>CM045445.1:3409591-3794591 GCA_024666655.1 Dascyllus trimaculatus | reverse complement strand
CAGATGAACTTCTGAAAGCCTCTTTAAACAGGATGAGGACTAGGGACTCTGTCACATTAGGAAGAGATCACTTCATAACCCACAGCGTCACATTTACAGACACAGAACAACAGCAGTAACTTCATGAAGAGCTTAGAATTCTAAATGATCTCCAACATGGAGACAGGATCAATCAGGATCTAACAGTAAGTGATGCTTCAGATGGGGGATCTGTCGCACAGACACAGTCTGGTTGCAAATATTGATCCCAGCTGGATATTGATGTACTGTAGAACTCTGATCCCTTTACTAAATTCTAAATATTTTATGTCATCCATCCATCCATCCATCATCTATACACCGCTTAATCCTCTGTAAGGTCGCAGAGGGGCTGGACCCTATCCCAGCCAACTTGGGCGAAGGCAAGGGACACCCTGGACAGGTTGCCAGCCTATCGCAGGGCTACACATAGAGACAGACAACCAAGCACACTCTCATTCACACCAATGACAATTTAAAATCATCAATTAACCTCAGCATGTTTTTGGACTGTGGGAGGAAGCTGGAGTACCTGGTGAAAACCCACACTGCACAGGGAGAACATGCAAACTCCACACAGAAAGATCCCAGGCGTCCTAACCAGGACGTGAACCGGGGATCTTCTAGCTGTGAGGCGATGGTACTAACCACCGAGCCGCCGTGCAGCCTTTATTTTGTGTATGCATGTGTTTTAAATGTAATCTTTGTAATCAATAAAGCAACTACCAGAAGGAGGCAACAGGCAGATGAGTAACAATAAAAATACTTTGTTTTAAAAGATTGATCTTTTATCAGATTGATCTTTTATCAGTGAGAAGAAAGGGGAAATTATGTGATTCCTTAATTTTCATGTGGCTTCTGTACTACAACAGCAGAATAGAATTGCTGTAATTTAGCTATGGCTTTTGGTTTTTGTGTGCCACATCAAGATTTTTAGTGTCCCCATTGCTCATGTTTTCTCTGTCCTCCCACACCAGCTAGAAAAATCAAATGGCTGCCCTCCCTGAGCTGGTTCTATGTAGGGTTCTTATTTTAATGGGGTGTTTGGATTTTGAAGAAACTGAATGTTCTCCGAACTCTATAAGGAAGTAGCCACCAGAGGGCGATGCAGTAGTGAATTATAATCCAGACCTGCTGTGCTGCTGCAGTTGCATTAAAGCTAAACACACAGGGACACTGTTACTGACAGTTCAGGTGTTACAGTAAAGTGGTTAAACTATGTGGAAAAGTTGTCATCTTGATATGAAATGTAATGCCCACTCGTGTTTCTCACCCATCACCCTCTTTGTCAGCTAACAAACAAAACAGGCAATTAGTAACAAATGTAATATGGCTCATTTTCTACTGGAAAAGCAAGAACAGACAAATATTTGCTGGAAAAATTACCTAAACAACACATTCATTGTACACGGGCTAATCAATGAACCTGTTTTTGGTTACAGTTTCAAAGTCCAACATTTATTTGTGCTATTATTCATCACATAATGTGTCACAGTACTTCAGTGGGATATGGTAATATGGTAACTTCAGTATGGTCAATGTTAGTCTGTTTTCATAGATAATACTCTGTATTGTTACAGCTCTGATGTATGTGCATGCTGAGAAAGAGACACAGCTTGTAACTATGATTTCACTACTGCATCGCCCTCTGGTGGCTACTTCCTTGTATAGTTGGCAGAACATTCAGTTGATTCAAAACCCAACAACTCCCTGAAGCAAAGTTTCTCCTTAAACAGAAAGAACCCTTCATCAGAACCAGCTCAGGGAGGGCAGCCATGTGCAGGAGGAGAGGTATTGGGACATCCTGATGATAAGGAATTACAATAGTGGAGCCTACAGGTAGGAAACACATGGACTAGTTTTTCAGCATCACTGAGACAGGATGCTACTCTTGATAACATTGCACAAGCGAAAGAAGACCATCCTAGAAACTTGTTTTATGCGAGATGAAAGACATATCCTGATCTAAACTAAAATGACAGGTCACTCAGGCCTTTATGACTTTAAGACTAACTATCTGGCCTCATAGACAAATACAGTCATCTGTCTTGTCATTCTATACCTAGTTTTTCAAAATTTCATTTAGGTTCTTCTGTTTCATACTCGCACAGGACAGTAGAGTTGAAGTCCCTACTATAAAAAGGGCTGGCAGATGAATTCCCGAATAATCAGTGAAAATGTCAGAACAGAAAAAATATCCATCCCTAAATTTAAAAGTTTGTCCAACTAGCAGATAAAAGACCAAGGAGATGTTGGTTAATATCAATCACATTTAAGAAACACTGATTTAAATAATTAGTTACCTGAACAGTTACCGATTGATTTTGTGGCCATCTAATGACAACACATAGCCAAATGATTCACGCTGAGGGTGTAAAACCACAGAAATGTGAACCTCTGTCTCATGTTGGGATTGTTTGTCAGACTATTCCTTTGTGTACCTAATTACTGCTAATAAGTCGACCACAAGGCAAAAAGACACAACACAAAAATCTGTCAGATTCCTGAAGTCAAATGTTCATTTATTAAAGGTACAAACACCAGGAGGTTTATTTTAACACAAGTGTATACTGTTAGTGGGAATACTGTTGTGTATTGTACTTGTAAAAAGGGTCACATTTTCTAAACTTTTTTCTTAAAATTTCACATAAAGTACTTCATTAGATGCACTTTCCACCACTACTCAAATCAACCACTCAGTTAAACCTCCCAGAGAGCAAGTTTCACTCATTGTCTTTGTTCAGTTCAGTCACACAGTCTGTTCATCACTCTCTTGATCTCCCTGAGTTACACTGAATCAGGACTCAATAAGCCCACTCTTTCACCATCAGACAAGTAAAACCACAGCATTTCTTTGCCCTCATCCCACTTTCTGGAGTCTTACTGGAGCTCAGTTCCAGATAGTTAAACAGTGCAGAGAGACTGCATCATCTCCTCAGACTGCTCCAGCTTATCGCAGACTGTGACTCTTCTAATATTAGACTGACACAGTCACTGTTTCACACTCCTTGCACTCTAATGAATCCACTGCATACCAATCACATGCTGCTGCTGCATATGAGCCTGACATCAGCGCTGCTGACAGCAGTTCAGCTTCCCTGTCTTCAGTCCAGGACACAACTCTGCTCCTCCTCATCAGGACAGATTCAGAATGAGGTTCCCTCAGCTGTTTTGATGTAGTCCTTGAAGTCAGTGGGGACACTCAGCATAGAGCAGACCTGCATAGTAGCACACAGAGGTTAGCTAGCATGTTAAAACTGCTGATCTAATGCATGAGAGCTACAGAATTCACAGGAGGCCAGACAGAGATACTCAGGGAAGTGGAAGTCAGTCAGCGGTGTTTTATGAACTCATGGTCAACACTGTGTAAGAGTCATGCTTTAGGTAGTCATTTCAGTGAGTGGGAATCTTAACCCCGTCTAATAGATATTACCATTTTTAATCATTTTAGACACTACAGCAGACAGAAACCTTGAACACCAACATACTGGTCAGGCCAGTTCATGGTCTCCATAGTTCTATTTATACTACAATGGGTACATGTTGCATTGCCGATCATATTGAACACAGAAAAACACACAGGGCTCCTGCTGATGCTCCTGAGAAGCTGTGGCTTTGCAGTTTTTGAATAGCAGCTGTTTAGAGACTGGACTGTAGCACCGTATCATTGGGATTATTCTCAAGGTGTGTTGAGCACAGTGGTCAGACAACACAGGATTCCTGGAAAATCAGGAACTTTCCACTCTGTATACAAATCAAAGCACCTCCAACTTTCGGCAGCGGCTATTTCAATTAGAACTCTTTTAATGATGAATTATGAAGGTGTGGGTGATGGAGAATCTCCTTGCACAACCTCTCCTCATATGTATAACCAAAGCAGAACATCCTACTGTACAGCTGGTCTATAATGTTCCTGTGCGGTGGCAGTGAGTTCAGTTCATTCACACACTACAGCTACAGGTGACAGAACTCTGTGCAGTTGTTTGTCTGACAAGATGACTCCCACGAGAATATCTGTCAGAAAAATTGTGATTAAATTTTCCCTAAATGGTTCAGCCCCACTGCTGGCTGTTGTTGGCTGGGTTTTGAGTTACAGTGTTTTATGGAGCACAATGGAGAGTCCTTGACAGCCAGCATACTGTGACTGCGATAGGAAACAGTAAACAAAGAATGAACAGCTGCTTCTGGCTCAGTAAAAACACCTCAATCAGCCCCGCATGAGACAGGAAATCGAGTACCTGTCTGAACTTGGCTCGGAGCTTCTCTGTGGTCTCCTGCAGACTCGCTGACTGTGGATCATCAAGAGGATAGGTCTGGATCAAACCCAGGAGAGCATCAAGTGCTTTCACACGCTTCCTGACAACAGAAAAGTTGTACTCATGTTTAGTTGTAGCAAGTCATTCAACAAAAGCAGCTAAGGCACATGATTAGGTCAACTCCAAACATTAGTCATTTTCAGATACAAACTACAGTAGTCCCTATTCTGGGCACTGACTGGCTCAGCGACCATAGCATCAGTCTCCTCTGACATATATAGCATGCATTCACATCTCACCTTGTCCATTTCACATCAACGTCCGATCAACATCTGATCGCTGCGCATGGTGTTGCTCTGCAGTGTTGTGTTTTTGTGAAATTTTCGTACAAAATTTAACTCATTTCAAGCCCTACAATGTCGATTAAATGCTCTGCACCTTCTAGGACTTCTGGCAACGAACCCAAGTGCCAGAGGAAGAGGCTTACCAGCGCAGAAAAGGTGGAACTCCTCGACATGCTAAAGGAAGGTAGAAGCTACGCAGCTGTACCCATATAGAGTTTTATATGTTGTTAAAATTACGTAGGTTTAAGAGTGTAGAAAGGGTTTAAGAGCATAGGAAGTGTTTATAAGAGTGTGGGAAAGGTTCATAACAGTGTTGAAGGCGCCCTGATAGCCTAATGGTTATGTCACGTGACCCAAGCGCTGAGGCGTAGTGACTGTCCCGGGTTCGATTCCGACCTCGGACATTTACCGCATGTCCTTCCCTACTCCCTCCTGTTTCCAACTCTATCCACTGTCCTATCCAATAAAGGCATAAAAGGCCAAAAATAAATCTTGAAAAAAAACAGTATTGAGAGGGTTTATAAAGCCTTAAAATATATACATAAATAATAAAATAAATATGAGGTCGCTACGTCGTTGACTTCGCCTATCGTGGAGGGGTTCTGGAACCAAACCCCCACGATAGACGAGGGATTACTGTACTTCTTTTCTTAGCAGCGTGATGATTTTCGTGAAGACATGCAAATATTTATGGACTGTACTGGCTAGAAACTCATTTTAATCTTAAGATGTTTATGTATTACAGACAACCTGCTAAATTAAGACTGTTTACGTCAAACTGTCTTCTGAAACCTGATGATGCAGTTAAATGTGTTTCATCTCGAATGTTGTACCCTTAAAAAAAACTAATCTAACAAACCAGTGAAACAGGACCATTATATCCTGATAACAGCATTCTAGCCTCAATTAATAAACCACCTGAAACCTGAAAAATGACAGCATGTTTGAAAGGCATGTTATCTTTTAAAATCCATTTATCCCAGCCAGAAACAATAAAAACAGAAAGAACCATTAGATTTTCAACTTTTTGAGGGTCCACAAGCAACTCATTTGGGACATGTGGTTCTATCAGGAGAAGCAACTAAATGTAAACTCATTTTACATCATTAAAACGGCTCACTGTAAAATCCAAAACCCTTGCAGAAACCAGATCCTGCAAATAAACCCACAATAAATCCAGTGCTACTCAGTGCAACCAAGAGGCCAGGAGTGACTTTTCGGCTAAACTGCAGGCTGTGTTTACATCATACAGGAGAATATGTCGAGTCAACCATTTTTCCAGTGTTGGTAACATCAGTGGGCACTTGCACAAAGATATTACATACCGATTACAGTTTTTTAAATTTTTTATAAAATAAATAATCAAAGAAATTAAACCTTTAAAAAGATTATTTATGGCATTATAAGAGTTCCATACTCACAGAAGAATTTTCTGAGTTCTCTCTACCTCTAGTCATGATTGTCCTGTTTCCATAGAGGTGCAGGACTTGAAACATGAGCCTACAGCAGTTAAAAATGTGACAGCAGCAAAACATGGCCAGACACTGCTCTTGGAGTTTAGAGGGTTAAAACCTTGTTTGGTTCCTGCATCTGATCTTTAAACTAATGCTGAACCAACTTTGGATTGAAGTGATTTGCACAGTAGCACATAGGGGTTAGCTAGCATGCTGGAGCTGCTGCGCTAACACAGGAGAGCTACATCATTAACAGGATGCAGACTTTGAAAGTGGACAGCAGGCACAGTTCTAATTATAGCACAATAGGTACATGAAGCATTGCCCCTTCTACTGAACAGGGCCCCTGTGGATGTTGCTGAAAGGCTGTGGCTTTGTACTTTATATACAGACATTTGCGTGAAGTATGCAGATTATAAGACAAGGAAAGAGTCACTATGAGTGTCCTCCAGTAAATGCTGGAGGATGGCATCCTTGGCAGACATGGGTGTTGCTTGTGGAGAACATACCTTGATTTGACATCTGTGTTATGCTGAAGGAGACATTTCCATGTGATGGCAAACCCATAATAGAAGGAAACCTGTCACAGGCCAGAAGACAAGAGAAAATAAACCAACCTGAGAGGATTTAGAGCAACACAACTTACTCAGCCATACATCATATGAGCCAACAGGCTGCTGGACCTCGAACTGAGCCTGGATTTACCGACAGGGTCTGAGACACAGGATAGTGATCATGGTGGGCAGTGCACACAGGATGGGGGGAGAACATGGCTCAATGAGGCTATAAGCCAGACAACAGCCTGCAGACCTTTCACTGAAACAACTCCAGTCATTTTTACCGAGTGTCCTCACCTCAGAGGACAGCTTGGCCCCGTGATTGGCTCCATGTCTGCGGCCATCCTGCAGCCCCCGGCGGGTCCCCCTCTCAAAGCCCTCCTGGAAACCCTCTCCTCTGAACCTGGAAAAGAGCAACAGTTTTATTTGAATATACTGGATGTTGTTTGGTGAAAGGAATAAAAATTATGATTTGTAAAAACAGACCGTCTTTCCTGGGATGCAGCTGAGCTATTCATGCATGCTCTGATCCTTTCCTATATGTCATATTGTACTACTCTAGCAGGGGAAACATTCTTAAAAGAAATACAATTTGGTCCTTGAATTTTTTTGATTATTTTTAAACCTGTGTCTGCTTAATGAAATTGTAAATGGCTTCTTCCCTTGCCCATTACATGATTTTGTGGACACTCACTTGGTATGGATTTTGGATTATCCATATGAGATTGTACCATACTACATTTGTTCAATCAGCTATCTCTGTAACAGTCACAAATCAAGGAATATCCCACCTGATGATCTGACAGGCTGCACTTGTATCATGACTTTCAACACAAACTAACAAAGTGCGCTAAAAGGTGCTTCACTCTGCCATCACTGACTTTGATGCTCCAGCCTATGGTCTTCATGATTCGTGTTTATTTTCACAAGTACACACTAGTGATGTGCTATTGTGTGCAATTTTTCTATTTTGTATCGTGTGTGTTCTTTTGTGTACAATTTTGTGTTTTGTCACTATCCTGCACTGTCTGCAAACTACATTGTTTTTATTCTGACCTGCCAGACGATTAAAGATGAAATTCAACTTAAGCATCAATCTGCCACAGTGCATCAAATGGTGAGACTTAGGTTTGAGTTGTACGCTGTCCCTTTAAAAGAAATAAATTCTAAAAAAACAGACGCAGAATTAGTTTCATTCACTGGGACATCGTGCTGACACGTCTAGGGCTGAGCAATTAGGGGGAAATGTCTACTAACTGCAATATTTCTGACAGATAGTGCCATTTGATTTGAGATATAAATGGTAAATGGACCCCACTTAAACAGCACCTTTTGACCATAGGATCCACAATGTGCTTCACAATGCATTTCCCATTCACACACACACCAATGGTAGCAAAGCTCCCATGCAGGGTGCAGCAATAGCAGTTTGGGTTCAGTGTTGGTTTACACAGGCATGTGGAGAGCCAAGGACAGAACCATCAACCTTATGATTAGTGAGCAACACTAAGTCAAGGTTTGGTCCAATATACACCATCTAACAGACTTTAAAACAGTGGTGCCCAATCCTGGTCCTCAAGGTCCACTATCCAGCATGTTTTAGATGTTCCCCTCTTCCGACACACCTGATTCAAATGATCAGGATCGTTATTAGGCTTCTGCAGAGCTTAACGATGAGGTGATCATTTGAATCAGGTGTGCTGGAAGAGGGAAACATCTAAAACATGCTGGATTGTGGCCCTCAAGGACCAGGGTTTGAGACCCCTGATTTAAAGTATGACTGTCAAAATAGGAGGGGCGAGACTAAAAGTATTGAAATGACCATTTCAAAGCTGGCTCTGGTGCACAGCTTACCAGGTGTTGATATGAAATAATGATCCTGGGCTTATGTCAGTTATTGTGTATGAATAAACCACATAGCGTACACAGATATGTAGCCCTGGAGGTTTCAGTGCACATGTACAGCCATGCAGTGTACTGGGACTCTGCAGGGTCTAACCAGCTACTGCATCCTGGGGAAAGTAAAGTGACAGGCAGTCAGAATCGTCCACAGGGGCCCCGTGGGTTGTTCTGTGTTCACTATGACTGACATGTTCCTATTGTAGTCTGAACAGAGCCGTGTCTATTATGGAGCACACTGATGAGGAAGCCATGAAGAGGCCTTTAAACACGTGACTGAGGCTTTCTGTTATGTGAAACTCAAACACACATTAAAAACTATGTCTGTACTGACGAAGTAACGAAGAAGTCCTGAGGACAGACTCGTTTTTAGCAACTTCTACCAGAAACCAGACCTACCATATGGTCAGCAGTTAGCACAGAAACTCGTAGAAGCTCCGGTACACCGAGACTTCAAGACCGGGACACGGATAGTAGTGACACAGCTGAGGTTTCTGGCGCTCCGAACCAAGAAACACGTCCGCCACCAGCTAAATAACACACCTCACCCACAATATTTACCGTTCATCTGCCAATAGGATGCTGTCAAACAGGTCGTCCGCCATCTCTGCAGCTTCTGGAGCTTCTTGTGCAGGAAACGCAGCAGGACTGTTCCCCCCGGAACCACGGCGGTGCTGCCCCCTGCAGGCCGGAGGTCCTCATCACCCGGTCATCCACACGGTTTATGTGAGAGTGGACCTCCTGGTGGAAAAGGAACAGAAACAGAAGAAAGCAACAAACAAACAAAAAAATCAGGGACAACTGTGCAATTTACAGACAATCTTTAAACTCTTTATTCATGGGACACTCTAAGCTGAAGAGAAGCTCCTCCACACTGCTGCCACAAACATGAGTGGTCTTTTACCCTCAGTGCCACCTTATTAAAACTGGCCACACACTAAAAATAATGTTTCGGGAACAATAACAGGCAGTATCACACTTTCTGAGTTATGACAGCTTGTAATGAAATAATGCTCAATCAATAAACTACAATGAAATACTGAGATATGTTTTTTCTCCACAATCAAAGGTACCAGTCTGGAACAGTCTGGACTTTATGGCATTGTTCAGACATGTTAAGGAAAGGCCTAAAATTCTGAATTCTAAAATTCATTTGGGGTCAGAATAACCCCAGCCCTCAGTAATAGCGAGGTAACGGTGGCTTAACATGTCCATGGCATTGCTGGTGGGGTCCCCCCCCCCCCCGGTCTGTGGCAGTAGGGGTGAACCAATGTAGCCTAGGGTTCCCCAGGGTCTGGAGGTGATGGTCTGGAGGGAGGGGGATCTCCTGCATGTCTGGTGGGTCCTGTGGTGCTGTGGCTCTTGTTGGGTTTGGGGCTGGATTTACTTGCCTGGTGGTTGCCATGGCTGTGGTGCTGGCTGGCTGCAGGCGGTGGCTCAGTTCCGGTTGGGGTTGGGGCGCTTCTCCAGGGGCAGGGACCATGGACCATGGCGGCGCCAACTCCCTGTCCACTCACGTTTTCTGGGCTTGCATCCGGGCCCGGCCTCGGTTTCCTCTGGCTGGCTACCGGTGGTGGCCTACGTGGGGTGGGGCTGGCGGCCTTCCCTACAGTGGGGCGCTCAGTCCCTGTGTCTGGCTGCGGGGGGCCTCCTGCCTCGGGGGTATAGGGGTGGTTGGGGATGGGTGTTGGGTGGTGGGTGGGCCCTCATGCCTCGTGCCTCCTGGTCTTGTCCTTGGTGCCCTGGGGCTGTTGGTTGCTGCCTCCTCTCAGTCTCTGGCTCTGCGTGCTTGTCTGTGGCCCGGGTGGTCTTCTGGGTGATGCCACCTGGGTGCTCCCCCTGCCCGCAGTGTTGGGTCACTTGGCCGGCCTGGCCCTGCTGACTCGTGGTAGTCTCTCTGGGCTTCGGTGTCCATCACACATGCATGTTTGTTCAGGGCTTACCAACTCCTGTTGAGTCTCCTTGCTGAGAGCTAATGGAACCCACCAGATTGTGCTGACTCTTCAGACTTTGCACTAAACTCACGCCCTCTATACCCTCCCTCACTCCTGTCCTCTGGCGTCCTAACACTGTATGTTATCAGGACTTCTACAATTCTGGTCTCTAATTTGTTTCTGTGTTAATTATTTGTTTTCGATTTTCAGATGTGGGGTCGGTTGTTGGGAGTAACACAGCATTTTACAGCACTCTTATAGGATTCAAATAGCACTGCCTGTCTGTACCCTCCCTGTTCGTCCTGTCTCATCCTATCCTTCATTTGTTTCCCCCTCAATTCACTGAGGTGCAGCACTGCCCCCTCTGGCTCATGATAGGAAAATTCAATAAAGAATGTCAGCTTAGTTTCCAGGGGGGGCGGTGATGGTCACGCACACCCTCTAAATAATATTATATTTTGCTACAAGACTAAAATATGCATCAGTCTCATGAAAGTTGACTCCCTTCTGTGGTGTTGAATGAAAAAAAAAGCTTTCGTTAAGACTATATGGACTTTGCTTCTTTGAGATGCTGCAGCTGTTTAATAAACTTCAAGTAAAGACAATGACAATCTGTATTTGTTTGTATTGTGATACAGCATCTGAAAGTGAAATTAAAGATCTGTATATGAGTTGATGTTGTAGTGATGATTTGGATATCAGGAGGCTGAACTCAGCCCAGTTTAAGCCCTGGTTCTAAAAACACTGATTATGTGGAAAAACTGAAAAAACATACAACCAGTTCAGCCGGACCACTCTATCCTTGCACTGCAAAAAAGCCTCTTTGCTTATATGACTTTGGATTTAGATGAAGAAGTCTGACGACTGCTTTTTAAAATCTGAAATCTGTCTTCTAACAGCAGAGAGCACTATAGGACAAGTGAAGGGGTGACAGCTGACCTGTCCACTCAGAGAGGAAGGTAAATGAAAAAAGGGGTAGCTCTGGTTGTTCATCACTGGTGGTGATGGGGTCCAGCCTCTGAAAACAGACGGTCCTCAGCAGTTCTAAGTCCAGCGGTGTTTCATATTGATACTACTTGGAAAGTGTTGTCACGTTTTCCCTCTGGCAGCTGTGAAAACACAGCTGGAGGTTTTGGATATGGGACCCTCGGCAACGTTAACTCAGATTAATGATTGAGTTCTGCAAATATTTCTCTGAGGCAAAGACTCTTTCAGTGGGTGCATGGGGACACGTGCAGCAGTCTGAGGAGCAGGGAGAGTTATCAGTCTGGAACATGCTGACACCTTTGTTAGTCACCTCTACCCACAATCTGAGGACATGAATGATCAAATTGTTTATCAAGTTGTGTCCCTGGGCTAAAAAAATAAAGCTTCTGGGGCCTCCACCAAATCCCCCACCTTCTGTGCATCATGTATGTATTGTGTTACATGTACATGTACAAGCAGCCAGGATCCCTTGGTGTAAACAGCTTCAAGGAATTCCGATTTTAGAGTTTTGGTCATTCCTAGTTAATTTAACATAAGATACCCCATGTTTATTTTTAAATCACTTCAGTACTTAAAAACATAGCTTCTTATAGCTCGTGTCATTTTGACTTGAAATGATGAGAGTTCAGTCAACACATGAAATTAAGTTTAGATGAATCAAAGCTAGCATGAGCAGATTTTTAATGATGCATTGTTAGAGAGTTAAAACTACCAGAGATTGTTCTTTTTGTAGTAAAAAAAAAAAACACAACACAGTCATGGTGAAAAGTTGCTGTGGATCATCTCATGAAAAGCAAAGCAATTCTATCTGTGTCAGAGGTTCACGTTTCAATCAGTCCCTAAAGCAGATTTATAATTCATCTCACTGGAACTAGGAGCAGCTTTACAGTTTGTACACACTCGGGTTAAATATGGATTCTACAGCTGAGGCTGAGTTATCAGTGTAAAATAAGAAGAAACCCCATGAACGTAGAAAAAGTCAAAGGAAAGCAAGTCTGTCTGGACTTGTCTATGTGACTTGTTGATTTAACTGAATACCTTCAGTTCATTGAACTACTTTGTGAAGTTTGTTTTATTTGATTTTGCTAATTAGCTGGGCTACACTTTCACAAATCACAAGATGACTTTCCACTAGTTATTGGACCTGTGAACACTGTGTTGTAGTTAGCCTGTGGTAGTGGGATACATTGAAAGTTAGTTTGATTAGATGGGCCATGCACACACACATAAAACGACCCAGTCAAAGCAGCTCATGTGTTTGCAGGATTTCGAGGCCCTGCCTTGTAGAGGGGATCTTGTCCATGATCTATTTCTACCTGTAATATTTTAATTCATTTCAGTTCAATTCAGTTAAATCATAATACAGCCTATGTCAGCACACTTTAAGGAGTAAAGTCAAGAAAGACTTTACAGTCCCCTCGAGCAGCACTTGTTGACAGCAGGGAACCAAACACCAGGCTTGTTTTTTCATTTCCAATCATTATTATCATATGAAAAGATAAATGTAGCATTAAATCTAGTACGTTCAAACTGGCTGCACTCAATTAAAATTGGTTTACAGCAGATATCTGTTCCGCAGCACATACAATACAGAAGCTAATTACAATACAAAATCAAAACAACACAGTATAAACATCTACATAAAACTCTACAGAGCAGATGACTAACAGGAGAGAGTACAATAGACAATGTGGTTTGAATCAGTGGCTCCAAGTATGTCTTTCCATTAGAGAGTGTTTATAAATGATCTCTGACATTACGCCGATACTGGAATATGTGTTCCAGTTATACACTCCTGCCTTCTGCTGTGTCCTGTAGAGCCATAAGTGTTGGAGGGAAGTTATTGTTTTGGATCTGAAAGGCTAGGTTTAGGTGAAGGTTAGGGTTAGTGGTTATGGTAGGTCTCCATGGAAAGTTGTGTCACTGTAATGGACTCTGAAGTCATGGCAACATGACTCTGTGTGTGATGTGTTGTGTTTTGTTGCCACTGAACACGTGTGGACTCAAAAACTCTGGCAGGACTCCAAAGCAACACAGCTGTTCAAATGGCAGCTGTTCTGAACTGTTTGTATGCACAGAGTGTTTGAGGCAAAGAAAGGGAAAGGCTTCTCTAGAAGTCCATTGTGATTATTTGAAAGAGAGTGGGGTAAACCTTATCTGTCAGTCAAAGATGAAAACTTGGTATCTCACTGAACAACTTCAGGTTCTCTCCTGGGGTCCACTATCAGACTACAGGACATACTGAGCTAACAGTTTAGTGCTGCTTTCTATGTATATGCAGTGCACATGGTTTGTATTCTGTCTCAGCAGAGATGTCCAACCCTCACAACATGTTGCTGTCCAAATGCTTTCACATTAAGGAGAACAGATGTATGACACATGTTCACGAGACTCCAACAGCTTGCAGATTACAACTGATGGTCCAGCTGCTCCATGTCTGACTCAGCTCAGCACATGATGGCGAGACTCTCAGGGAAACCATAGTTATTATCTGATGACTGGTGTAGGCCAACTGAAAAGCATGCATACGTGGGGAACCGAATGAGAAGGAGAAATGATTTTATAACAAATCATGCTGTTTTGATCATAACATTTGTATTCAAATCTAAGGAACCTTCATGAATTCAGTGACTATTCAGGAATATGCAGAGATTTAAAGATTGGGATTGAGAGAACTGGTTTTACCTTCAGTGAAATTCTCAGAACTAACAGTAAAGAGGTCTAGCTTTAAGAAAATTTGGGCCGTCCAGAATTCAGCATCCTTATAAGAACTTATTTATGTCTGCTTGATTTCAAAAAGAAGCGTAAGTACAGTAGGAATAATGAAAGAGACACCAATGAAAATATATATGATGTCAATAAAATGGAGGCTAAGACAGAGCCTTGGGGAACACCACAACAGTCATTAGTAGAGGAAAATGAAATATTATCAGTAAAACTGAAGACTGACCCTATCCAAAGCAAAATAAAGAATAAAGGTCCAGCAAAACTAGAATGGTTGGTGGTGTCCAGAGTTCAAAGAGAGTACTGGGTCAGCGTTGGCGCGGTACTGTGATGCTTCCTAAAAATGTCTATTTATTTCCACAAAAGACTGATTGTCCTGCACACTGTATGGATCATTTCATCACAGCATTGAATACAGGATACTGTTTTTCTATGAGTAGCCCACTGGTTTGAAAACAATCAATCAGATAACATCCAGCATGCTAGCAGCAGCCCTGAACCAGCTAAAAGGGAAAAACCCAACATACTGTCTAGAATAGGAGACAGACATTTATTATTCATTCATTAAGCCCACAACAGCTAGTTAACCTATCAAATGACTGAAGACGTGTTGATTTGTGTGAGTGGCATCCACATGCATAGTATTATGAATAGATCCGATGGGCATAATATTCATAAGGGTGAACCCACAGAAAATGATCAGCAACTCTGCAGCTTGACTAAACTCTACAGAGCGTTTTAGCATCTTTCAGCTCATTGTTCATTTTAGTTCTGCAGTGTTGGTTCTCTGCTTCACTACCAGCACTCTTCTTGCATTACAAGCAAACAGCAGCCAGACACAGTTAGAGACAAGCTGGTGGACACAACGGAGTAGCTTCAGTATCTAAGAGACAGATATTTTCCTGCTGCGTGTCTTTGAATAGGCAACTAATCAGGACCACATTTGATGCTGTTCTGTTCTGTGTCATACAAACCAAGGGGACTGGCCTAATAAACGGTACTGCTGGTGGCTTCACATGGGTTCACTGGTCAGGTAGACGTAACATGCTGGGATATGCAGCAGTAATACACTGTATCCCCTGTATTTGTCATAGACAGAGAGATATAGACCTATAAAAGAGTCACATGCAAACAAGACGCCCTCTATCCTTTGGACATGTCAGTTGTTTAACACAGCAGATTATTATAAGCATTATTATTGTTTTAGATATTAATCATTATTCATTATTCTCTATAAATCTTCTAATTTGCTATATGTTACGATTACTTAATTTGTTTTTTTTACTTGCACTATTATTACATGCACAGTAACACACTACTGTCCACTGTACTTTCAAACAACTATGATTTTTTTAAAAACTGCAGCTCTGTGTGATGCCACAATGCTTTTAAATTAAATTATCCTATATATTCTGAAGTATTAGACTTAGCACACACACATTGCATTCACCGGGCAACTGTGTTCTATTATATTATCTATAAAACTTCATCCATGCACTACAAAGCAAACACTGTGAGGATAAGCTGTGTGAATACAGAATGACTGAATTCTGTTTGGGATAAGTTGTTCTCAATAAGGTACTTAGTCATGCTACACAATAAATGCTGCATTGTTTGATAAAGTTTCAGCAAACTCTACAGGGATGATCTAAAAGATTTTTAAGCTGACAATACATCAAGTGACCAAGAATGAGTGACCAAAAAATATAGAGAAAGCCTTTAGATTTTTCATGTTTTAAATCCCTGTTGGCACTGCATGTGAGAGAGGCTCATCCTTAGAGAGCTCTCCACCAACAGAGACAAGACTCCAGGGATGTGATCTCTACCTCTGTGCATTCTTTATGAAGTTCATTCATTCATTTGTAATTTAAGTTCTACATAACTTTCAGATTTATTTCTAAATTGCTGCACTGAAGCTGAACCATAGTAACCTGTGTCTCTGTCACAGAGGTCAGAGGTTATCTACAAGGTGATAAACACAGCAAACACACAACTTCAAAAGAAGCAGCTCTTCCTATGTCATCAGAGGGGTGTGTGTGTGTGTGTGTTCTGTGTTGTTATGCTCAATATAAATAAGCTGTACAATGACATATGCAGCACTCCACCGTCCCGCCCCCGGCCAGGTGAAGGGCAGGGCTGTGATAGGCTGAACAAACACAAACAGGATTATTCTTTATGCCTGTTTGTTCAAGATGACAGAAATGTCTCCAGGGACATAACAAACATGAGCACATGAGGGGGTAAACGGGGCTGTCTGCAGCTCAGCGCCATGAAATCTGGTTCCCTCATAATGTTAGGTCTAATAGCTTGCAGCTTGTGAATATCAGCTGTTCCATAGGATTCCTTTTGTGCTTTCAGTGAGTTTCTTCAAACCACCACCCTTCAAACCGGCCACCTTTCTTGTCAGTCAGACTGGTGCAGGTGGTCTGATAGATGGGCATTAACGTCGGAAGAGAAACCATGAGGTGACAGTACTGTTTGATATCAGAAATAAAATGTGGTACTGAAAACAAAATGAGAACAAAAAAAGTTGGTTTGATATT
This sequence comes from Dascyllus trimaculatus, assembly GCA_024666655.1. Classification (NCBI taxonomy): domain Eukaryota; kingdom Metazoa; phylum Chordata; class Actinopteri; family Pomacentridae; genus Dascyllus; species Dascyllus trimaculatus. Next base: position 3,777,875 of record CM045445.1, on the reverse strand, counting down.
GAAAAAAATGGCACTGTAAAAACTTCCACACTTATTTAAATGGTTTCATTTCAGTTGTTTGTTTATTTTTAGATATTTCTTGGGGAAGTTTTTTTCCATTTTTATTGATAGAGGAAGAGACAATGCGAAAGGGGCTAACGGAGGAGAGAGAGACATGCAGCAAAGGGTCGTGAGCCGGACTCGAACTCACAGCCGTTGCTGGCGACCTGCGCCCACACAAACCATAGAAAACTGAAATGTGCTGGGCCGCCTTAACTCAGCAAGCTGTAGGGCGGCCCAGCACGTTTCAATTTTATATGGTTTTGTGTTTTTATTTGCTTTTCAATGACAATGTTCAGATTATTTTCTGTGACTATGACAATTTTCTTACACTGTCACTATTTTTTGAGTGTAATTTGTGTTTTTTTTCAGTGCCAAGCTATACTATCCTTGTTGTGGCCTAATAAACAGCCCAGAAACTAACATGGAGCCATTCTTTGGGTTCAACTGGTTTGATATTCTGCTTAAAAAACATAAGGGTTGATTTTTATCATGTACTGTTTTAACAAAACGTTGGCCAAATTCATATTTGGATTGTCTCCTCCTTCAGTGGCAGCCTCACATACTGATAGACAGGAGAGTCCATTTACACAATGGTTTTACTGCCATCAGCTCTACATTCAGAGCAGTTAGTTTATGTACAGTCCGTCAAATGATCAATCAAATACATCATAGGCCCATACTTCTGCACACATCTATACATTGTTTTTGATTCCAGTGTAGGCCTCCTGTCAATGGAAACATTTTGTCTGTGACTGTCGCTGATGCTCCTCACACATGTGTACCCATGGCAACCCTGCAACCCCTGGATACATGTGAGCTCCCTGGACTCTCTGGTCTACATAAATCTTCTGGAGCTGGCCAGGTTTGTGGTAGCAGAGAGTGTATTCCACTTCTGCATTCATAAAAAAGAAGAATAGAGTAGAATTTGTGTGCTTAGTGCATGCTCTGTGTCTTGGTCAAGTGTTATAACTTAGCATATCTTATTATAGTGTGACAGAGTGAATGTAAATAAAATAAATACTTGATGGTTCTTCTTTTGTATTCAAAAAATTGTATGCATAAAAGTGTATATTTCACACGACTATTAAATATTTGCATGTCTGTAGAACTTTCTATTAAGTTCAGATAAGAAGCTGAGCTGAACTTTTCAGTGATATAACAATAGCTAGCATCATTTTTTTCCTACAGTCCTTTACAGGTGTGTTACCCATAATCCCTTTGCTGGTACAACTCAGTGTCCATGTGCAGTTTTCTGACAGCAGATGGTGTAGTTGCACCATCCTGGGGGATCATCAGGAACTTTTGAAGTGTGTGACAGTCTTTCCGCAGCCACACGTGCGAGGACGTGCAGCAGCAGCAGAGAACATGCCCACACAGTGCTGCGTGCCAGACAGGTGCAGGGACGTGTTTACATGTGTAAGCAGCTGTGTTTGGAAAGCAGGAAAGCGCTGCAAAATGCATCCAACTACCAAACGTGACCCTGTTTACTCATCAGGTGTCAGTGAAAGTGTGGAAGTTTTGGTTTTTTTTTAACCCTGTAGACTGCAGGATCCTGCAAGTCAAAAAGTCTTTCATGGTCTTTGAATACAAAATATAGAGAACAGCTGATTGTTGATTTCAGCACTAAGTTATTCTATTTTTTGCTATCCCTCTGAGCTTTCAGCTGCATTTCATGGGCGTTAATCTATTTTAGATATAAAGATGGATGCTGTAGCTGTTACTGTGTGTCTTGGTTGCATTAGAACGGTGATCCATCAGACTCTGCATGCTGATGAGAACCACCAGATGCTCATCGTTTACAGCTGAGCTTTTATGTCAAACTTTGTCTGTTTCTTATGTTTTTCTCAGTCTGGACAATTTGTTGCAACAAGCTAAAAGGTAAATGTCAGTGTTTGTCACTGGGTAGGGTCTTCAGATTGCCATGAGCACGCTGCACCCAAAAACCTTCTACTATGACAAGTTGTCAGTCTCAGGAGCTGCTTTGGTTCCAAGCATGCAGTTCCACCCAGTCCTGCCACTAGATGGTGGTGCATCATTTAAAGTGACACCAGAGGAGCAGAATCGCAGTCTTAAAATGTGGAATTTCTCTGATACCACCTCCAGCTCCTTTACTATTACTCTCCCCACCTCCATCACCTACCTCTGTAGATTACCTTCTCCACTTCCTCCAGTTATACCACAATTCCACCTACCTCCCTTATTATCTGGGGAATGAGAGAGAGATGTACAGATGTAAAAGCCACTATCTTATTTAATGATGTTGTTGTGTAAATATTCTAGTAATCTCTTTAAGAGTCCTGAGCTAGAATTTATTTTCATTCTCTCCACACTGTGTGTCTGCATTCACCACATTTCAGACTCATTGTATTGTACCATTATTGCCCGTGTTGCAAAGTGAGAGTTTCATGGCTTAGTAGTTGTCCATGTTTGCTCCGTATCACTAAAACATGTCAGAATCCATCGGGTATTAGTTGAATATTTTCACTGTGTCCGCCTCCCTCCACTGCTGAGGGTTGTGAATAACCAGAGCTGCTGGGTCTCACCACTAACGGCTACTGGGAGGTCTCTTCAGATTCTTGTCTGACAGCGAGGGTCCTCCACTCTCTCTGGAGAGCCCCTTCACCTCCAGCTACCAGAGAGCAAGGCCTGAGCCCTGGACACACACGCTGGACACACACACACACACACACACACACACACACACACACACACAATTATTTCAGACAAATTATGGACAACACTGGGGGGATGCTTCGGCCTCCATGTGGTCTGCAAGGGGAACATTTAACTCATTGTTGCCCCCTAATCCTCACCTCCACCCTTCCTGTGACCCCCCGCTGACAGCCACCAACCCCCCTTCACTTCACCACCACATCTGTGGTAAAACCTCTGTGGTAAAACTGTAAATTCAGCTGAAAGATTGTCATTTTGAAGTGCACATTTTAATACTTTTAGAGAAAACTTCTGCAGCAGCACCAACAACGTTTTTTCATTTGTTCTGTTAACATTTACCACATTTCATGTTGCCAAAAAACCCAAATTCAGAATGTAACCTGACTGTCACATTACTTGGAAGGAAAGCTATGTCCATCTTTACTTTTTTCCCTTCTTTATTTACTTGTATCTGACACTGTTCTTTCTCTGTGTTGATCATAAGACTGAAAGAAGAGGAAAGAAAAAAGAAGTAAAATCAGTCTTGCTCAGGGACGTAGAGGTCAGAGGTCAGACTGGGGTGAGCTGAGATGGGCGGTAATGAGAGACTGACCCTCATTAGATCCAGCTCCTGATGAGATGACAATGAGAGCTGATGAGGACAGTCAGGTGTAACGAGCAGCACAACAACACTGGTCAGGACACTAAACAGAAGCAAGGAGGCACAAAGCCCCGGCAGCTGCTATATTCACATCTGACACAGGTCCATCCAAAGTGGCTTAGAATAATTTGGATTAACTTACAGTCAGTAACTGGGTGATGGTGCTTGTCTTTTCTTTTTGTTATGTGTACAGATGTGTGTAGAAAATGACCGAGGTTAGCAAATCACAGAACTTCCCTTTAATGCTCTGGAGTTACAGGAACCTTGTTGATCATAAGGTTATACTAAGGAACAAACTATTGTCGTAGTCACATGACAACCATCTTTCTTTGCCACCTGATACTGTGGCATCAGAAATAGCTTTTTCAAATTAGAGCTCTCAAATCTCCCAAAAGACATTTCGAAATAAGTAAGAGAACAACGAGTGTGTAGGAGTGGACTATGTTTAATGGTGTGGCTACCCTGTGACTGACAAGTTGTTGCTATGGCAACATGTCAACTAGGATAGAAGGATAACAGTGTGGAAGCGTAGCATCCGTGTAGATCTGAAGTGCTGTCTGGTTTTTGTATCGTCTGAGGTACGTCTTAGAACTTTGATCCTTTCACAATGTGTTTCCACTCAATGCAAGTTATTATGAACATTTTGGTTGCCTAAAAATGTCTATTCAGTGTTGTAGGAAAATACACTCTAAGGAGCTGGCTGTGTCTTTGGTGATTTAAGCCTGTTTCATGAACATGTCAGTTCATATCAACGCTGATAGAAATTATCATTGCACCTTGTTTAACCAAAGTAGCTAGCTAGCATTACTGTGCTGAGAATCAGTGATAGACTGTGGGTGATCTGTAATAGTACCTGATACAAAGACAAATGTAAAGGTAAATGTTAAGCTAACTACATTTGTTTTGTGTTTCTGGCACACATGACCAACATCTACCAGGACCATGTCCGTGTCCTTTATATAGTCTGTGGTAGAGAAGGTTTCACATGCTCCAAGGGTTTGCATTTTTGGCCAGATTCAGCAACATCAGCACGGCAAGGCTGCTAGTTTAAAAGAAGTTGGGCTGGGTGTAGAAGAGCGTAGAAAAGGCCATGGGAAAGTAAGAGGAGGCTGATCAAAGTGGATGAGTTCTAGGAGGTAAGTGAGACTGTTTTAGGCATGAGGTCTGTGAAGAGGGAGCTGGACAGATGAAGATTAAAGTGTGAAGAAGGGAGACAGCCTTCCTTGATGAGGAAGTGTCTGGTTCAGAATATTGCTCAGGGTAAGTATGCTCTGGGCTGATGGAGGTTCAAATAATACAAATCCCATAAACCTGGAAATTAATGCAATGAGATGGAAAAACCCTGAAAGTTTATTTATAACATACACCTACATAGTATACAAGGGGAAACTATGATTGCATGTCAGTGCTATGCTGCAACAACAAACCGTAGGAAGTGCTGAAAGCAGTGAGTGGTATAGTGTAGAGGGAAGAGGAGCGGCTCCAGTTGTGGGCCATGAGGAACCCCAGCACCACGTCACCGCTCGTTCCTCCTTTCCCAGGTTGCTCCTCTTTGCTTTCCCAGCTCCCCAATTCTGCTGACTAAGAAGGTAGGAAATGTGTGACTGTCTGTGCAAACTTTAAACAAATACTGACTACTGACTAATGTTTTGTGCAGTTGAGGGGAATGAAACAAGCCTTAAACAGCAGTAACAAACCTATTATCTCCATGCAAACAGTTACTTTGCAGGGAGATATGATACAACAAGAGCAGTTTCTGTACACTTACTGTTGAGGATGATGAGTCTGTCTCGGAGCTTACACAAGGAAACTATTTCCTTGGATCTGATAACTGCTCAGTAACCACTTTGAAATCGTTCCTACTGTTTCTCAACTTTTGTCACACAAAGTATCCAAGCTCAGCATGGTAACTTGGAAAAACTTGCTTTCTGTATCTTCTTTAATCATTTCTTTGGATTAAATGAGTTTGATATTATCATTCCATTTAGCTCCATCTTTGGTCGTCACCAGCTCCTGAGGCTTTGTAGGTGCTAAATGCTAAAGAGTCAGCACCTCATTTTTATTTCTACCTGTGCTTGTCTGCTGTTTGTTCTTCAGCATGCCATACTTAAGTAGAGCCTGACACCTTGATTAATCTATTATTATATTTATTACTATTATTTTATTCACTTTTATTCAGACTTTTCTTTTGGTTATCGTGTTTTGCGGCCTGCTATTTTAGCTGCACAGCACTTTGGTTTTGCTCCTGTTGTTTTTAAATGTGGTTTATGAGTACATGTGACTTTGATTTCATATGCTTTAGCTCTACTCATTGGCTGTAAATCTAAAGAAGTGAGCTGAAGGACACTGAAACCCTCTGTAGAGCTGTAGGGACGTGCAGCGTCGGGTGGTCATTCTCTGTGCACACTTGCTTCACATTACATGTACCATTAAAATAGTGATTAGATGGAATGTAGCTTGTCTTATTTCAAGCCATTAATGTTTCTGTTGACGTTGCACAGTAATCAGATTCATTTTTCTTCTACAATCCTAACTTTTTTGCATTAGAAATAAGGTTCAACATTATGGTTTAGGGTTAGGGTTATGCCTTTAAGAATTCCAGCATGTTTTACACTATTATAGAATCGACTGCAACTATTTATTCACCGTGGTTCTCAGACATCTATCATTTGTGTTATTCCATCAGTATAGCATTCTTTATCAGTGCTGTTTAACCAACAATTCATCAGCCCACTTCTGATAGAAGAGCTGACAGTGAAGAACAGCTCACACAGTCATCAGCGTTCATTTGACACTTTCTGGATGTTTTTCTCGTTGCAGCTGCCAGATGTTTGTTTCACCTCCCTGACTGAACAACGCCTGATGAAATCTAGATGTCTGCAAACGCTGATAAGTTACATGAATGTTTTCATGTTGTATTAACTGAGGATGTCAAAAGTGAAAGTGAGACAGAGCAGGAGGCCAGTTCAACATGTTTAGGAAGTGTTTTAAATTTAGATGTACTGTGAGAGAGGAAAAACTCAGGTGTCAGACTGTCCATCACCCCAGGAGCTCGGACGGCTCCTCAGATCCTCAGATCTTAATTACAAACAAACGTCACATGGCAGAGTGAAGCCCCTGTCAGGTGATCCACCCTCTCCTTCTCAGTATTACTGGAGCCCCTCCAAGAAACGCTGAAGCACCAAACACCAGCAACGACATGGTCTTTAGTCATTGTGATCTCAGTTACTAAAAAGCTTGCAGCAGGTCTTTGTGAAAGCTGGTGCTCCCCTAAAAAGATCTGAAGACACAGAGGCTGTGTTTGTCTGCTGTGTGACAGTGACTGAGAGAGAGACTGAACTGAGACTTAGCTCAGAAATTACTTAAACTAACAAGTCCTTAAAGCATGCTGTTACACAGGCTTTGCTAGTCTGACAAGTATGTCCTCACATTTAGCCAGTAGCTTAAGTTACTCTAATCACACAGTCTATGCAAATATATACACTTTCAAACTCCAAAGATTGTGAAGCTGCTATTACTCAAGGTTATCATTCTTATTTTGGAATTTTAACATCTCAGTGTAAAGCAGATTATAAAATGCATTGCCTTTTTCTGTGGAATTAGGTGACGGAGCCCGGCTGAAGCAACGGTGTGTAACATAACTGTGCAGCAGCAGCTCCCCTGTACCTGACCAAGTGTCCTCCTGGTGCCACTCTAAGACTGAGGAAGCCGCTATCAGCTGAAGAAGGAAGACCCACAATGAGCAATCACCTGTCCTCCTGATGAGCAGTCGCTGACAGCATCTGTTGGTTGTGGCAAGGAAAGGTAAGTGAACTCTTTTATAATCGTCTGCACAGTGCATGTCTAAACTGTCCTGAAATGAGATCAGATCCTTATCTGGGTTAAACACATGAACCACCACTGTCTATTTTATCGAATAACACACAAATCATTGTAGTGTTCCTGTCAATGTTAAATAAATGGGCGACTGTGTTTCAGGTGGTAGAGCAGGTTGTCAACTGATTGCAAGGTTGGCGGTTCGATCCCTGGCCCCTCCACATGCTGAAATGTCCTTGGGCAAGACACTGAACTCCAAGTTGCTCCTGATGGCAGGCAGACACCTTGCATGGAAGTGTGTTGCCATTGGTGTGTGAATGGGTGAATGTGAAACACACTGTAAAGCGCTTTGAGTACCACTAAAGTAGAAAGGCTCTATATAAGTGCAAACCATTTAAATACATCATTTAAACATTCAAAGTGGAGGTGTGTGAACCTCTAACCAGAGCCAAGTAGAGTCAGGAGTCAGAAAACATGGAATTCAGATTGGAGGTGTTCAAATTCAAAAAACTTTATTTGTCCCCACAAGAAGGTGTGGGTTTCAACTACTCTGACAATAAAAGTGATCTCAGAAGACTGAACATCAAGAAGTGTTGATTCAACTAAAACTGAAATGGTAACAAAGTCATCTCAAAGAGTTTAATTATATCAGTCCACAGTGACTAAAACTAAATGGAGGCGATTAGTTCTGTGGCAGACCGCTCTGTGATATAAAAAGAAACCCAGAGTAACAGCTGAAGATTTAAAGAAATGATTGGAGTTGGTGAACATCTCTGCTCAGGATTTGATCATGCTGAGATCACAGGGCATGAATGATCTGGTGTATGATACTCTCATTACATGCTGTCTTTCAATCTGATGTCTGTCATGGTTGTTGTGATGTCATGTCTCATGACCTTTTCAAAAATGTGAGAAATGTTTACTAACCTGTGTGACTTGGTAAGGGCCCAGACATTCACCCTGCTATGAAATTCCAAACTTATTCTTTTTACTTTCAGTATATCCTTACAAAGTACGTAATAATGCATGTAGAATTCATATATTTGGGACATACTACCTTGCCATAAAATTGCACCTTAAGCTTTAACTGTCTTATTCATATGTCTGTCACAGTCTGCAGTGTGAAACCACACTTTTATTCACCATATGTAAACTAACTGTGCAGAGGACTATGGGTCAGAATATCTAAACAAGCATGCTGGTATGCATTTTTGACACACTGCATATGACACACTATGCACTGGGACATAATAAATCTCTCTGACATATTGTATGATATGGTAGTATGGATATTGAAATGTAGCCTTATTGTTATTACCAGCAATAGGTCTTTAAAACACATAAGCAAAAATCTACTGAGAGTCATCTAGATGGACTAGCTTCCACTTTCCAAGTTTAATACAAACTCCATGTGTTATCCTGAATGTACAGACTGTAGACAGTTGATGCCTGGACACTGTCCTGAAGTTTAGACAAATTTTCCCAATAAAAGGAAAATGTATACAGATAACTTAGTAGATCACAACCTTTAAACTCCTTTCATATATGTATAACAGTCAACAGTAAGCAACATCTCTTCATGTGTCTATAGGTTCTACAACCAGAGTAGTTCACAAAAAGAAGCTGCAGCATGAAAAGTCATCACATTGTTTAAATTCCGTACCTGAACCATCATAATATGACCTGAGGTTCATCTCGAGCCCCAGGTTGGAAACCACTACTCCAACCAACTGATTTACAGCAGCTTCTCCTGTGACCCTGCTTCCTGCCGCCAACAGCTTACTTACCTGTGAGTGACAGCGCTGCATGCTTGGCTGATACAGTCTTAAGGTGTGCTTGATGGATGAGCTGATGTCCAAAAGCTCTGTTTGCCTTGCTGCTTTCAAAGGCCTAGCGTGACCTGCCTGCATGGATCAAGATGTGAACCTCACTGTGGCCACACCGGAACACCAACAGGTTGTGACCTCTGACAACATGATCCAACATCATGTGGAGACTGCACATCAATAAACACTTTGAAACTGCACCACCGGCCTCGACAGTCATCCATGGCCCCAACAAAGCCTCGCTGCAACACAAAGACAACACAATTGGAAAACAGGAATGCATGAGTTGAGAAAAGGAAGGGCTGGGTGGGAGTGTGGGTTGGCGTTTGGGTGGGATGGGGGAGTTCAGAAACAAATCATTTGATGCAGAAGCTGAGCAGTAGCCATTTGACTGCTTGTAGGACTATATGGACTGTGACTTTCAGGGCCTGTTTGCTCTAAAGGGATGCAGGTTTTGAAAAGACTCTCTGAAGTGACAGCTTTTTCTTTCTGTCACTGTGTAGTGCAGGGACCCATCCAGGGCCCCGAGACACTTATATCACTAGTCCGTGACAGCTACACACATACATGAACACACAAACACACAGAGTGGTGGCTCCAAGCCTTTTGTTGCAGGGTCTTGGTCCACTGATCTTCCTCGTTGCTGAAGGACAATAAAGGGCAGTCAGTCAGCTCCTGTCTACTTCCCAATAACATAGCAGGTAGTCGCACGGGCAGAACTAATCTGGGAATGTCGTTCCGAGTCTCTTCTAAAAAAACTCATCTTTGATGAAGATTACAACAAAAGAAAAACATGGATCCACCACTGAAGTCCTACTCACACATTATCTTTAGCATTGTTTCATCCACATCTTAGAGCAATGGGTACTTCATTTAATACTTCAGTATCGATAAAACAAACTTGGAGTTTGTTCAAAATCTTTAGAAAACACAAGTAAAACTCAAAGTGAAATACCAAAATAAAATGAACGCTGTAATCAAACCTGCATTAATAAATAGCAGCAGAGAAAAAGAAAATGAGGGTTATAGGTAAAGAGCATTTTTCTGTCTAAGGCAAGGGATTTTCATTTATGTTTAAAAGGTGCAGATGTGGCAACCCAATGAATGAACATTAACTTAGATTGGTTTTTGGCCACTTGAGGGCAGCAAAACAAGCTATAGACACAACAAAAAGACATATTATTACTACCCTATTAGGCTGATATATTCCACATGTTAGCAAACAGTTACATTTTTACTAATCCAGCTGACTTATTGCACCATTAGCATTTATTTGGAGTTCAACACTGCTGTGTGGTGCTGACAACCAGTGCACAGTGGGTTATTTAGAGATTATTTGTCTAAGAGCAGTTGCCAGTTACAATTGGAAGAAGATTTCATGAAAGTGTTGAGTCTGAAGCAAAACAGTAAAGTTGAAGACTGAGCTAAAGGTGGTTTAAAGGTTCAGTAGAGCTGAGAGAAATTCAGGGTCACTGATAATCCTCTGTAGGGTTACAACCTGACAAACAGTTAAAATTAGAAGTTTTTCTTTCTTACAGTTTCAGATTTAATGGGAAGTTGTGAGATGTGAAAGTTGTGTGCAGCACAGTGTCTGCATGTTATTGGTTAGAACTCTACAGAGTCTAATGGCTCACTGCTTCTAAAATTTCAGTTTGATTAAATTGCATTTATAAAGCGTCAGTTCACTACATGTGTCATCTCACAGTGCTTCACATAGTAAGGTACAGACCTTACGAATTTTAAACGAAGAACAGAGAACCCAACAATTTAAGTTGTCTTTGGATTCCTGTGAGCAAACAGTCAGCGACGTTGGGATGGAACCAAAAAACCCCTTTAGCAGGGAATGGCACCAAACTGACAACACCCATGAGCCAATACCTTTAGTTTAACTTCTCTGCAGAATGTCTGTGAGTGGCTGTAACTGTGTTAAAATAAATTATAATTTAATGAATTTGACATATTAAATGGTATTAAATGGACATACAAAACAACAATGTTGTTTATGCATGTTACTAATGAAAGAACAAAGAAATCCTCTTAACATTAACATTTTGAATCACACCCAAATAAGCAGACTTCATCAGCTGATGTGTAACAAAGACTGAGGAGTAATGAGACTGAAACCAGTGAGCAGCTTTAAGAATAACTCGCTGTCTTTTTTCTTCCCTCTCCCCCTCTCCATCAATCTGAGGGCTCCTATTTGGGATGTCCTTCTTCATTTGATGTGGCAGCAATTAGCAGGAGGACTTTTGTCCCGGTGGGCAGACGGGCGGTCCACTCCACTGATCCTCATCCATACGGGCTGAATGGAGAAAACTGAAGATAGCACGGCATGGGGATCAAACAGACCTGCCTCGCCACCGTTAAGGCCCCTCAGCTCTCTCTTCTGGAGAAGAAGGAAGAAGGGAGGGAGGTAGAAAAAGAAGAGAGGTGTTAGTTTTCCCATGAGAATGCTCACTGGGGGGTCAAGGCTTCTTCAGTGAGTTTGTTTCATGAGAAATACATGCTGTGTGTTTCAGTAGTCAGTCACAGTCACGGAAGATGGTTCATTTTAAATTCATCATATTTTATTAGAGCCACACACTTTAAAGAGTATTTAGTAGCACTGCACCTTACTGCTGTCCTGTTTTGGCATAATTAGGGAAAATGGGATATACATTTATTATACTTGTAGAAAATGGTAGCAGCATTATATGTAAGATTACAGTGAGACCAGTGATCTTGTGACCTTGATAAAAGGTTTATACTGATAAGTTATTTCTCTGCATCTTCTTGCTGTATCCAATCAGTGGCTGACAGTGGAAATTTACACCATTTATAGATGATTTTTCTCACGATGGAGTCATTTTTTCAAATCATTTTGGGTATCTTTTTAAATTCCTTGTCAGACTCAGAGGCATCCACAACCTTTTCTTTTGAAGGCCTGAGAGTAATTATTAGATCTTGGCACGATGACTCCACACTCCTCAGTATCAAAGAGAACAGCAGAGCCTCAGATGTCAGGGGTTTAAATAAGACAGGTCCCAGTTGTCAATCCCTAAGGAAGTTCTAATCATTGCCACCTAACCTGGAAGCCCTGATCCTAATTTGATGGATCTGAAGGTGTGATACATGTACTCACTCTTTCATTGTGACTGATCTGTTATTTGAATGCATTTAAATTGTAAAAATGACTTCAAAATGTTAATTTAATGTAACTGTCTGGTTATATTGCCTGCATCTGTAGGTACTATTTTAATGAGGATAAACTGTCTAAACATGTTGCTTAACCCTCAGAGTAAGGAGAGGTCAGACGCTTCCAACTTTGTATCTGTCCCTGAACACACCATTAGGCAGGTGGAGCTAGTGAACTAATGTATAACATGAGGGTCACATACCAGGCTGAGTTTTGGTAACCTTACTGCCAGGTAATCAGTGCCAGTGAAAAACTTGCCAGCACTGATGATATCTTGTCTACCTTCCTGAGGCATATGACCCTTATTGTGGACATTTTAGTTTTGCTGATGAAGGGCTGGTCTAGAGTTTTTTCAGTGGCAGTGTAATATAGAAGGAGGAGGTTGACCTTTAAACACAATGGCACACAATCCAAACCATCCTCAGAAGATCAGATCACATTCCCAAAACATTAACACATGCATATGCATTTACCCAAGAAAGATATTAGACAAGACTTCATCTTAATAGTATGTGGAAAGGGGGCCCAGATCATCAGTTGTCAGAAAGCTTCCAGAGGCCTTCTGAAAACTGGCAAGTACCAGTTTTGACTGGGGGAAAGTGTGAACCTCTTCATGACTTTTCATGCTACCTCCCCACACTAGTTGCCAAGTCTCCCTTTTCAGCCAGCTGAAGTTGCACTTTCATTTAAAAAAACAGATTCCTTCTACACTTGTGCCACTTGTGTTTGATGAGCTGAGGCAGAGCTCCAGAAAACACCAGGAAACTAACTCTACATAAAAGACACTGTGTAAAACATGACAGCAGATTGCCTCATTAATCCCAAGGTGGTCTGAGCAGGATTCAGTCAGACAGTGAGAAAAGTCAACAGATGAAATGTGCTTCATAGAAGAGACAAGCAAATGAGTCTTCTGTGAACACTGCTGACAGATGTTTGTGAACCACAAGCCTTGGTTGGCAGGTCGGGGTGAAGTGCCATCCACACCTCAACCTCTCCTGCTATCCCCTCCCCCCTCCTCCCCACTCCCAACCCAACCAGTCAAGGCAGATGGCTGTCTTCCCTCAGCCTGGTTCTGTCGGAGGTTTTCTCCCCCTCTTCCCTATCCTATAGGTGGTTTTTCGATTCCTTCCCACTGTCGCTGTGTTTGCTCACAGGGAATCCAAATGCAACTATGGATTGTTGGGTGTTTCCTCTTCTTTTTGCTATGTAAAGCGCTATGAGATGACGTGTTGTAAATATGTGCAATACAAATAAAACTGAATTGAGCTGAATGCTTGTGGTCAGGAGCTCCACAGGTTAATAGTTTACTGATGTGTACATCCATGCCCCATTACATTGTTTTATGGGTTATGAAATATTAAATTAGTTTCTGTTCTGTCTCAAACTATTGCACAAAAAATATGCAGATCTCATTGCATTCCACACATCTATGCCCTTCATAACAGCACAGCTTATGAAACTAAGAAAAAGTCATCTATAATATAGCACGGTAGAAGGAAAGATGTTTCACATGGCTCTATTGTGATTGTGATTTGTTCAAAGTTAGAACAGCTATTCTGTTCCACCTATTTTAGAAACAACATTTCTGATCACATTATATTATATTATATTATATTATATTATATTATATTATATTATATTATATTATATTATATCACATTAAATTATATTATATTATATTATATTATATTATATCACATTATATTATATTATATTATATTATATCACATTATATTATATTATATTATTTTATATTATATTATATTATATTATATTATATTATATTATATTATATTATATTATATTATATTATATTATATTATATTATATTATAAATTTGCTAATTATTGTTTTGGCTCTCCAATATTCAGTAACCTCTGTAGTTTACTGTAATACAAACAAATATCACAAGGAATCACACAATTAACTCATTTTAATATTCATGGTCCTAGTAGTCTGTGGTTTACTCTCTAATTTTCCTCCGAAAAACATAGCGACATATCATAATCAAAAACATCATTGGACCAAGACATTTGATGTAGAACTCCCTCTCAGTGCTGCTCTGCTTGGTATATCAACCAAAGCCCATGAGACTCATTGATTAATGCCTTTCAAAGCTCCTCCTGACGGCAGCCCTTTCTTCTTCTCTGGGTTTCTGCTCCCAGAGAAACGTCAATCAGCCGTCCTGTGAAGACAGGGAGGAACAATTCTTCAAACGGCTGGAGGGAAATGGCAAGTCAGTGAAAACCACTGCTGTCTCATCAATAAAGAGTTTGGAGCATTGTTGTTTTACAGTTGGCAGGGGGTCGAGGACAGCCCTGAGGGGGACGCTATGTGTGTGCTCAGTATGTGTGTGTCAGGATGTCAGCAGGGGAGCTCTCCATCAAACTTTAAGACAGTAATTTGCCACCTCATTACTAACATTCGGTCCACAGGGAGTGTGAGAGAGGCCCTAGGTGGTCAGGAGAGAGGCAGAGACAGAGAGCAGCATGCAGAGGTGAGGGCGATAATTCCCTCACAGAGTCATGAAATCAGACGCAGTGGTGGAGCGTTAGACAGACTGAGGATGGCACCACCTGACTTCCTCTGCCTGCTGCGCTGGAAGTCCTCAGCTCTTCAGGGATCACTTTCAGCAGGTTTGACTGAGGGCTGATTAGGTGATTAGAGCCTATTGATCTACTGTTTACTGATGCATTTGGACTAAATTTGCATTTGGAATTCAGAATATGTGAGGTCCTGGATAACTACACCAATACATGCAATCAAATTTGTAACGATCTTTGTGTCTCCTCATTTAGGTGCCTTCCCTGTCTTTCAGCCCTGATCATTTACAAAATCGTGGATTAAGATTAGATTAGATTGATTTTTATTGTCATTGAGTACAAATACTAAGACAACAAAATGCAGTTTAGCATCTAACAGAAGTGCCAAAGCAGCAGTAAAGTGCATTATTTACAGTGTGGTGTATATACAGTCTGAACAGAATGAACAGTATGGACAGAGCATTCTGAACACACTGATGTATAAATATATAGACGGTGGATATAAAACACATCTAAATCTACAGGTAGAGATACACAGGGTTTTTTGTAAAAAGCCACTAAAAGGAAACTACTGGTTTAAAGGAAAGATTAAGGAGACGTGAATACTGTAATTGTGGGACAGTGCTGGGATGTGAACTCTGGTGTCCTGAATGAAGCCCTTCCTGCATTAACACTGAATGTAAATCCAGAGTTGCAGAATCACGTAGGAAAGTCATTTCTGGTGAGTCGTTGCCTGTTTATATTCATCTTTGTTGTTCCTCCAACCCTAGTGCCTGTGGTTAGTGGAGGTGTAATTAATACCAGTACCTGCACAGAGCTGCTGCAGTTTGATTTGATCACAGAAATGATTTGATCTCTTCAGCTTAGTTCTGGAGTGTATTGTGTCAAAAGGAGATGTGAACCTTTTCACTCATTGACTCCCTCTTTCATTTACTCACGTTATCCCACAGTCTTAGTGTGTGTGTGTGTGTGTGCGTGTGTGTGTGTGTGTGTGTGTGGGAGAGGACAAAGGAGAGAAAACCTTGCATCCAGTTACAGGTGGTGGCATCTCAATAGGCCCAAAGAGGAAAGCTGCCTTTGAATGCCACATGAAAGGACAGGGAGGGATGGGATATCTGGGGATACCTTCATTTCTCTGACGGCAGCCGTGCATACAAATGGGAAGCTATGTAAGGAATCTCCTCTTCCTCGCTCTCTCTCTCTCTGTCATGCCTTTGTGTAGTCTCTCTGTCTCAGTGAAGCGAGGAAGGCTGTTCTTCTGTGGTTTGATGCGCTCACTCTCCCATGCCACTGGGGTGTTAGGAGTCTTGTAGGACAAGAGTGATGACACCGAGAGAGGCGCTGCTATATGTGTGTGTGTGTGTGTGTGTGTGTGTGTGTGTGTGTTTAAAGTGTGAGGGGTGTACCATGTCCAACCTATTCATCATTTGTCAGTGCCATCTGCTGATCAATTAGGGGAGAACAAGAGAGCCACTGACTCAATGCTCCAGCGTGACTGGGCCACACACAAACACACAAGCACACACACACAAACACACACACACGCGCACACACACACACACACACACACACACACACACACTCACTAAACACAGACGTGTCGGTTAACCGATATTTTTAGAGCCAATATTTAAAAACATATGTAACATCACTTTTGTTTTCTTGAAATAATTAGCCTGCAAACATAACTTCCTGAGAGCCCCTGCACTCACACTGTAAAGACTAATGTTTAGGCTCAACAAAAAAATAAAATAAAATTGCACAACTAACTCTTTTTTCAGTTATGACATCCACTACTGAAATTATGTTCAGTTAGTGTACAATGTTGAGTTAAGAGAACTAGTCTTTCTTCAACAATCAGTGTTTTTTTTAAATGACTAATTACTTAATGCTTGGTAGTATAAAGACAAGTTTTAAAGTTAAGGACTTGAAATCCTGAACTCAAGGTGAAGGAAAATGAAGTCATCAAGTTTACATAACACACAATTTAGATCAACTGCCACCTCACTGCCTTTGGACCATGTTTGGTTTCCATGTGAAATGTTGTGTTGTGTTCCAGATTTTTCCCTTTATTGTCTTTGTCGGTGGTGTTCTCTCTTTATGTTAGTCTTCAGTTGGACCACTATATGGTTTTATGTTTTCTGGGGAACAGAAATGCACATAGTGTTTAGAAAACTAAACATGGTCAATGAAACAGCAAAAACTTGTATCATATCGCATTTTCAGCTTTAAACCCATATGAGCAACAAATTTAGACATTAGCAGTTACAAGGAGAAAAATAATAACTAGTAGAGTTCCAGTAGGGTCCTATGCACTGTAGTGCTTGGGCCCTAACTACACACTTATGAGTGTAGTCTGTTAAGATCTCAAGACTTTGCCAGTTTTAACGTTTTTTTTTGTAAAACATCGCACTTGTATTGCTTGTAGGGAGGAAGAAACATGCATATATGTACTGTTTAATATGTTATGAAAATCAAGCAGACCTAGCTGTAGACGGTGCGGTGTTCTGATTAGCAAAAGAGAGGTATGACTTGTTTCTATGCAAAAACTATACACTCTTGTCTTGGCTTGTTAGCTGAAACAAACCGGTTGCCTGGAGCAACACAGTTTCTACTCCCGATCACTGAACAATCCTCTCTTGTCATTGTTGAAAATCCATTCAGGAATGTCCTGGTTAACATTCACTGCTTCTCATGACATCATGGACAGAGTCAATTCAAGGTGACTCCACCCGGCTCATGAAAGAACCAACTCATCCTCTGGATCCACTGCAGCACAGCTGATGAGTTGGTTGTTCACGTCAGATCACCACAAACAAGGATTTCAGCCAGTGGACTACTTGTTGCCTGAACTGATTTGATATGACTTTGCAGACTGTCTCACCAAGGAAGCAGCTAAGGACTGTGTTGAGAGTGTGTGTATGTGTGAGTGTTTATGGTATGTATGTCTGTAGTATAGACGCTTCATCATCAAAGCCCCCTCAGCCCCAAACATACATATATCCATGTACTGCAGCGCTCCACGCCCGCCTTCCAGTTTCTTGCAGTGAGATCAGCGACAGGTGGAAGAGCTTTGAACTCTGCTGCAGGTGGAACATCTTTGAAACTTCACACAGTGTCACCAACTGAAAGAGCACATCCACGACATGTTCACACACATGTCAACAAGATGCTTTTATCAAAGGACACTGTGTTCCTAAATAAAGACTACACACACACACACGCACACACACACACACACACACACACAGACAAACACACTACCCACTGAAAATAATGTCATCAGTTATCTTGGATATTCATTCACAACATTCCTTGCCTTGAGTCACAAAAAGGGTCTCTTTATAATAATGCATTGGTTTTATATAGCACTTTTCTAGGCACTCAAAGACACTTTACATTGCAATATTTATTCACTGCATACTAGCCACAGCTGTCCTGGGGTAGACTGATGGAAGCGAGGCTGCCAGTCTTCGCCATCGGCCCCTCCGACCACCACCAACCACTCACTTTCACACTGCATCCACCCAGGCTTCCTGGTGTTCCCTCATGGTCTCCCACCCAGGTACTGACCAGGCCCAACCTCGCTTAGCTTCCCAGATCTGACGGGATCAGGCATCCACAAGGTGGTATGGCCACTCTTCTATTCCACTCTTACATTGTGAGCAGCATGTTTGATCTTCAGGCTGCTCACAATGTGTAGTCAAGTAAAAGTTGGATTCTCACCTTCCTGATGGGGTAGTAAAAAGACCACAGCCTGAACACAGGTTCTCTCTTTAAATTGGGGGTGTCAAATCCTGGTCCTCAAGGGCCCCCATCCTGTTTGTATTAGATGTTTCCCTCTTCCGACACACCTGATTTAAATGATCAGGATCGCTATCAGGCTTCTGCAGAGCTTGATGATGAGCTGATCATTTGAATGAGGTGTGTTGGAAGAGGGAAACATCTAAAACATGCAGGATAGTGGCCCTGAAGGACCAGGATTTCACACCCCTGCTTTAAATGAACTGAGATAAAACAGCCCAAGAAAATTAAAAGGTGCTGCAGATGTTTTTTTTCCAGTACACTGTTTTATTCTTCAAAAGTTTTGACTTTTCTAGCTTGTATAGGGAGACCTATGAGTCCAGTTTCCTTCACAAAACATTACCTGCTCTTCAAAAATACTGTTTATCCTACAGCATTATAATCACTCTCACAATATTCACAGATATGTTTATCTTAACCTTTTTAATCCATTCATTTTAATGGACATAATATTAATGATATTCAAAGCGAACCTACTCGATATTCCTTCACACTATTTTTAAGGGAGTTTTTCCACTTTACTGACAGCGGGAGAGAGACAGGGTGAAACGGGGTATAGAGGAGAGAGAGAAACACGCAGCAAAGGGTCGTGAGCTGGACTCGAACTCACGACTGCTGCTGGTGACCTGCATCTACATGGTAGCGCCTAAACTCAGCGAGCTGTACAGTGGCCTCCTTCACGCTAATTATTCAAAATACAGTGTATTACAGAGCTACATTTATAGTAATTCTCAGAAGAACCCTGTTAACCCTTATGTTTTTCACACTGCTCTGCACATCTGCTTTGGACAGATATTTTTCATGCTTGGACGTTGATCTCACAACAACCTGCTGACAAGCTGCTCGTCTGTGTTACTGTTTTTCAGCTATGGTTCATTTATTTCATTGCTAAAGTATTTTTTTTCACACAGTCTCTCTGATTTGTTGTTTCATATGTGTTCTAGCTACATGTTAGCTGCTAACAATGACAATAAAGTCTCTTTATCTTTATTGTTCTTTGTAAACACAGTTTACATGTATCCAGTCATTCATAGCATCTTACTTGAAATAAAGAGCAGAAAATTTATTATTTTTTACAGGATTTGGTGCAAATAGTCAATTTTTAGCAATTATTTGAATGACACATGTAGAATAAAGGGATTTTTATTGAGAAGCCACAATTTTAAGCTTAGATTAGGTTTGGTTTAATGAGCATTTGAAGTTGACAATCTAACCATTTTTCTGCTTTGACACTGTTTCATCTTATTCTGTTTTTAAGATAACATACTTTTCAAACCTAGTTTTTGGGATTCAGAGGGTTAGGGGAGCAAAACAGCCTTTGTAACATGTTTGCTGCTACATTAGTTGACCCCTTTATGTTCATGTTGCTGTCAGTCCAGATGAATCCCACCCAGAGAAAACACAATAAAACATGGAGATGTTCCAAAGCACACAGCAGGCAAACAACAGCTCTCTCCTCTGCCTTCACTGCAGTGGAAACATGCTGACTGAACTGTAAAGTGTGTGGCCTGGAGACCAGCAGCACGTTCTGAAGCTAGGTGGCACAGTAGCTTTGTTCACCAGATCCCACAGTTCCAGCCCAGTTCCCCCAGTCAGTGAGAAACCAGTGGTGAATGAAGGGAGGGCAAACTTTGTCCTCTTTATTTATAAAAAAATATATACTATACATATACTCATTTGCAAAAAGTCATATTAATTCAAATCACTCATATTTTTAATTTTCCTGCATGTCAGAAAGAAATTTTGCATTTTATATTTAATGAGTCCTGACTTTTAATAAAGTAATGTCAAACCAAACCATGGAGTTTAATTTTGATGTAGAATTCCCCTGAGCAGATCTTTTTGAAACTGAAGTGTTTATATTTGATTTTATTTTGTGGATATTTTATTTTAAATATACAGTGAATTATTTATTTATATAGATTCAGGAATCAGTATTCCTGAATGACTCTTTGTTTTTCTGTAGCTGGACAAATGATTTGAACCTTCTGATAAATGCTTGCTGTTGTTGCTGTAGTTCCCCCAAGGATCGTCTGCAGGAAGAGCCTCCTCATGCCTTTTTCTTAGTCAGAGGAAGTAAATAGTAATTCTGTTCCCACAGTATGTGTCAGACTGTGAGTCAACAGCTAAACCCTGCAACACACGAAGGGATCCACAGTTCAGTGGTAAAGACAGTAAATGGATACCAGCACTAACATACTAGCAGAGTCAAAGACAGAGCAGCCCTCTGGATATCTGCACCTTTCATGGAGGACCATGTGAGCTGACAGTCCATGGGTTGGGGAAGCTGGTCATTTTGCATTTCATCCACTTACCCTATCATGTGTAGTTACCTAAATGGGTTTGGTGTGATGGATTCAGCTTTCTGTGTGATTCAACTTCATATGTCAGACAGAGAAATTGCAGCTCATCAGTGTTTGAAGTCTTTCCTCATGGATTCCTGTTTTCTGTATTTAAGTACCCAAACCAACAATTCTGTGATACCCCTTTTCCACCAAGCTGGTTCCAGTGCTGGTTTGGAGCCAGAGCTTGACTTAGCACCAGTTCTTTGTGTTTCCACCACCTAAGGACCAGCTCCAGGTGGTGGAAACTGGAGCTTAGCAAGCAACAAATCTTTGCTGGACCAGAGCTAAGCACCGAGTACGTCAGGGGCTGGGGACTGGGTTATGGTGACTAACAATCACCACTGGAAAGGGACACACAAGTGGTAATTTGTGTCCTTTGTCGCCAGGACATTCCTGGTCCGATCACACATGTATTGGAATGACTCCCGGGACACACTGAAGTTTAGCACACACTATTGCATGCTGAAATCTGTTACAATTATATCCCAAAGCTGCGACTATGGATGTGTCAGCGGTGGGCAACAGGCAACAGGCGACCTCCACATTGCAGACCCCCACAGAGCTTATGAACATCTTATAAAGATGTTCATCTTATAAAGATGTTCATCTTTATGAAGACAAAGATCGATATTATCATCAACCTATTGCGTTTGTTTAACTGATATGTAATCGAAACAAGTGTAGACGTATTAACGTGGAGCATTGGTGTGCCTCCAACTTGGCTCCTTGCCAATGGAAAAGCAAACAGGTTCTTAGGAGGAACAAAATTTGAACCAACTAAGCACCAGCACCGAACTAGCACCTGGTTCTTCTTGGTGGAAAAGAGGTATGAGAGGGTCTGGACTGAGTCTATGAAGGCTGTGTTAAATACCACCACCAGGTGCTGGTCACTCAGTTTTTGTATTAGGGTAT
Source organism: Dascyllus trimaculatus (assembly GCA_024666655.1). Taxonomy (NCBI): domain Eukaryota; kingdom Metazoa; phylum Chordata; class Actinopteri; family Pomacentridae; genus Dascyllus; species Dascyllus trimaculatus. The sequence goes on along the minus strand of CM045445.1, from coordinate 3,756,099 downwards.
TTTGTTTTTTGTGATTTGCTGCAAGCTAAATGTTTAAGTCCCTTTTAACTATAAAAGGCAAACATTTGTTGGTTTCAGCTTCCTCAGTGTGTAAGTTTGATGCTTTGGCTTTTTGGACTGTTGTTCAAACACAATATGACATGTGAAGACTTCCCTTTGGACTGTGGGAAATCATACGGGTGTTCTTCTTGTTTGTTGTTTTTTTTATTATTATTATTATTTTCTGATTTTTCATCCAGCAATATCTGAGTAGTATAACTATTCTAAATGACACAGGCAAAACAAACAGTAATGGCATTACTTATCAGTGTTCAGTTTTGGTTGAAAGGATTTTAGCTTTTAACTTTTACATGAAAATGTGTATTCCTGATCCACCTCACAGCTTCACAACCTATAGGCAGACAGTGGGCAGGGAGACTAATCTAACGTGTAAAATGGAATGTAAACTTTATACAGGCAGTAGTGAAAAAGGAACTTCTACATACTCTAGTAGTGTATAAAATTATAAAATATTTCCAGACTTACCTCCAGACTTTCGAACAGACGTGAGTATACTCCTGTGTAATATCTGAATGTTAAAATCATGCAAACTGTATTTGCATGACTGCTAAGTTCAGCAGTAGAGTATTTGCTGTTATGCCAAATACAGACCAAAAGCTTAGATTTGCTATATTGAAAATACACCACCACAGTAGGTGGGGACCAAAAGCCAGTAACTCTTTAACTAGGGAGATCTGAATGTCAGTACTTCGTAGGTCTGCATTTTTAAGTGATGACCTCCGGCTCAGCATGGAGGATACCAGTCCTGCCATTCCTCAGGTTTCTTTGGTTTCAGTTGTTCTTTCCCAGAGCGGTTGTTTTGCTCTACCTATCTATTTGAAATACCTCTGCAGTGTTCCTTTTGGATTGACCAGGTCATAGCTTTCACTTTTATCTTCTTTAGAATCTCTTGTTTGATTTTGCCAGTGTGCTTTAAATTGTTATGCTAGAATATTCCTCTTCTTCCATGATTCTTCAGACTGGCAGTCGTCTTGTCAGCCAGTATTTTGGTATATCCACAGGCATTGATGGTGCCATCTATAGATTTCATCAAACACCTTTTGTACTCATACAGCCCCATATCATCACACTCCCACGTGCATCACTGTCAGGACTATACATTCACTAGGGTGGTCCTGGCCAGGTTCACGCCAGACATACTGAACCCCATCTGAACCAAACAAATGTATCTTGGTTTAATCTGACCCACGGATGTGCTGCTAGAAATCATCAGGCTTCTGCTATGGAGCACTTGCCCATCTGCCTGAATTAGATTGTATAAGTGGTGCGTGGCATCATTGATAAGTGGTACTAAGACTTTGTCAGTACTTCCTGATAACAGCTGCACCTACATTTCCAATCATTTTTAGTTGGTCGCTGATCTTCCTGTATCCTTTTCCATCTTTGCAAAGTCTCACAATCAGATTTTTTAAGTCCTCTGGCGATTATTTTCCATGTGGAGCCATGATGCAGACATGCAGTCAGACACAGCCCAAAGGTTCAAAGTTCTGGTGTTCATTTTACAACCATGGTCATGGAATTAGGCTGACTGGAAACTGCAACTGCACTCAGTTTAGCTTCAGTGATCACAGGTGTATTTGCTTTTGTTGAATTATGTTTCTACTTTGGCATCTGTATTGTCAATATAATCTTTTTGAAGTATTTGTTTTCGATTGTTCCTAAGAGGAAACGGTCTAGTCTTCAACTTAGAAATAATGCACGCATTGGGAGGTGATCATTTGGAATCACATGACATTTAAGTGATGTTGCATAGGTTTGTTCTCATTTCTGTTGTATTATGTATGTCATAAATGTAGTTAATTGTTACTCTGTGGATTATGATTAATAATGCAAAATAGACATACAAACAAAATTAGATCTACCTTGACCAGCTGCAACACTGGAGTGACGTTTGCTCATGAATGCAACAATAACAGTAATAATGATAATATATTAATTCAGCAGAATGGGTGCTTTTACTTCTAGTATTTTACATTTTGATGATAATATTTCTGATCTGAATACTGCAAGTACTTCTTCTATCACTGTATACAAATGTGATAAAACTGAATATTGACCCCCTGTGGGCAGGGTTGAACTTCATCATACAGTATCATTTCAGAGGGAAGGGCTCTGGTGATTGGCTGCCGCCTGATGTTTAGTAACAGGGCAAAGCAATGGCCCAGTCATAACTGAGCAAAGAAATAAGAGCATCAATGAAGAGAGACAGTAGAGAGACATAAAGGCGCAGAGAGAAGGGTTGTCTGTCTCTCCCACAGATGAAAGACCTTCAGCGACAAGGAGGAGGAGAAGTCTTTTCTTTTGCTGATGAAAACAAGAATCAGCCGGGCTAAAGGTAAAGAGGGCGTTCGTATGGCAGCGGGTTACGTTCAAAAGACACACCTGTTGTTTGGCCTGTCGCAGTCTATCCGTCCCTCCCTGTCTTTCTGTCTGTCAGTCTGTCTGACCACACACAGACGCAACAAGCAAGCACTTCAAACAAGCCACCACACCCGCTAAAACACACACACACACACACACACACACACACACACACACACACATACATGCAGATAGTATCTAAACAGAAACAGAAATCAAGTGTTGTAGCATGTAAAGTCAGGTACAGCTTCAGCTGTGTTCTTTTGGGGGAACAAAGACCAAACAGCACCTGAAGTATCAGACAACTTTATCATCAGCATGTATGTTCTTCTTCTGTCTTCCTCCTTAAAACCCCGAACATAGTGGTGGCAGATAATGATAATGAAATTATTTTTTACTCGTCATTTTTAAATGGAGACCTGCGATGCCCTGCAAAATGCCTATTTTATTAAACCAGTAGTCACCTGTTATTGTTCAGTTTGGCAGACAGAGCAAGACTGAAACTACTATACAAAGCCTTTGCAGGATGACTCTGAACTGCCAGGAACACATGACTTGTTAAAACAGTAAGCAGTCGACAATTTGGGGTCAAGCCTGCTTTGGCAACCAGTTACACTTTAGGAGACAGACAGAAATATTCTAAAACATTATGTTATCAGACTCATTTGCATGTACCAGGAGCTACACATGCACATTTACACATGCACAAAAAAGTGAAATGACAGTGATGTTGGTTTTCAACTAAATGTTATCATCAGAATGCTACCGTTTTATAATGACATGCTCATGTCATTTTGTTTGCCAGATAATGGTCACTTCTTTAGTGCATGAGCATGCTAACATACAGAACAGAATAGAACAGTACTACTATAATACTTTATGGTCATTGTCATCAATGCTTTAATGCATATTAAATAAATACAAAGTGCTTAGTTACTCAGTCGGTATTCAGATCTAGACAGTTAGTGTGAGTGTTTGACAGAGTTCAGTTCTAGTATGGTTCTGGGGTAGAAGCTTTTCAGTCTGTTTGTGAATTGATGGACCTGAAGCATCTACCTGAAGGTAATGAGTCATGCAGATGGTATCCAGGATGGGACTGGTGCTTAAGAATGCCAGAGCTGAATAAGTCCTCCAATAAGTCAACAGAGATGATCCTCTTGGTGGTGTTGGTGGTCCTCTGGAGACTCTCCTGTCCGCTGCTGTGCAGCTGGTGAACCACACAGTAATACATTGATACTGGTAACAGTGCTGATGTTAACATAATAATGAATAAGGATAAAGTAATCATTTTACCTTAATACACATAAAAAACCTGGAGGTAGACAGTAAGGGACCAGGGGAGAAGGTAGCGGAAAACACATGGTTGTGGGTGTTTAAAGCCAGTCCCTGCCAGCCATAGCGTCCACCAAGAGTGGCCTGCAGGCACAGACAGAGACAACAAGAGCTCCAGGCCTCCACAGATTAGCGTCTCAGGGGAGCTAAACGGAAGCCACACAGAGAGCAATGGAGGTCGAAGGTGCTCCATTATCAAGGGATATAACAAATTGTTTATGAGCCAAGGAGGGAACACACTTGGTGTGGGGTGTTCATCCAACTTTTCATCATGTGCCTTTATGAAAGTCTGCATTTACTCAGCTATCAAACAATCTTTCTTATTCTTAGTGTTTTTACTCTTTAACTTTATTGCTTGGCGCTTTGCACATCCCTTTTGATGTCCATGTTGTGTTTTGTGATGAACCTGTCTGTCGGTAACTCAGTGTTACATTGGATTGTTATGTTTGTCTAGTACAGGTTCCTTAGTGTTGTTTGTCAGTGACTCAGTGTTGTTTTGCTCTGTCAGTTGAGGACAGGTCTCCCTTGAGAATGAGACCTTGTGTCTCAGTGAGATTACCTGTAAAAATAAAGGTTAAATTAAAAAAAATCACCCCAGTCTTGGATGATGGGAAGATCCGTAGGTAGGACAAAAACCAGAGTGATGAACACATAATAATGTTGACCTGATAATGGCATGAGATGAAAAGTCAGAGGATCACCAAAGTCTGTAGTTGACCCTGATGGTAACAAATGTTTGGAAGGAAAAACTGGCCAGCAGTACAGTCGGCAGTGACAAGGACTGAGGTTCAGAGGGAACTGAGCATTTGCAAACCAGGAAAGAAGTGGAAAAGAATTTGCATCCGTAGACGTTTTTTAATGAGGCAAACTGCTAAAAGACTAACAAACATCTCTGGATATATTTTTGGTTTCATTTTTGAACAACAGATCAACCAGCTTGTCAAAGCTGTGTGTGAATCTGTGGATTTCACACATTATGGTTTTCGGAAAACAGAGTAGAGAAATAAAGGAAGGAAGCAACATTCAGTGTGAGCAGCACGAGATCCCAAGTGTTTGATGGTGATACAGAGCCATGTAAGTTACAGGCACTCCCTGCTGCGTCACTAATTGAAACCCTTCAAACCACCCTGACTGCAGTCTGAACTGTCCCACTGTGCACTCAGTGGCGAGAGCAGACCTCCGGGATAAGACCTCAGCCAAACCCATCACTGCACACAGTCTCTCATTTTCCATTAATCTGGGCTCTTTCACGCTGAATGTTCTCTTATTTACCTGTCTAACATTTGACAAGCCAGTTGCTTTATAGTTGACTTCAGCCCCTCAAGCAGTCAGACAGTCAGAATTTGTCCAGCCACTCCTCTCAAAGTACAACCAAAAAATGAAAGCATCTCTGTCCAACAGCCCATAGACTAACTCACCACCATTTTTTGTTGTCAAGTTAAAAAAAATAGCAGATATATGCTGGAGTGGGGGTTATACAGGTGTTTCTTAAATAAAATCCAATCCAACAATCACACGCAGACACTAAAGTGACTGTGTTTGCAGATGAGGCATTGTTTTTTAAAATCTTTTGTAATCTTACTTCTGTCCTAAAGTGTGTACTGTCATCCTCTCTGTGACAACTTCATTTTAAACTTCGATTATAGTACTCAAAAAAAAAGATTCATGTGTTAATCAGTCATATGCGGTTTACTGACTTGTTGCTGACAACAGGTGACAATTAACAGCACTTTGGTTGGCAATGCAAAAATATTTAGGTAGAAATCATCTCTTGAGATAACTTTATGCTCTTTATTCTATCCATAGTGTTTGGGAAAGGTTTTTGTTGTCTGAGTCCTGAGAAACATATGCAAGAAATAAGAAACAACTGACACCTATAACAGAATATACATCTTTACATCAGAACAAATGGTTATGTACCGGTAGCTATCGGTATCGTATTAAAAAGTGCATTGGTAACAGAAAGTCATGTGTCTCAGAGAGGCAGAAGGCTTTCCAACTGAGAAGGAAAAAGACTCAGATGTGGTCTAAAATGAAACAGGAAATTGTCAGAAAGGACATGTGCATCCACACAAACCAGTGACATGCACACATGCAAACAGAAGCACCACCCGTGCACAGATGAGGAGGAAGGTCATGAAACACATTCTGATAGAGCAGAAGGAACCACATCACAGACACACACACACACACACACACACACACACACACACACACGCACACAAAGCCAGGATAAAACAGAGGGATTAGCAGTGAACAAGCTGAGTGAATACCTTGATGCTGGTTCCATATCAACTTAGATCCAGTGGAGATCAAATGGAGATCTATAGATTCATGTTAAGCCCCAGAGATTTAATTGAGGCTTTATTCACACACTTAACTAAAGCTTTGTTAAACACCAAATGAAAGGCTGACTGTTTCAAGGGAAACAGATTGGTAGTTCAATAAAGATGAGCATAAAGAGCGAGGATTCAAGAGAACTACTGTTAAATCTCAACTGATGTTCTTATCAGGTCAAACTAGCCATGTTTGCTCACAGCATTACTGATGTAACTGAGCTAACTGAGGTTTCGCATACATAATTTTTTAAAGGGAATAATGCACCTTTCACACAATGGTAAGACACTTTTCTACTCAACTCCCATCCAGTCGCGTTTGAGCCACTCATCAGGCAGCTGTCGCTTGGGCTGTCAGAAGATGACTCCAGTCTGGAGTGGAGCTCCACATGTTTCGCTAAAAAGAACTGAGCATCACCCTGAATTATATCAAATATTTAGCAGCAGCCACCACAACTGAATGAAACACCATCAATCAAGCAAACAAGTGTTGGCACCTGTTTTCTCTGACTTGTTTCAGCCGAAATCTTCCAACTTAACAGAAACATCATGACACATGGACAGTGCTGGGCAGTAACACACTGCTAACACATTAATAACAGTGGCATAACTTGACTCTGGTAGATTTCATTTTGATCACATTATGTTCAATAAATTCCTTCACACCCTCAGAGTCACTCTCTGGTCATTGATAAAACTCCTAAAAACTCTTTTCTGTGTATAAGAGTTAGATAGAGTATTTCCTCTGCACTGCTTCCTTTAGGCTGTGCAGATCTATGAAGTCCCTGCCACTCTCTACACCAACCCTTCCCACTTGTTGCAGCTGGAGCACACAGCTCACCTTGGTTCTGTCACCTTATGAAAACATGTATGAAGCCCTGGCTATCTGAATCCATGTTTTTGATACTGTTATTAGTGCAGTGCAGAGTTGAGATGGAAATGCTTTGCCATGGCGTATGGCCTTTTTATTGGAAATGGAAACATGTGTAAAACCTTGATTTTCACCAGAGACTGTTTCTAAATGCATACTCTCTGCACTGCAAGCATGTTAACTGCATGTGCACCAGGAAAACTAATGGTTCCACTAATGGCTGGAGTCTATCCCAGCCGACTCGGTCAAAGGCAGGGGACACCCTGGACAGGTCACCAGTCTATCACAGGGCTACATACAGAGACAGACAACCAAGCACACTCACATTCACACCTATGGACAATTTAGAATAATCAGTTAACCTCAGCAAGTCTTTGGACTGTGGGAGGAAGCTGGAGTACCCAGTGAAAACCCACACTGCACAGGGAGAACATGCAAACTCCACACAGACATCCTAACCAGAACACGAACCGGGGATCTTCTAGCTGTGAGGCAACGCTGCTAACCACCGAGCCACCACATAGCCCGATATGGAATAAAGTATCTTTAAATTAGGTTTTCCTGTTGTAGCAAACAAACTCAAATCAAACACCTTAAAGTCTGCCAATCATGTAATTCGTGATATTGGTGATACCGTCCAACCCCAGTGCTGAGTTACAAAAGTGATGTAATTACTTTTTTTAGTGAGTAATGTGTAATAAGCAATTGATTACAGTAGCTCGATACTGCACACAGAAGGGACACTGACTCAGAGCACAAGACACGAATGAGAGGTTTTCCCATGAAACAACTAAGAATGTTTTTTCACTACCATAAAAAACTAGCTGCATGCTACACCTTGGTTTAACAATTAACTTTACAGTCTTGCAGAGCCAGACCTACCTTCACAGCAGCGTGTTAGGGCTGCAGAATGGTCTGCCTGCTCCTCATTATCATCCTGCTGCAGGGGGAAAATGTCCTGGCTTGTTTGTATTTCTTTAAACCAATCACAGTAATCTTGGGTGCTATGCCCAGCATACAGCAATGGGGCTCCTGCAGAGTAATGATGAAGAAATAGTTTTGGTTGAACATTTGCATGTACTGAGGTGAGCACTGTCAATAAAATACCTCATTTAAGGAAAAAAATATGCAGGTTTGTCTTTTTTCATGTTGCCAATCTGTCAAATCTTGTCATATTCAGCAGGTAGGTTACTGCACAGAGGCTGCTGTTCTTTTTCGTAGAGAAGGGGATCCTAAAAGTAATTACATGCAGATAATAAAAGAGAAGGAGAAAGTGGTATAAAATGCACGAAGAAGGAAAGCATCACTTGCATCAACTGGATTGTGATGTTTGAGAGACATGGTCATTTACCACAAAGACAACAAAAGAGACTACTGTTAATGTGTAGGAAGTATCATTTAAAACTTGACCTGTACAACAATGACACAGGCTGGCTGCCCTGCTAAGTAAGGTTTAATTCAAGGTAGCATTTCCTTTTAAGTTAGCTTTCTTTCATCAGTAAAAGCTACTGCCAGTGCTGGTCTTTGCAGTCCTGCACTCACCCAACAACAGGTGTGCACAAGTCTTTGTTGATCATTGACTTGTTAGTCTGTGGTAGCCCAAAGCCTGGCGCTTCCTCATCAACCTTCAAAAATACACCTGCAACAATGTACACAGCACATTTTTAAAGGATCACTTCTTTCTTTTAATCTGCCATATTTCAAATAAATGCGGCTTCTGCAGCTCAGGGGGTCATGTTAAGTAAAGCAATAAGCCTGACAAGGCTGTGGTTGGGGTTAGTTAATCCACATCATGCCCTACAACGGCCCTTAGCTGTTCTAATTCACTGTAAACCACGGCCTCACAAGGCCTATTGTTGTTACAAAACAGTTACTACATACACCTGTCAAGGTTTCATTAACAAACACATAGCAACAAAAAATGCAACAATTTACTGATATAAATAAGAGTCAAGTCGGTGTGGTTTTGTTTTAATACTTGAAGGTTACATTCCAGTTTTTTGTAATGTTGCTATTTTGTTCATAAATTTGCCTTATTTATTATTTGCATTTCCCCCATATTTTACGTAGCTGGGCATTGCATAAAAAAGTAGATTGTTGTCAATTTTTTCAGAAAATATTGTTTTAAAAAACAGTAATGTGTTTTTACACTTCATGGTTCATTCCCAAGTTTCTTTCCTATAATGTTATTACTAAATAAGAATCAACTTTATTGGCCAAACTTGTACAGACAAACAAGGAATTTGACTCTGGTGAGAAAAAAAAACTAAGTCCTAAAAATAAGGTGAAAAGTTAAGAGTTAAAAAAAATAAAAGCAATATAAATATGAACATAAACACCCATAAATAACAGAATTTACAGTGTCTGTGCAACGTGACAGGGTTACTGAAGAAGGTGTGGTACAAAGTAATGCAATCTATATGTAATGAATATCTAATGTTGTGACACTGGATGTAAATTTACTGCTACATGTTGTTGATTTGTTGAGCACCGTCGCCTCACAGCTAGAAGATCCCTGGTTCGCGTCCCAGTTAGGACACCTGGGATCTTTCTGTGTGGAGTTTGCATGTTCTCCCTGTGCAGCGTGGGCTTTCACCGGGTACTCCGGCTTCCTCATACAGTCCAAAATCATGCTGAGGTTAACTGATGATTCTAAATTGTCCGTAGGTGTGAATGTGAGTGTGCTTGGTTGTCTGTCTCTATGTGAAGCCCTGCGATAGACTGGACAATTGGACATAGATTCAGTAATTATACAATTAATTGCAATATCCAGATAAATGCTAATAATCACTTGAATCTTTAAGAATGCTTTCCACAGAGTCTGTGCATTGCTGCGTCGGTGTGCTCTTTGGAAGCTGTTTGCATTCTGGCTCTGGGTTGACTATACCTGGTCCCTGATCATTAATTTAAACCCTGATAACCTCCATATGTGACATTTGAGGTGTTTTTCCCCATACATCTCAGCGGTCCACCTGCAACTGCTAATTCTAGAAAATCATAATCAGTACCCATGACAACTGCAGAACTTTCATTACCTTTGGCACTTTAGAAACTAAGCCAAGTTTGCAGAGATTTGGTATCAACTTGGTGCCAGAATCTCAGTTCTGGTGATATTACTATTGAGACTATCAAATGATGGAAATAGAAAAAAACTATATAATATAAATGCCTTATTGCCATCCATTTATCCATCCCATCTGCCCAAGCTGACTATAAGGACTATAAGGTGTCCAACAAACTGAAACCTTATTTGCAAGTACTTTCAATTAGTCTTGAGATATCAGGCCAAATATTACAAGTAAAATGTATTTTAGCCATTTTCTCACCTAATAACACTGTGAATTGTAACTGTTGAAGATGGGTGTTGAGCATCTGCCAAAGACAATGATGAGCCCTGAACTGTCCCGGCACAATTTAACCCCTGGATGGATTTGAAGTGCTTGTTTTCTGTTTCTGTTGCTGTCCTCCATTAACATTTGGTGGTGGGATGTCTTGTGTGCATCCAGACCTGCTAGTGATAAACTTGGAATGTTTCCTCAGAGTCATGATGAACTGATGAATTTCCTCATGTAGGCCAGAAGAACTACTGACACCATGGCGTTCAGCTTTTCCATTTTTCACAGTGGTGTAAAACTGACAGAATCAGGTTTTACATCATTTTTGTGATTGTTTAAAAATCTGTAGCCACATCTTTTTAACACACAAGGTCTAAAAGCCCTGAATGGATTACATCGTCTGTTTAGCAGATCCCAGCTTTGGTTTTTGACTTTCCAACTCTTCAATCTATATTTCATTTTTATTTTAATTCTAGTGGGTTTTTTTTTATCTTCCTCCTCTCTCCTGTCCATCTCTTTTTACCATTCACACACACTTAGTCCACCCAGTAGATTTTAAGATATTAAAGGAATAGTTTTGGCATAGTAAGACTAATGTATTGTGATTACAGGTGGGTTCATAAGGTGTTTTACAAAGGCGTCAGACACACGTCAGCCAATCATAACCAAGAACTAAAACTATCTATTTTTTAGTCTCGCTTTGCCGTTCCATTCTGCAGAATATGACAGTCTGGCTGCACCACACTGTCATTCTGCTATAGGGGAGACAAATGCTCTGGCATGTTTGCATATTTTAAAAACCAATCACAATTGTCGTGGGCGGGGCTAAGCAAAGGATGCGTCTTTGGTGTTCCCTCAAAATAGTGACTACAGAATTGTTTTGGTGGAACTTTTGTCACGCAGGAAGGTAAAAACTGTGATTAAAATGGATAATTCACCGAAAACAACTGCATTACTGCACGATCTCAATCCTTGGCCAAACTTCAAATTGTCAGTGTGGTGAGTTACTGCACAGAGGCTGAGTCCTGTTGTATTGTAACATGCAGAAAGCCAGCTAACAGGAGCAGCCGATGGCAAGAATAAGGAAGCATGCATAAGGACATGCTGTTTCTTTTGTTTGTCAGTATGTATTCACTTTACTTATGTAAAGTAAAAACTATGTAAAATCATTTTAAACAAAAGTAGAAAACTAGACAATTGATAGAAATAATGGTAAGAACACAAAAATAAATGTGCAGGGTCCTGGCTACAAAAACTGTTTAACCAACTGAACAAACATTTAAGAATGAAGAAATTCTTAAGGACTTCCTGTATGAACACACACACACACACACACACACACACACACACACACAGACTCACACACACACAGGCACACAAATTGCACTGTGAAACTAATGTCAGCCTGCCTTGGCACTGTGAATAGCCTCGGGTCTTACATACTCTCCCCCCTAATCACACACACTGATACACACACATACACAAATGACCATGCTCACACACACACTCACACATACACACACATGCACATAGGGCAGTTTAGACTGTGTCTGGTCAGTCTAATCATTTGGAGAGGAAGTAGTCAGGAAGACCTGGTGCACATTGCTGCTCTGTGAGAACAGTGATTGGCTTGGACACACACACACACACACACACACACACACACACACACACACACACACACACACACACACACAAAGCATGGCAATGCCTTTGACCTGGTTCCCTGTATTTAGAGCCTTTGATTTTCTGACTCCACTTATTGTTCTGGTCCCAACCATGTCAACCATTCATGTCCCACCCTAAGCCTGCTTTACTCCTTTACTCTCTCCCTTTTGCAACTGGGGATACCTGCACAGAGCGAGCGAGCTGAGGCCAAGCAGAGAGTGAGAGAGAGAGAGATGGAGAGAGAGGGAGAGAGTATGAATGACATGCTGAACGGGGGCGGGGGTGTTGGATTGTGCTGCATTGACACATAAAACCAGTGTTTCTCAGTTTTCAGATGTCTCATTGAAGGCTCTGTCCGCTTTGATATTTTAAGTAGGTATCACAACAAAAGGGCCAACAAATGGCAAGAGCGGTGCTGGAGGACTATTACTGCAGCTAATGGAGGAGTTAGTGTGTGGTGCTTGGGCAAGGGAGGAGGAGAGCTCCCTCCTCAGGGACAGGTAGGGTTACCTGGGGAGGGATACTCACCAACTCCCCTTCCTCCTGTTCCTGCTAGAACACAGGAGAAACTACTGCACAGCTTTAGCTCGACTGTTTAGCATCCTCTTACCAGGATTACACCAGGCTGCTCTCGTTATCCCACGCTCATACATAAAGCTACAACAAACTGTAAACACTTGACTAGCCGCAGCCTGACTCAGAAAAACCAGTCCATGCATTTGTTATTTCTAGGCTGGAGTTGTAACTCCTTATTGTCAGGCTATCACAATAACTGCAAAAACTCCGGTCATCCACAATGCTGCAGCCAGAGTTGTGAGAGGAACCAGCAAGAAACGTCACATTTGTCTCATATTAGCTTTTCTTCACTGGCTTCTTGTGAAATCCATGAGTTTAAAATACTTTTTGTTACACAAAGACTGTAATTAGCAAGCTATATCTAGCTATGTTTGAAAAACCCAGTAGTAGCAGTTTATCCCAATAGAGCATTTTTGCTCTCAGAGTAGTCTCACATAGCCAGACTGTTCTCTAGTACTGACACAGCACTGTGTAGAGTGGTCTGACCACACCACATTATCGTGCTGCTATTGCTGAAAAAAAAGGTTCTGGCTGGCTTGTTTTTCTTTGAACTAATCACAACCATTTTGAGTGATACTAAGCCGTGGTGTGTCCTCAAAATAGTGATGAGGGAATTGTTTTGGTGGAACATGTGCATTCAAGAAGATGAGCGCTGGCAATAAAATGGATAATTCATAGCAAAAATAATTATAGGGTTGGTATATCACACTATCCAAATGTTTGTCAAAGCTTGAAATTTTCACTGTGGTAGGTTGCGGCTTGGATGTTGCTGTTGTTTTCTGTAGTGTAGGCGATTTTGAAAATGGTACACATAGATAGTGGTACATATAGATAGCGGAAGGGGAAGAGTAAGTCATGTGAAATGTGTCGCAAATTCAATTCAATTCAGTTTAATTTGTATAGCGCATATTTACAGCACATGTCATCATATAGCACTTTACATAGCAGAAATAACAGAAAACCCAGAAACCCAAAGTTGCTTTTGGATTCCATATAAGCAAGCAGTCAGTGACGGCAGGAAGGAACCAAAACCAAAAAAAAGCCCTAGGATAGGGAGGGTGGAAGAAAAAACCTCCGGCAGAACCAGGCTCAGGCAAGGCAGCCATCTGCCTTGACCAAATGGCCGGCTTGTACCCAAATCTACATCCAATGATCCAGACTACTGTTATTTTTTTCAGAATGCTGTTTCTTTCTTTCTCTCTCACCACCAAGCCTCATATTGTAAATTGCCTCAGATATGGCATGTGCACATCTCTTCAGTAGTCAGGTGAATGTGGCCCTTCAAGACAAATCAAGAGACATGTTGACTCTTGTCCACTGTAGAACTTGTTGGCTTGATTCAAAATGCTGCTCAATAGAGCATGCTCACTATCCTGTCATATCACTATCCTTACATTGAAATGAAAAAGATCTACTAATTTCTTTTCAAGTCTTATTATACTTTATTGCTAATGTTGCAAACTTCTTTTGCCCTGTGGACATCACTGATATTCTGAACATGGCCACCATGGCTAAAGACCGACCTCACAGCCCAGCACAGACCCGTGGCTTTGACTTGGTAAGATTCTAAGCATAAGCATTGTTATCTGTGACAAGGAAATAAGGAGCAACAACAGCACAAGAAGAAAGGAGTGTACTATTCTCCATTTGTAGGAAACACTGGAGTCATTTCTTTAGTGTATTCAAAGAAGGGTTATGTCATCTGATAGCCCTGCTCATGTCAGGGGCATGTTATAAGCTCAGTGGTTTGGATGTCTGATCCAACAAGTCATCCAAACATGTCACTATAGTAAACAAGATGCCACTTGGAATATTCTAGTGATTTTTCTATTAATCCTAAAACATCAAACTGGAGAGAACATTGGGTGAATAATGACCTCATTGGTTTTCCACACACTACTGGGACCTGACTCCTATAGTACAGATCAGGTAGACTGTAACTTGTTTTAACACTGAGCAGACCAAAGAGAGGAATAATCAAGGAAGCACACCCAGCTTTTCCAGAAAGATTCTCATAGATTTAACTGTGGATTGGTATTGTAAACACTGGAAATGGACTGACTCACACTAATAATCCTTAAATCATCAGAGAAACATGACAGCAGCTCCTCCTCAAAGCTCCCTGTAGGTATGAAGTCTGGAGACAGGAAGGGCCTTGTGTTTATTAGGGAATAAGAATCATTATAGTGTCACACCTCCTCACTGAGGTATGCAGCTCACTGAGCACACACACACAAACACACACACATGCACACAAACACACACACGCACACAAACACACACACACACACTGGTCTGCTTTTCATTAGACAGCCCACCATGCTGCACCGTACATGTAGACCTCATTAACATGAGTGTGGCTTCTGTCTGCTGACAAATCTCTGTGATCATCTCGTACCATATTCACCCAAAACACACACACATCGCCAGGTCCTGCACTGCAGTGTGCCTGAAAGAACTACAGTCACATTTACACTCACACAGCCAGATCAAAAACAGTGGTTTTCCACCTTCTTCACCTCCAGCAGAGATCCCACTGCCAGCCTGTGTCTGAACCACACTTCAAAAGTTTTTGCTGGGTATTTTTTTTGTCCACTCTGCTCAGTTACAGGTTAAATCAAGTCCCTGCAACTCGAATGAACAACTGTGCATCTTAAAGCAGAGAGATGCACAGATGCACAAAGCAGACTAAAAGAAGGCTGGAAAGGCAGTGGTTTTCCACTAATTTAGAAGAATTTCACCATGCCGAGAACAACAGTTTTATTACATATAAAAAGGTAATTTGTAGGACAAGAACTGCTTATTATTCATCTTTAATTGAGGAAAACAAGAACAACCCCAGGTTTCTTTTCTCTTGTATGCTTGTTCTGCTGGATATCAGTGCTGCATTTGATACAGTTGATCACAGCATCTTTTAGTGTCGTTGTTGTGATCCCAGTGTTCCATTTAAATGCAGTGAAGTTACTGTTTTTTGAGACCCCTCTGTTCCTCATCCTGTATGTTGGCCTGTTGTATTGTTTATTGTTTTGTGACTCACCTTGTCTTATTGTTATGTAAGATTTTTCTTTACATCAGCCTGTGTAGGGACAACAGATGGAAATTAGCCTATGGCTATAAACTGACATATTTACATATGTTATATGTTCATTAATATGTAATGTCCCTATTTAAATAAATAAAATTATAGAGACTGGAACATGTTACTGAGATTAAAGGAACAGCACTGAACTGGTTTACATCATATTTATCAGGCAGATTCCAGTTCATTCATGTTAACAGTGATTCTTCCACCCACACCAGAGTTAGTTATGGAGTTCCACAGGGTTCTATGTTAGGACCAATATCATTTACTTTGCATGCTCCCTTTAGACAACACAGCATAAACAAGGAACATCTTGTCTCAGAGTAATGCTGAGAAACTAGTCCATGCATTTTTAACTTCCAGACTGGACTATTGTAATTCCTTATTATCAAGATGACCCAATAATCTCTTAAAAACCTCCAGTTGATACAAAATGCTGCAGCCAGAGTTCTGACAGGAACCAGTAACAGAGATCAGATTTCTCCTGTATTAGTTTCTCTTCATTGGCTCCCTGTAAAATCCAGGATAGAATTTAAAATCCTGCTTCTAACACACAAAACTGTTAATGACCAGCTCCATCGTATCTTAAAGACCTTATTGTACCTTATCATCCTAACAGAGCCCTTCGCTCTCAGACTGCAGGTTTACTTGTGGTTCCAGACTCTCCAGAAGTAGAATGGGAGGAAGAGCCTTCAGTTATCAGCTCCTCTCTTGTGGAATCAGCTCCCAGTTTGGGTTCAGGAGGCAGACACCCTCTCTACTTTAAGATTAGGCTTAAATTTTCCTATAGTTAGAGCTGCTCAGGATCCCCTGAGCTGTCCCTTAGTTATGCTGCTATAGGTTTAGACATGTGGCATCATGGGGCTTCCAAAGATGCACTGGGCTCCTCTCCTCTCTCTATACTGTTACATATCATCACTAAATATCACTAACTCTGTTTTCCCCCCAAAGTCCTGTGTTTGTTCTCTCTTTGAATGTCTCTGATCTGCAGTTTCTGAGCTCACCGACCTCCAATATGTTCATTGATCTGTTTGTGTTGTTTGTCTGTTTTCCATCTGCTATCCTGCTATTCCCACTCCAATCCCTAATGCTATATCCCATCCCACTCATCCCAACTTTCACCCCACCCAGTCAAGGCAGATGACCGCCTTCCCTGAGCCTGGTTCTGAGTTTGTTTTCCTCCCCATCAAAGGTTTTTTTTGGTTGCTTCCCACTGTTGCCGACTGCTTGCTCATAGGGAATCCATAGGCAACTTTGAATTGTTGGGTTCTCTGTTCTATGTTTAAAATTCATAAGGTCATTACTTCACTGTATAAAGTGCTATGATATGACATATGTTGTGAATTGGGTATATGGCTATGTAAATAAAATTGAATTGAATTGAATTGAATTGAATTGAATTGAATTGAATTGAACTGAATTGAATTGAATTGAATTGAATTGGCTGCACAGTGGCTCAGCGGTTAGCAGCGTCGCCTCACAGCTAGAAGATCCCTGGTTCACGTCCCGGTTAGGACGCCTGGGATCTTTCTGTGTTTAGTTTGCATGTTCTCCCTGTGCAGTGTGGGTTTTCACCGGGTACTCCAGCTTCCTCCCACAGTCCAAAATCATGCTGAGGTTAATTGATTATTCTAAATTGTCTGTAGGTGTGAATGAGAGTGTGCTTGGTTGTCTGTCTCTATGTGTAGCCCTGTGATAGACTGGTGACCTGTCCAGGGTGTCCCCTGCCTTCGCCTGAGTTGGCTGGGATAGACTCCAACCCACATATGACCCTACAGAGGAATAAGCAGTGTAGATAATGGATGGATGGATGAATTGAATTGCTAGGGGAAAATCATCCAATCCTTTTGTCTGTCTAGCTTATCAGAAAGAACCTCCAATAGACAGTTTTAGCCATTTATCTTTAGACTCCTGTTATAAACTGCTTATTAACATCCCTTACTAGTGAAAGAGTTACATTGAAAGAAATTTCCCTTAAAAGATCAACTATATAAAAAAGCACAAGTTAACTTGACCATGATTCCATGCCCTTCAAGTAAGTCCTGACACCCAGGTATCAGCATCCATCTCTACCCTTCTCTCCCGTACATAAAGGTTTGGCTCCATATTCTTCTTTTTTCCATTTTATTTTCTGTTTCAGAGTTTCAAAGTAGAAATTTCTCTTTTTAAAACAATATTTTTGATGATGCAAACAATGTGCATGAATAAAGCTTTATACTGTCAATGGACTAAAGCAACAGGGTGTGTTAGTGTCCAGTTTCAGCACCCACATCCTGAGAAGCTGATGTTAACATGTGAACTGCACAGGCATGAACATGAACAATTAAGAGGTGTGGTGTGAGTCAAAGACAGAGTCTGTAATTCCGGTCAAAGAAGGTAAATATGTAACTACTTAGCATATGTAGCTGGTTACGATTACGGCTGCAACTTATACCGGGGGATGGCAGGGGGATTTATCATATCCCAGACACACAACATGCTTCCATGTGCACCCAGAATGACAGGGACACAGAGAGGGCTGGCAAACAGGCAGAGTCTGTAAAAACGTTATCGATGTGTTGACAGTCTGACAGCCTGCTCACCACTGAGAGTGTTTTTAAAAGGCATTAAGGCATGGTGTTACAGTTTCTGTGATAACTGACTGAGGATGAGTTGCTAATTGGCAGCTGCCCCAGCAGTGAATGTTAGGTGTGACTGGTCGGCTTTCCAACCAAGTCATCTCACTGTAACTGTAGTTAAGAAACATTTTTCTACTGATACTGACACAGCAGGTCACAGGGATTGTCATAGATTGGTCTGGTGTTTCCATAGTTCTCTGCTGGGATCTGCAGTGAAATTGGTCCATGTGTGCCCAGACTGTGAGAAGTCTGTGTATGCTTTATATAATCACATCTGACAGCCAGGTAGTGGCACACTTCACTCCTCTTAGTTGTGCTGTCTTCATATCAGAGCATTTTGAGTCAGCTGAACAACACCAACTCATCGACATTTAAATTTGTTGCAGGCTAATTCAGCAGCCAGTTTTTATCAACAATACTGTTCATGCTCCCCTAGTTTCAGTAGCATGTACCAGATTTACTGTGACATACTGGAATGGTGTTGTGTAGGTCGTCCGTGCCACTTTATTTCCTATTTACAGACAGACTGTGTACGAACACAGCACACAGTTGGAACTGACAGCTGGCAGATCACAAGGAGATATTTAACAGAAAGTGTATTGAATTAGAATCAGTAACTTCACCTTTAATTCAACATATGGGACGAAATAAAGTGAAAACCATACAAGGTTGACTCTTCTTTAAATGTGTTTGTGTGTCATCACTTTGAACTTTGTCTACATTCCAGACACACCTGCATTTTCAGCTGTTTATGGATGCTACAATATCTTGGGTGCCTTGGATATTCAATTCAAATCAATTGATTCACACAGCACTAATTCACAACATATGCCATTTCAATGGACTTTACATAGTAAGGTGAAGACCTTACAAAGTTCACACAGAGGAACCCAGCAGAGTTACTCCGGAGTCCTTTAGAGCATGCTCTCCTCTGTTGGGGTTTTGTTGGCTGGCACCTAATTTGGCATCCTGCTATCTGCCCAGTCACCTCACCTCAAGTGTCATTACACTCAACAATGGCCCCGAAGCTTAGACAGCACAGCTTCACTGAATAACAAGCCTCAAATCACTGGCTCAGTTTGTGTGTGTGAGCAAGGGGAAGGTTCTAGGGGGAAAAAAGGCCACTTGAGCTTCAGAGTCAGGTTGGAAGAACAATAAGTGAGATTTTCTTAACTTTATGGAATATAATACAATGCAATGCAATAGAATTCCACTGTGTACAAGATGAAGCAGCATCCTGTCTGTGCATCCATACAATCAGACAACATTTTAAAAAGGGAGTAGAATAAGAAATGTGCAAATATAAAAATAAAACAAAAATAATGTGTAAAATTGCAGTCTGTGAAAACAGTGACATAGCTTAATGTTGTTATGAAAGCTTAGGTAAGATCACCTTTTAAAACAGTAGTGTAACTGATGCTGCACTTCTGGATACTGCATGAACACTTCCAGTAATGTAGTGGCCTATAATAGTGGAAAATGTACATGCATGTTACAGTTGTATGTAAATATATGTGCACATTCATTATGCCAATAGAAGGTGCATTTGGATGTAAACATGAAGACGCAATATATAAATACAAGGTAAAGTTAAAATGTAAATATAACAACAAAAAAATGCAGCATTTGCAATAAAAAATGAAATCCTCTGCACCCCATTTAACACAGATAATCTATGTTTCTATTTCATTGATATATTGAAAGCATTTGTCCTCAGCTGATTTAACTAGAGAAAGTTCGTATACAGGGTGCTAGCAATCCAAATGAAAAAGCATCATGCGGCTACTAACAGGTTCACTCAGAGAATAGAAAACCCCTGACTGCTCCAAGCCTGACTGCGATTAGTTCTTGCTCTCCCACGCTGCCTCCCTCCTCTCCGCAGACTCATTGTTTCTTCCTCTCCGCCCAGCTTCTTTGAATCCCCCTCAACCTCCATCGGCCTGGAACTCCCTTATGTACTTCCTCCTGAACCTGTTCTCCCCTATCCTACCCCGCCAGCGCCCACCAATCAACCCCCCACCACTAGCACCGCCACAGTACAGCTGGAGGTAGGCAGCTTAACGGTGAGCTGAAAGACACTACAATGCTCCATAAATGCAGCTGGTGACTCTCTGTAGGTTCATCACCACCAGAGACACCCTTCACACTGTCATTTCCATACATTGTTCTTAAAAAAATATTAATTAAAGTTACGTTAAAGAGATGTCAAAAATGTTAAGACTAAAAACCTGTCGTGAGGAATGGTCAGCACAGGTAAAAAAAGATGCCTTGGCAGATTGCTTAAAGAGACAGTAGAGAGAAGCCAGAGACGTAGCTGCAGCATGTCTGCCCAAAGAGCTGTTTTTTCAAGATGCACGTCAGTCATCGTGCTAGCAAGTTTGCTAAAACAGACTCAGACATGGCAAATGTATTACACTGGTGTTTCATCAGTCTGTTGAAGTGATGGCATTCTCTCATTCAGACAGAAGTCATGTTTAATGCTCTTCAAACCCAGCACAGTGACAGACGGAGCTACAGTAGGCATGCAATACTTGTCGTACACATAATATGGAACAGAAGGGCCTACATTAAGTGGTGTATAATACATAATACACTAATAAACCAAAGGAAAATAATCTAAACTAATAGCAGTTTTGGAGGTCGGTGAGGCCAGTGACTGTAGATCAGAGATGTGTAGCTCCAGATCCAGAGACACCTGCAGAGAGAACAAAACACAAACTACAGGAGAGAGAAGACACACAGTAAGTGACATGCACTGACTGTATATAAGTGTATGGAAGAGAGTGAGAGGAGAGGAGAGGAGAGGAGAGGAGAGGAGAGGAGAGGAGAGGAGAGGAGAGGAGAGGAGAGGAGCTCAGTGCATCATAGGAAAACCTGGACCTATAAAAGCATACCGAAGAAATGATTCAGGATCCTAAGCTTACAGTTAGGATCCTGAGCAGTCCTAACTGTAAGCTTTATCAAAGAGGAAAGCTTTAACCCTAATCTTAAAAGCAGAGAGGGTGTCTGCCTCCCAGTGTAAATGTGTGAAACTCTGTCTCTCTTTAGAGACGCTCATATGGACCCTGCTAGATCTGGAGGTATTTAATACAATCAGAGGAAAGACTCCTACAAACAGCTGGAAGCGACACAGGAAACCTCATCTCCTGTTAACCTTTTATCACAAACCAGAACACTGAGCCTCATTAGTCTGAGCTCTGTCTTCATCACAGTAACATTTTCCTTTCATGGATATTTCTGCTTGTTGCAGGTTTTGTGATATTGCAGAGCAAAATGATTGAGACAGGTGTGTGAGTTGGACAGCAAACCATGTCTTTTACTCTATGTGATACTTTTGGACCAACATTGGTGCTAAAATATTGAATATGTCTCAAATCACTTCACACCACTTTAAATACTGTTGTTTGTGCTTGTCTGTCAGTTTAATGTGATGGCATGTAGTTCAGACTTGTGCCTTGTAGAAAGTGACATGGAAATGTTGCTCGGTCTGATCTGGTAAGACTGCCATCACAACGTTTACAGAAAAGTTACCAGGCTGTTCATTCAGATATGAAGCTAACGCAGTCAGACATCGGATCTATGGAAATGAGTGCATGTCTGAAAGGGGTTTCAGTGGTAGTAGAGCTATTGTGTACATTTGATTTACAAACAAACTTATGTGAGAACTAACCCATTTAGCATTGCTTGCAGCAGCAAGAACTCTGCTAGGACCACGTCGTCCATCTTCGGCTCACTTAGCCCGCAGCTTTTTCAAGCAGCGCCCCCTGTGGAGCAGCCAGGGTTGGTCAAGAGTTCAGGAGTGCACGAGGAAATGAAGCAACATTCAGTTTCAAATGAGCTCCTTATGGCAGCTCTTTCATCGCTGTCAGCTGGAGGGAGCATCCACCTGTCCATCACACACTCACAGAGGAAGATACAGATGCAGGCTGTACGTCAGTGTTTCTGTGTCATGGCGTTAGATCTGGTCTTACCAGGAATAAAGAGTAGTACTGGAATTAATATACTGCAGGTCAGCTAATGTAATAATAATTCATTGGTTTTATATAGCATTTTCTAGACATTTAGAGACCCTTTACATTGTATTATTCATTCACTCCATACTCAATGGTCCATGGTGCTAAGCTACGTATGTAGCCACAGCTGCCCTGGGGTAGACTGATGGAGGTGAGGCTGCACCATCGACCCCTCTGACCACCACCAACCACTCACTCTCACACTGCCTTCACCCAGACTTCCTGGTGTTCCCTCACGGTCTCCCATCCAGGTACTGACCAGACCCAATCTGGCTTAGCTTCCGAGATCTGACGGGATCAGGCATCCACGTGGCTGTATGGCTATGAATGTGATTTACTATTAACATGTAACTTATGAGGTTCTGTGACTGATAATGAGCACTTTTATTACTGATTGTTGTCTAATTCAGTTACACCAGCATAGTATTCTGTGTGACTTTTCTCAAAGCAGCATTAACTAGTGGCACAGAAAAGAATCACATTGATAAGTAAAAGGAATCATTCTTTGGTTGAGTACCTCGTAAACATATGGCCACCTTTTATAAAGGCTGTATGAACTATTAGCTTTTCTCAGTAATTAAAACAATATTCATTATGTTTTTTGTATCAGTTGTAAGCATTAATAAGAACACACTATTGTTGGACTATTTGATCTCTGCAAGACATTTGGAGCAACATGAAAGTATTTAGAACCAATTTTAAAATGTTTTTTGTACTTTGTTACACATAAGAGTTAAACATGCTTCAACACAGCACAGACAACAGTCACAGCGCTGGACTGTGGAGAGCTTCACTTTTTGTGGCCACATATTCCAAACTTCATGCAGTATTTTGGACTCACTGAAAGACTCTACAGGAAGAAGGTAAGGGAGGAAAAAGAAGGACAAAACACAGCCGACTGAGGCTAACGTTTTCATTTCAGTAACAGTGTAAGGTACCACAAACCAGCAGTAAAGAAGTAGCATCCTTTTTACTGCAACTGGAAATTGTTTATGTCATGTGACATGAGCCTCTGTGCTGAGCATGTCAGTGAACACAACTGTATAAAGAGTTTTTTTAAAAGTAAATTAGTGTAGGGGAAAGTGTCGGACCAGGTGTGAAAAAACAAAATCATTCAGTCTGAATTAATACAGAATGTTTTTCATTGATATGAACTTTTTCTTGTCCTGACTGCAGCTGAACCAGACCTGGACGTGCAGGAGGAGGTAGCTGTAGTTTAGATTGATAACTAATGTAATGACAGACTACTAACTAATCATTAGTTGTTTCTGGGAAAAGAAAAGCTTCAGAAACAGCCTGCCTCAGATAAACTGTTATTTAAACAGCGCCGTCCTACCTGCAGTACTCACACACACACACACACACACACACACACTCACAATGTGTACTTGTAGTGTGTGTGTGTGTGTGTGTAGGTGTGTGTTGCTTGTGTGTGAGTAGTTTTTGTATTTTTTTTCTTACGTGTAGAGATTGGTGCGCACTTTTCTATGTGTGTTTGTGTGCTGCTGTGCATGTGTGTGTGTGTGGCTGTCACAGCCATTGATGGCCTCTAGAGTTTCATCCTTCCACAATCATTTGCCTGTTGGAAGGTGCAGCCGCTCTGCAGGCATCTGAAACCTGCAGCTAACAATCAAAGAGCTGTAGGAGTATAGGACAGACCTATCTGGTTACAGTGGGAGAGCGAGTGAATGAGAGACAAAGAGTGACAGTGCGAGAACGAGAGAGCGGCGAGAAAGAGAAAGCATGTAAGAAAGAGAAAGGGACAAAAACATTACAGAGGTTGTTATTTTCAGCCATCTTCTGATGGAATATACAGTTTCTTTCTAAAGAGGAAAAACTGTTTGTGAAGCTTCCTCAGCCCCCTGGGCATCTTTCAGTTCATTCAGCATTTATCTGCATGAGAACCAATTTATACTCCATTGAATCCATGGGAGACACAGACAAACCCTGCTGTTTGTTTTTCTCCTTTGACTTTGATGAGCCAAAAGCACAGGACAGAAACATCCATGCCTGCAGCCTGTTTAAATACTGTCATTCAAATATGCTGCAGTGTTTACTCTAACATCACACACATAAATTAATTGCCAGTTCAGTTTTTTTGTTAAGGTAACCTGCTACAGTGTGAAAGTTGCAGGTATTTGACCTCAGAGGAGCTTTGACCAAAAACGCCCCATTAGCATGCATTGGATCTGTACACATCTGTGTGAGGAAAAGCTCGTAGGTGTAGAACTGTATTAGGGATGTTTGGCTGCATTTTGATCCAGATTCAGCCGTGTGTGAATAACATCTATAGAACAATGGTGAAATCAACACTACTGAAAGTTTACAGTACAGCAATGCTAGCAGCTCTATGAGGCTGTTTTAGTCACAGCAGTGCTTGGAGATGAATGTTAGAGTCAGCCAGGCAACATGCTCACAGTGACAACATCCTAGTGTTTAGCAGGAACAATGTTTCTCTCTGTTGACCTTAATATTTGACATGTGCTGAAATTATGTTGTGAATTATTATAAATGAAACACAATAGAATTGAACTGGATTAATGGGAGGTGTGTCACAACCAAGTTTGGATGCTGGTCTGAATCAGGTCAAAGTCAAACAATTGGTCCGTAACTGATTGATCTGATTGATCGTGTTGTGAAGGTGACAAGTTTAATTATTATTATTTAATTCCCAAATAACCTCTACTTGACTGTTTACTGGCATATGTTGTATAATCTGTGGGACTAAACATATGTCAAATCAATTGAAAGTCAATAAAAATAGACTTAAAGCAAAAGTAACACGAGGTCAAACACAGGCAAACATGTGACTAAGGCAGTTATAACCAGGTCTTACCTTGTATTAAGATTGCTAGTTTCAAGAAAGAGAAGAAGTTGGTGTTCGGGAATAATTGAAGTCTCACCACTTTGCTGGTCTACTGACCTGTGCCTCCAAAAGTAAAAGGCCAGTGGGACTCAGTGTTGTAATACCTGGCCACATAAAGACTTAGTGTCAGAACTCACCCTGCATCTCCTGCCCTCACCACATGTTTATTGACAGGTGTATCTTTAGCGCTAACCTCATTTAAACATTTACAGTTACAGTCAATAGAATAAGAAAACTTCCATTATTATGTTCTAATATGCAACCAGTTTTCAAGTGCAGTACTAGGTTGAACACCCAGAAGTCTTGGTTTTACACAGCACATATACCTAGCTGTGTTTATCGTCGGACTTCGTGAGGTTTTCCTAGAGCAGATGATCCGTGTTTACAGCACTGAGTAGCATTTGGCAGAACATTCAGACTGGGAAAAGCTTGCCTGATGAGGCTGCTGGTGATGGAAGGTCACAGGGTGAGTGATCAGTGACAATAGATTTCTGACCTTAACCAACCAAATGGGACAATATTATTATATATTGAATGTGCACTTTGCATGGAGTTCAACCACCTCTGTTTTAACAAATGCTAAGTTGCTGAGTCTCTTGTTGAGACTTTGCTGCTGTCTACAATTTACCAGTGGTTGTGTTCCTGCTGTCTAACTTATGTACACCTACCTACCTCTTGGAATACATTTGTCAGACATCTTTGCTGACCCAATTTTGCACCTGGTTAAAGGCAGGTGGTCAGGGGTTCTAGTCCAGCATCCTACAGTTCCTAAAATTTAAGCCAACAAGACTCATCCTGTAAACTAGTGCTGCTGGAAGAGGATAAATTCCAGAAAATAAATACAACATGCTGACAGTAAAAATGTCTTTGATAGGTTTAGCATGAAGATTCTGTCTTGTGAAAAGCTTCCTGATACCGTCAACGTAAACTTTTCCTCATTATCCTCTTTAAGTCTTGACTAGCAGGAGTGGGAAACACAATGCTCTCCAGTAGCTCCACTTTACAATAAATAATGCAGGTTTATTGCCAAAAAGGGCTTCTATAGACAAACTGAGGGATCAGTGTTGTGCCTCTGTGAGACAGAGAAGCTTTAATTTCTCTACTTTTTACCTCACCGCAAAGAAACTGTCAACATGATACCCAGATCCAGCCACGTAGTCAAACCCCCTTTTTGCTCATGAAAGAAAAGCTGAAATCTAAACTCTGGTGCAAATTTAAATCACAGGAATTTCTATCACATTTTTAACACCATTACTTTATTGTTTGCTGTATCTTATTATGTTCCCAAGTTTGTTTTAGGTGAAACCAACAAATGACAATGTTTTTTTTTTTTAAATCAGATTTTCCAGGTAAATTATTCTAAACTTTGACTTTTACTTCTATTTGGAAGCTCTGGAAACGGTCATTAAGCAAACCAACATGCCTATGTTAGAGACTGAACAGGGCTGAGCTGAAATAAAAGAGAGGCAGACAGAGGGAGGTAGAATAAAATAGTTGCCAATTTGTTTGCTGTGTGCTGGAACTGTACTAGACTTCTTTCTGAAGCGCCTGACAAGCAGGTGAGATCAAAGTCATGAGGACAAAAGAGGCTCAGCAGCGATTTGTCAGGAGACGAGAGGCAGCGGCCGGGTTCAGCCCTCTGATCACCGCCTCACCAAAGAAATCTGCCCATGAGAAAAAGTACAGCAGAAAGGGTTCAAAGGTCATTTTGATTTGCTCTGGATTACTGGTACCTCCTTTTCCCTCCACTAAAAGGGGGGGCCAAGAAAAGGACCTGGCTAATAACCTTTGTATTATTGCAAAAAAAGAAAACCTTTTGTGCCAAGAGGGGTTTTGTGGGTTGGTTGAGGTGGGGGGGATTTTGGGGAGGTCAATTAAAAAAGGAGCCCTGAAATTCTTGCTTTCATTCATGGCTGTAGGACAGAAAAGGGGAAAGTTAAAATGTATGCTTTTGGGTTTTGTGTCAGAGCACTTCACGTGGCTG
Organism: Dascyllus trimaculatus; assembly: GCA_024666655.1. NCBI lineage: Eukaryota > Metazoa > Chordata > Actinopteri > Pomacentridae > Dascyllus > Dascyllus trimaculatus. The sequence continues at coordinate 3,728,997 of CM045445.1, read as the reverse complement.
GGTTTGGATTCATTTGTCAAGTGGGTGATGGCAAAAGGAATGCTTGGAAATATTTTAGTTGGGTAAATAATCGAGAACTGGCCAAGCTTTTCTCTTAAATAGCAGCATGGCTTATTATCTTGTGTCTTCCAAACACAGGTGTGAATGCACCCAACATGCACTGAGGACGTGCTGGGATCTGATCACTATAGCCACATGGGGAAGTGGTCAGGAATGCAAGTGTGCAGTGTAATGTGAACTCGAATGGCTCCCTGGCCACATTGAAGGACCAATTAGTCAACTTTGTATTGTGTAGATAGCAGGACAAAGCTCCCAAACACAGTTGATTTGCCTCTGCCAAACAATTTGGAGAAGGTTCTGAAGTCTGTGCCCAAGCCGAGGCATCAAACAGCTGCTCCAGCTCTCTGCTCTTACCCTGCGGCTGAGCACAAATGTGCCTTTTTCTGTATCACTGCAGTTCAAGTTCCCTTTATTTATAAGTGTGCAGAAATCCAATAGCAGTTATGCATTTGCAGCATTCATTAAGTTGTTCTCTGATGTTTTAACCCCAGCCCTAACCTTGACCTTTTTCTGACATCAGCACTGTGGAAATCTTCAAGGGTCCACTTGATTGCATTGAATCATGAGCAGACCCAGGTCGGGTCCAAGTTGTCCTCAGTCTGACTGGATCAGGAAGGATCTTATTTCACTGCTGCAGATTTATTGATGTGTTTGTCAATACGTGTTTAAACCTAAGTGGATCTGAATATATTCAGCATGAACAGTAATCACATGGTGTCATCATCAGCACAGGAGACAACGTGTTAGTCAGTCAGTGGACTATGCCAAAGATTTATGCTAATAAAATGACGGTGCTTTGACATTTAGCTGGAAACATAAGGGCTTTTTGTTGGTGTAGGAGGTCATAAGATAGTTGTCAGTTATTTCCCTATGTTTGTAGCTTACGTCCAAATTATCTTTGTAATCAGTGACTTCATTCATTCCTAAGACATTTTAATATGACGTCATATCGCTGCTCATCTTGACTCATTGATCATTGAGCTGCTACCACAGTCTACAAAATTATGAGTGCATAATACTTAATATATAAATACATGTGACAATTATTATTAGAATGACTGTTAGAAAACCCAGCAGTTAAATGGTGGATGGGAACATCAGCAGAGCCAAAGAGCTGAACTGTTTCTGCTATACATTTGACATGCAGCCCCACATTGATCACCAGCCACCCATCGACAACAACACTTTCGGTCTGCTGACCACCTCTGCGGCGGGTAAAGAGCCTCTAAGTTAACCCAGCCAACAAAGGCTCTGGTCCCAACGGCTCTCAGCCCAAAGGCGCTCAGGGCCTGGGCCCCCCAGTAGGGCGTCATAATGCAGCACGTTTTAAACATCAGCTTACATCCTTTCTTCCTCAGCTGATGTCACCTCAGCTTACATCCCTGCTAAAGAAGACCCGTCCCAGTGCAACCAGGGACTGCAGCCCGGTGCTGTTGACCTCACACATCAGGAAGGCTTTTCAAACACTGGTCCTGGATGCCGTTCGATCAATGGGCAAGACTTTACTGGACAGTGGGGTTGTCAGAATCACCTTTTTTAAAAAAAAAAATTCTAGCACTTTAAAAACCTTTCAGCCCTGCCAAGGAAGAAGATGACCACCATGCAGGTTGATGTCCTGGATCATGGATCACCTTACCAGTCGTCCTTAGCATGTGAACCTTCAGACACCTTGGTGAGCTGCACTGGAGTACCTAAAGAGATTGTTATGTCACTTTTCATCTCTCCTTTACACTTTGGAGACCTGACACCCACAGAAGTTCACCAGATAACTCTGCAGTTGTTGGATGCATCAGGGTGAGGATGTGTTGACCTACCAGATGGTGGTGGACAGTTCTGTAGACTGCTTCAGTTCAGCTCTTTTGTATTTATATAGCGCCAATTACAACATATGTTATTTCAAGGCACTTGAAATAGTAAGGTAAAGACCCAAAAAAATCAAAGAGCTCTTTTGGATTCCTTTTGAGCAACAGTGGAAAGAAAAAACTCCCCTTTAGCAGGGAGAAACCTCCAGTAGAACCAGGCTCAGGGAGGGCGGCCATCTGCCTCGACCAGCTGGGGCGAGGGTGAAGGGGAGAGAGAGCAGGGTTAGTGGCATTCTGATTTCTGTTTCCTTATCTCCAGGTGTCTTCAGATTGGGCTGTGCTGAGGTTCCTTTCAGAGCAGGTCCCTCTTTGTCCACAAATAATTCCGGCCTCTTTGGTTTTCCATTTTCTCCTGCTGTGTTTCAGATTAGGTCCAACATGAAGGCCTCTTGTGTTACATTACTTCATACACACTGGTCTTCCTTAAGCAAATCTAACTTTTTTTTTTTAATTTAACTACTCAGCAAAGGAACACTGTGACTGAATCAGGCAGTTACATACATACAGAGCGCTGAAGGATGTTTGTGGACCCCAAGGCCAGGAGCTTGGATTTAGGTGTTCCCTAACTTAAATTTTAACCTAGAAACAACAACAACAACACACAGTTCTCCTAACCTGAAGAGGAAGACGTGTGTGTGTGTGTGTGTGTGTGTGTGTGTGTGTGTGCGTGCGCGCGCGCGCGCGCGCTTCACAAATTGAGAGCGTTTGCCCTGCTTATTGCTGGGATGCTTTGTGGGCGGTGTGGAGGGGAGCGTAATTAAAATAGTTTCTGAGAGAAACAGCACACCACATCTGAGGTTCCACCCTCTTCCAGCATTTAACCACATCAAGAGCGTCTCACTTAGAAATGGCCACCAGAACAACCCCTGCTACACACGGCCTGGCTCATGTTTTGGTGTGTTGTCTGACTCGCGAGGGGTCTCCGAGGTATAATGCGCACACATTTGTAATTAAAAGAGCTGCCTTTTTCTGATCATCGGGGTAAATAAAGTGACAGAGGCAGCTAGCTGGGTGATGTATGGGAGGGGAAGACAAATTAACCGTCTACTCTCTGGGGGATTCTCAGCAGAGGCCTTCATAGCAGCAGTGGAGCAGCGCCAAAGGGCAGAGAGATTTGTAGATGATGGTGCTAATTACCAGAATGCAAACCATAATGCGACCAAGATGGAAGCAATTTAGGCAGTAGTCATTTAGCCTGCTGCTCTTCCGCCCACCGGCTGCTGCCTAGCCAGAGCCGGGACATTAGGATGGGAAAAGTCTGGGACAATCCGCTGCTCGGCTGAAGGAGAAGGAACAAGGCGGAGAGCAGCACATGGAGGGAGCCCCGTGACACAACATCCATCCTCAGCACTGGCAGCTCCGGAGCAGCGTATAAATGCTGGGGAACAAAGAAGGCTGCACACTTTGAACTGCTCAGGGGAGAGGTTTGGGGTTTTTTGGCGGCTCCTCTGGAAGATCTCCGGATCTCTGCGTCACGTGTTGCCGGCGAGGAGCGCAGATCCAAGGCAAATTACAAATTACGCAAACTTGATATTGACCTCAGCCTGTCATGGTGGTTTTACTGTGTACCTATGCTTGACAAGCACCTGTTAAACTGGGATGAATGTGTTTACTGTGTGCGGGGTAGATGTGGACCACCCAAAAATCAAAGTGCTCCACGTTTTTCTAGCTTCACACTGCGTCTAAGAAAAATCACAAATCTGCAAGGTGGAGCTGTGTCTCATGGCCAAATGAAATCCTCCAGTGTGAGGAAATGAGTGGAAGGCCTGTGAATGTCAGAGTTCAGCTGTGTGCAGTTGAAAAAGTTGTGTTTTGAGTTTCTTCCACAGATGAAGGTAGGCTCCAGCAGCAGCTCTCCTCACCTGCTGCGGTGGCTGGCGCAGGCTCAGCCCGCCTGTATAATTTGGGATGTCTAATTGCTCTTTTAGGATATTTCAGAAGAGGAGTTCAGAGGAGAGAGCTGTTCCGCACTCAGCCACTATGTAATTTTATCCACGCCGCTGTCTCTCACTTCACACAGGGCTGATACCTTTTGCCTCCCCCTTTCCTTTGTATCAATTGGTCGGAGTTCAGCCTATTGTCGCCACAAGCTTCTTTTATATCTGCGTTCAGTCTGGGCAGAGGCTCTCAGTCAGGTCCACAGGAGGGCTTTCCAGCAACAGAGGCGAGGAGGATCCCACCTCGGGGGCGGCTGTGCTGTCAGAGGTGCCCGTCGGGCTCGGATGTACGCAGGGCTGGAGCTCTCCAGCGTCTTGGCCCCGACACTTTAATGGGACCCCGGGAGCCGGGCAGGAGTTCTCCGTTTTTTCGCCACAATCGTAGCTCCCCGGCCATGCCACAATGCTGATGATACCTCTGCTGGTGTTGCTGAGCCTGTTGGATCCCGTTTGTCCCCGGGCCCGCTGCGCACCGGGCCAGGCTTGCGACCCCCGGCACCGGAGGGACGCCGGGGGCCGCGGAGGAGTGTACGAGCACCTCGGAGGAGCGCCGAGACGCAGGAAACTTTACTGCGCTACCAAGTATCATTTACAGATCCATCCTAATGGGAAAATAGATGGTTCGCTGGAGGAGAACAACCCGTTCAGTGAGTATTCTGTTGGTTTTACGCACAGCGACCTCCAGCAACACAGAGCAAACGATCACTAGCACGCCATTAATGTGACACAAGGGGATCTCCGTGGGTGTAAATAATCAGTATCTTAGTGATTTTTAAAAATAATTTAAGAAAAGTGAAGTGAAGGCTTTAATTGAAATCACTGGTGGATTTAGAACTTATACCTCAGAGCTAATGCATGTTTTAATGTCATCTTAAAGGTGATATTCTATTTATTTTATATGGTTTTATTCATGTGTGTGTTTCAGTCTGTGCTATTTAAAATACCCTGACTTGGTTAACCAGCCAGGATCTATCAGAGCTTCACTGTTCCTCAGCAGTCCGTGGCAGCCGCTGACTTGTGCGTGTGAAATCCTGTCATTACTGAGCTGCTAACATGCAGGTTCATCTCTATTAGAAGGACCAGCCAAAGTAGGAACATCCCGGCGGGACAAAGGCGCTGTCCTAACGGATGTATTTATCTCATCAGCGACCATTAGAGCCTTTCTACAGCCCTGAATAGACCATTGAGTAATCAAGCACTGATTAAACAGTCTAATACACATGCTGAATGGGCCCTGAGATGCAAAAGGAAATGAATTTACTCTAAATGTTTAACACGTTTTTTCTTTTTTCTTTTTTTTGCCTAAATTAGATTTTTTGTATTTGAGATCCACCTTCTCAGAAATATTGGTGGAGTGATTCATGAATCTATAGAGAAAAACACAGTGAGATTATAATCTGAATGCAGTTTATATTAAACATCCTACTGTCATGTAACTGTAACGTGTGTCTTTGTATTGCAGGCATCATGGAAATCACAGCAGTGGATGTGGGTGTTGTGGCCATAAAAGGGCTTTTCTCTGGCAGATATCTGGCCATGAATGATAAAGGACGGCTGTATGCCTCGGTGGGTACAGATTCATCTCACCACCTCCTCTGCAGCACATACAGCTCCTGTGTGGCAGCAGCCCAGAGGCCTCAAATATGACCAGGCACAAACATTTGGTTTCACGTTGTTATGTTTAGCTGCTGTAAGGTTACATGTTTACCCAGAGCCAGCTCTGTTATTTTATGGCTGATTTGGGGTCTGATAGTGCAGCTGAGCAGAATGGAGACACTGTCAGTGGGTTCCACAGGTTCTCCTGTGTTCAAAAGCAAACAGTAGGATGACAAATGTGGCTCACTGTATCCTTCCTCCTCATCTCCCCAGGAAGTGTTCAACAAAGAGTGTGAGTTTGTGGAGCGGATCCATGAGTTGGGGTACAACACCTACGCATCCCGTCACCACTCTACAGAGCAGCCACTGCCACCAGGAGGTGGCAGCAACAGCAAGCGTCGGGCCAGTGCCAAGCGCCAGTGGTACGTTTCCATCAACGGCAAAGGGCGGCCGCGAAGAGGCTTTAAAACCCGAAGCACAGACAAGGCCTCGCTCTTCCTGCCCCGGGTGCTGGGCAACAAGGACCATGAGATGGTGAGGCGGCTGAGGGACAATCCAGGCTCACACCATCACACACATCACCACGGCCGCCGCGGTGAACGCCGGAGCCGCCGGCATCGTGCCAGGAAAGGCCGAGGTCGACAGCCAGATGACTCTGTAGACTTTTAGAGGGAAGTTCTGACCTCATGGTCTTAAGGCTCCTCTAAGCATGGACCTCTGAACTCGGCACATACTGGAGCTTGACTGCAACGGAGGATGTGGAAAATGACTGGATCCTGCCTGCCTGGATTAGTGGAAGTTCTTGCCTTTGCACAGAGAAAAAAAAAGTGATAGAAGAAGGGAAAATCGAAGGCCACCCCACATGTTGGGGCGCATATTTGAAATCTTCCACGTTCAGGAGACGTTGACTGTTACACACTCCACAGCTGTATAATCTTCTATTTACTGACGTCTGACTTCTTCAAAATGCTACTGTCTTGTAAACAAATGTGTTATTATAGAGGAAAAACTTCCACCTTATTTTGTAATAAGTTCTACTTTATACAAGCTATCATTTTACCATCGACTTCGCACAGAGAGCAAACCTTTGAGAAGCGGTTCTGTTTTTGTAAATACAGTTTGCATGTACAGCAGCGGTATAGCTTTTCATGTGTCAAAAGCTGAGACGACCAACAGAATATAATATTTTGCTATTCTGAAGTGCTAACAAACATGATGGATACTGAAGAGAGGACTTTACAGAGCAAAGCACTTTTTTTTGCCAGATTCACATTAGAACCAGGAGGAATGAGTGTGAGACAGGATCCGCTGTCAGTCTTTGTGACTTTCTTACAATGTGATAGTCTACTGTCTGTAAACTGAAAGAAGTACTTTGTATATTTTACTAATGATATGAATATTTATTTGGTGCCTGTGTTGTAAGTTATTGATATGACCATTTCTGCTTTTTACATTGTTGCTGTTGTTTCATAGTTCTCACCACCTGATTCCTACATAAAACACAATGGTACTGACCCAAGGAAAAACCCGCCTGCTTTGTTCCTGCTGTTCTTTGATTTGTTCAGGATTCACAGAATTTGTCCTCACAGACCCGAATTCGATACCGTTCTCTTTAATAGAAGGAGCAGAGATAATGACAGCTGTGGATACCATGGGGAAGCTGAAGCTGTTTTAAAGTTTATATTAATTCTAATATACTATTATATTATTATTACGACAGCTTTTGTTTTTGCGTCTTCTTGTTCTTTCGGCCGCAGCTCTTTGAAGGCAGCTCCACCTGAAATGCACAATGGGACATTCTGTTTCTGACACAACAGCAGGGCATGAACCCAACGTCTCTCTTTAATCACTGGCAGCTAATGTTGTTTTAAGCCGTCCATGTCGTATGATAAGACCAGATTTACATTTGATTAACAGGAAAAATAGCTGTGACACACATCACACTGTCAGTACATTAACTGTTTATCTTTTGTAGTGGAAGACATTCATATAGTCTAATAAGAGAAGAGAGTTCAGTGCAGATATTCTCATTGAGGGTTAAATAGAGAACAGTGTGCTGCGTAGATCTGTTGTAGGCCGGTGTGGTTACTGCAGCAGGTTGGCTGTGTTTGTTATGTGTGTGTGGTGGAGATCAGAGGGCTTGTATTTAGAGTTGTATCCTTACTTTCTGTCCCTCTCTCTCCCTCTCTGCATGTGATACTACCCCTCTCTAACCGCTACAGCTCATTTGTTAAAGTGACCACCTGTTGCTGCAACACGGCCGGGCAGAAGCTGCAGAGACGTCCATTAATGCAAAATTCATTACCAGCAGCGTTTTGACTCATTTGGACGTTCAGCTTTTGCCCTGCCTCACTCCCATCTATAGGTAGCTGCATATAAAGCCTTGTCATTCTATACCTGCAGGCTGGGGAGGCTTCCTGGCCCGGACAATAGCTCCTCCCAAGGGGGGCCTGGGAAGCGATGCCGCCTGAGACTTTTGGGCTTTTTTTTGAAACACCGACCAAAAGCTGTAGAGTCGATAAACAAGGCTGGCCCTCCTGAAAGCAGAAACTGTGTCATACAAAGTGTAACACCTTGCTATGGCTTGTTATGAATGCCACACTCTAGTATTACTCAACAGGAATGCAGGACTTCAGAGAGGTTAGGGCCTATTGTGGCCCCTGTCCCTGCCGGTCTGTTTCATTTAGCAACATTTATCTTCTCAATCTCTTCCTACGTGCCCTTTCTATCCATGACATCCCGCTGACAGACTTGCCCTACTAAAATGTATCAGCTTATCGGCCAGGCAATAAAAATGACATTCATCCGCAATATCCGCTGGGCTGATTGGGAGGCTGGATAAGGTCTCCTTTGAGAGCATTTTGACATGAATTACATAATAGCTAAACGATTTTCAGCCCATCGTTCATAGAGGGAAACACAGAGGAGCTCTTTCACCACAGCTTTAGTAAGATGGAAATTAATTGGACACCTTAGGTGTAAATCAGTGAAAGAATCCTTCCTGACTACAGAGAATCATCAGCTGTCAGCCACTGAAAAAGGATTTACAAACCTTTGAACCTTAAAGGCTTTTTCATTTGTTCATTCATATAATGTTTACAATCGATCTATTAATTCTAACACATTCATAAAGGTGTCAGTTAGGAAACATGAGTATATTATAATATTATATATGGGAATGTAAGAAGTTATACCTCTACTTAAAATGATTACTCTGGCTTCAGCAATTGCACACACCTCTGACATGAATGAATGAAAGATGTTTGTTATGCCATCATCATCATCATCATCATCATCATCATCATCATCATCATCATCATCATCATCATCATCTCATTATAGATTTCCACAGTGAATCAGATCTGCTCTCTCTCCCTTTGATACTGAAGGCAGTGAGTGTGCACTCAAAAAAGTAATCCCAGGCATGGATTCCTACCACTTCATCATACCCATGGTTGCAAAATAAAACAAAATGTAATTTACTGATTTAGAAAAACTTTAAACTACAAACAGTATTGTAATGAGTTGGGTCGATATATTAATGTTGGTAATTTCTTCGACTTGACATTGTGTTTAATATAAACTCAAATTTCTGTGTTAGCTGATTAAAAGCTAAATTTAAGTTGATGTAATTCAATGAAATTAGTTTGATAACTACATTTCCCATCCTCTTTCTTAACACGCCTGGACAGTTTCTTACAGATAACACTAGTAAATTGATTGCAGAGGAAAGCTAATTCCCACAACCCAGTGTAGTTTGTTGGTTGAACATAATTGTGTTGGAAGTTGTCATAACTCAAAATTCACGCAAAACATTGTGTTCATTTTTTATAGCCCAAAACTGATCTCTTAGAGTGTGTTTTAAAGACACTCCTATTGTCTTTAGATGTGATGAAGAACTGAGGGCAGGTCACTTATTTACTTTGTATTATGCATTTAACTGAATGAATGGGGTGAGGTGATCAGACACTTTCCCACACTAACAGCAGGAGCCATCATGTACTTTGAAAATGAATACATTTTAAAAAGGGTGTTCTGGTGAGCAGAGACACATGCTGAGGTAAAGCTGTACTGGAGAACTGCAAGCATGTGCTCTAAGCTCATAGCAGGTGACAGCAGTGCAGGAGCGTTCACTTGTGAACAGTGACCCCTACAGACAGGCAGCTGTCTGTCCTCCACTCACTGGGGGCTCAGCCATGCAGGATCTTAATGGTTTGTCTTGGCAAGGCAGCTCGATGCCCTCTGCAGGCCGCTCACAACCACACACTCCACAGCCAGCCAGGAAGCACTGCCCATATCCACTTGGTTATCTAGTGGGAACAAGAATGCAAAGGATAGAAATGTTGTTTGCCATAACCAGAAAGAGGTTCCACCCCATGTCAGACCTTTTCATCACAGAGAGGACACATTTGGTTTTTAGGTCAGTGGAAGGATTTTCCTGTAAATCTAAATCTTGAAGCAAAGTTGGACACAGTCACAAACTGAGATTTGACTCAAAATTGTTTCTGTATTAACCCCAATAATCAGAATGCTCCTCTAATGTTTCACTTTAAAAAAAAACTACACAAAAAACTTAGCTAAAATATTCTTTGATAAGACCCTCTAAAAGTTTAGCTTGAATGAAAGCTCAGCAGGGCCAGTTCTCTGTTTCTATACAGCACATTTCCACAGGGAGTTACATAATGTAGCCAAACTCACCAGTACTAGTCACTTAGTGGTCCCAGTCTGGAGGCAGTTTAGTGACAGCTGGCTGGCTGGCCAGCATCCAACTGTACTGTGCCAACAATATCAGAGGAAATATCTGTCCTCCTCAGTTTGGATATACAGAACAAGACACTGGATACACATTCACTGACAGGTATTGCATCTATTCACATGCTACACGTGTGTGTGACATGGATCCAGGATGATATCTGAACAAAATAATGTCTGGTGAAGTCATCAGTAGTAGTGGATTCTTACTGTGGCATGAAAATAAAGAAATAGAAGCACATTCAGATGTACTATTTAGTGGATCAGCTCATTTTATGCTCATCACTGTTTAGTGTTTTGTATTTCTGATGCTTGCCCAATGTTTAATGTTCTTATCTAACTGAATAAAGGCAAACAAGACAAGAGAGAGGGTGCTGTAGGTTTACCACATGCTCAGTGTACAGCCATAATCAGTGATAATGCTCTTTGATTAAAAATAAATTCAGAACCCCTTGTCATAACCCCGTCTTCATGAATTGTAAGATGCCGTGCATAGGCTTGGAAATGTTGAATAAACAAGGGAGCAAACGAATGCTTGTGTTGAATGTTGAGACATTTTAAGCTCTGAATTGCAGCTGTCACCCAGTGAAATTTAAAACCTCTTTCCCTCAGCATAATTCATTGCATACATGCAACCTAAAACCACAATGACTTCAGTACAACATAAACAGAAAATAAAGCCGGACATTACTTACAAATCTCGGCATGACTGGAGAGAAACATCTCAACCTACTTCTATTTTAACCTGATAACAGATTACAGAACCATGGACAGCGACGGAACAGGACCTGCTGGTCTGTACACTTCACAAATGTCTTCTTCTTCTCCAAGGGGACTCCAGATGGATCCAGTGTTCCTCCCATCATTCCTCCACATGGCTCCTCGAAGTCCAGGAGACCACCACCCACCCAGAGGGTTCAGTGGTCCTTCCATTCAGGGATTTAGGACTGATTCATTGTGAAACACCTCATCAGCTGCCTTAAAAGGCCTGATGATCAGTCAGGTGGTGCAGTGGCTCCACCTGACCACTACTGAGTGGCTCAGTTATACTGAAGCTTAGATGGTGCGCCATCTATCCTGTTTCCTGGACATGACATGGTGCAGCAGCCTTCCAGCTATACTGGAAATCTGATACTGGTCTTGAGGGTCACACACTCCATCAGTTCCTGTGGAGGTCTACTGTATGAGGTGTCCTGGGGGTGTTTTGTTGCAGTGCAAGTGCTCTGGGATGATGATCAGGCTTTTGGTTGTGGTAGAGCTGCTGTGGTCCATCAGGGGTCTAGGAGTTGCTCTGGAGGTGCAGGAGTTCCTTGGAGATCCAGGAGCCCATCACCAGTGGTACTGGAGGTCCAGTCTACATAATGGCCCTTATGCTGGTCCTTGCCAGAGGTTTGATGGTTCACTGGCTATCTTTTAGCTGAAGGTCTTTTGGTCCACCAGACTGGGTTCTGTAGTTTCGCTGGTATGTGAGCCATTTTTGGGGGCTACCAATCATCAAACAGGGGCCTCAGCATCACAGCATGGTCTCTGAGGTCCGCCTGCATTCATGGAGCCATTTTGCAGCACACAAAGAAACAATGTTGTTGTACATTGAAGACCAGCCGAATGTGAACGTGAGAAAACGTCTCATGCGTGGTCAATGAGGAGCAGGACAGAGCCACCCCAGAGATCAAAGCGCTCGGTCTGTGGGCTCGAAGACAGGGAAGACCTTTAGTGTCTAACATAGAGATAAATAATGGGACAGTCAGCAGAGTGGGTAAATGTTAGTGCTCTACATAGATTTAGCAGGGATAATAGCAGTGATGAAATAGTGCAAAGAAAGGAGGGGAGGCTGTTTAGTTCGGTTTATTTCAGTGGACATCAAAAGCAATGCACCAGCGCATGTGAAAGACTGTCAAGGATGACACATCAAAGACACGCTGCCATGACACCACTTAGTTACTATCATTCACACAAATAACTCCAACTAAAGTCTACTGTCTTGCAGAGGCGGCTGTGTTTTGTTCTGTCTGGATCACAGTTCGGATCATTTTAATACTTTAAAATAGGCCCACAAAGGCTAAATGGGTTCTGCTAATTAAAAGTTAGGCACACAGGATTTCTATGAGAATACCATCGACAGCAGAACTGAATATGAAGCAGAAGGGTCAGACTTTTACTAATGAAAAGAAAAAAAAAGCAACAATACACATGTTAAATCCCAGTTCAGAGGGCTCTAATGTGATCACACTCACACAGCAGGAGTGATGCTGAAAAGCTTGCAGACGTTCTAAGTGACAGGTCAAATCTTCAAGAGGTATTTCCTGTAAACAGTGACCTAAATATATTCCTACATATCATGCCAGGTTTGTTTGTTACGTTGTCAACACAGATACTATTATTACTATTACACACATGACAATCCTCAAACTTTACAAGTGTTTCAGTTGGAACCTCAGAGCTGAGTGAAGTCCTGGCCAACAATGACAGCATACTTATCATGCTGCAAACTCTCTATTTAGTCTTACCATTGTTTTCTATAAGGGCCTGGGACATAATTTCCCTTTTACCAGTCTTAAGTTGGAGCTTTTTTTCCATTTGGTTGAATTGGACCTGTGTTTTTTCCTGTTATTGTTCATTTATAGAACTGTCTCCTGTCTGGACACCACGGTCTGTTAACTCGGCTGTTTCCTATTTTACATCCTCCCATACATAAATTATGATATTCTGCTGCTGATAATGAAAGCCTCGCACAAAGGCGTCTTTTCATTATAATGAGGCCTTTATTGGTTTATTTTCTACAAACTCCTGACTTTGCTCGGAGATAAGGAGCCATTATTTGGTTTCAATGAAGCCCCGGCTCTGTTTGCCGCGCCTGATTGTGAGCATGGAGTTTGTGGATTTCTTCTAAGTGTGGAGCTGTGATGTAATGTGTATGCAGGTATAAATATAGAGGCATGGCTGCACAGCGTCAATGCAGATCAATGTCGCTCCGGCGCTGAAGCCAGTGCGCCTGTCGGTCTGGGAATGAGCGCAACTTCCACTCGCTCCTCTGCGCCGCGCCGCTGCTTCTTCCTTCTCTTCTCGCTCCACTGGAGAGGCAAACGCCGGGAGGCTGCTTTCAGAGCCGGACCCGGGATGGGCTCTCTGGCGGCCCTGCGGACCGTCCTGGTCCTGGGCCTGGTGACCGGACTGGCGGGATGCGCCCCCGGCCTGAACGGGACGGCGGACCGCTGGGAGGCCCTCTATTCCCGGTCTTTGGCGCGGATCCCGGGGGAGAAGCGGGAGGAGACGAGCCGGGACAGCGACTACCTCCTGGGCATTAAAAGGCTGCGGCGCCTCTATTGCAACGTGGGGATCGGCTTTCACATTCAGGTGTTACCGGACGGTAGAATAACGGGAGTACACAACGAGAATCGTTACAGTAAGTTGTCTGAGTTGTTTATTAATCATGTAGAAGCTGCTCATTATTTATTTCCTCACTTTTGGCACCTTGCTTGGTGGTGGAGCCTCACTTTGTGAACATTACGCAAACAGGTCCATGTGTGATCCTGCTGTTAGAGAAATGATTGAAATATCCTCAGAGGAGGTCTGGCAGGACTGAAGGACAAAAGCAAAGTTGCTCCCAGTCACTGATGACAGTTTGGAGCCCCAGCCCTGGTCCAGCCCTGTCCTCCTGGATGCTCATGCTGGCTCACACTCCACTCTCCACATATCGATCCACGCGTCACCTCCACATCTGGAGTCCTCCTGTTGCGCCGCTGAGCTCTGCTGAGCGGTGCTTTCCGCCTGCTGTGTAACCAGAGATCCAGGCCAGCGGCCAGCAGCACCTAAAGTTAGGACACGGAGCCGTCAGTTCAGACACACTAACCCCAGCGGCCCGCACACACTCTCTCACACACCACCTCATTTTCACACACGGACACGTTGGTCTGACCAACATGTCAGGTCTGAGCTCTGCATCATCCCGTGTTGCTGCTGAGCTGCGCTCCTAAAGTGAGAAAAGGCGAGCCGGGCCAGACGCTGGGGGACTCCAGCCTTGTTGTTCCTGCTGGGTCGCCTCTGAACTATTTTGAGACAAGGGATACAAATCCAGGGAGATACATTACAGAAAATCTCGGTGAGGAATTCAAGCCACTGTAACGCATTTTAAAAGTGAGGCAGGAACAAAGGACAGACAGTCAGCAGCTTGTCCAGGCCAGGGACAGTCTGCAGCAGTAGACCTTTACAGGGTCCCACAGTCCTGGATGACTGGCAGCATGCTGTTATGTGACCAGTGACTTCAGGTGTTACATGCCAACGACCAAACCTCAGAGAAAACAGGCCTGTGACTTCTGAAATATTCACATCAGACCCAGCAGCTGCTTTGAAAATATATAGGAGTTACCTCTAAGGCCACTCTGAGGGCTGGGTTGAAAGGTTACATTTACTCTGACACAGGTCTGAGTCCACATAGTCCTGAAAGCTTCACATCTACCCTGACAAGAAGAAGTCATTTGTTTATTGTGTGACAGACCAGGCTTGTAGAGTGCCACACCGTCACAGACACTGGAAAGGTCAGTAACACAAAGATCCGTCTGAGTGTCTTCAGTTTGGTGACGAGCTCTTGACTGTCCAGCTCATCTCCTGAAATACATGCAACAATGTGAGTGTGTCTGTGCCTCTCCATCGCACCAGAACGTTTCAACATGTGGTTTGTCCTCCTGCAGGTCTTCTGCAGATCTCTCCGGTGGAGAGAGGGGTGGTGACTCTGCTGGGCATTCGCAGCGGACTCTTTGTGGCCATGAACCGAAAAGGAAAGCTGTACGGATCTGTGAGTGTTCAACAAGCGCTGCGATCGACTGTCCACTGCTGTGTCCACACGCGCACACACACACACACACACTAGTTTGATGAAGACAGTTTGAGGTTTCAGTTGTCACTTTTGCATATTTCGCTGCACCCTTTTGTTCCAGCTGTGATGTCCAGCTCTGTAACAGATGCTGTGCCTTAGCTTTCTGGAAGTACTGAGCTCATGAATCTGAGTCCCTGTGACTCCACACCAGCAGAAGTTAGACCAGACACTAGATTTAAACAGTCTGAAAACTGATGGATACATTGTGCTGGAATGGAGAATACTCAGACACTCAGACACCAGTATAATCCTTATTATAAAGTCTTAAAATACTGGAACCAGTGTTTGTGACACTCAGCATTGCCCCTCCAGGTTTTTAAAGTGAGCCTTGTGTTGTTGTGGGAGCTGGAACTTTGTGTGAATCATCTTAATGTCTGTAAAGTCACGCTTTAAGATTCAGATAAAAATGAGGTTAAGCTCTGGAGCAGATAAAAAGAGCAAAAAGGACAGTTTAACATTAAGCAAAGCTTTAAATTGCTGAATGGAAATATCTTATTAAAATGTCTCAGATCTAAGTGGTGTGTTGAACTCAGCAGTGCTCTCACGGTCAGTCTGTACAAAACGTAGACGTCCTCATTGCTTGATTAATAAGTCATCAAACTAAATTTGTGGCAGCGGTTCTATGTAGAGAGCAGCTGTTACTAAATATTCAGACCCAGCGATGACAAACTGTGGCGGAACTAACTGTATCAGCAGACAGAGCCGGTGTTAGCTGCTATATGATCTGTTTAAAGAGGAAAAGATGCAAGATGGAATAAATATGTTCCTCAAAATCCTAAATGATGAGGGTTTTTTTTAATTACAAATGACAAAACACTGTGCTAATAGTTGACCCTGTGCTAAATACAACAAGCACTTCATTTTACCAAATGAGGCACAACAAATTGCTGAAGTCTTTATTATCCCAGACAGAAGTTGTTTTTAATTTTGGGGGGAGTTTTTCCATTTTGATGATATGGGCAGAGACAGGGTGAAAGGAGGTACAGAGAGAGAGACATGCAGCAAAGGGTCGTGAGCCGGACTCGAACTCACGACCGCTGCTGGCGACCTGCGCCCACGTGGTAACACCTTAACTCAGTCAGCTGTACAGCGGTCTCTCTTAAACTACAGATTTAATGGTCCAATGACATCAGGAGTCCCTTGTTTGTGTTAGAAGTTAAAGACTTAGATTAAACCTCATGATGGATTCATGATGCAAAATGCTTCACTTCTGAGACACTGAGCAGCAAGGCGTGGTTACTTCCTGCTTCTAAAAGAATACAACAATCAAAGGTGAGTTAATAACTAAATTCAGCTGATTAATGTTCCACTCGCTGAGAGAAAGCAGCCCGATCACAGCCTGGTGTCCTGAGTCCTGCCTCACTCACATCATTCATCATTACCAGATCTCATTTTTTGTGTAAAGTCTGGCTCTAACTGCTCCGGTACAATAACAGCCCTGCAGTCAGAAATAAAGCAATTGTTTGATAGTAATCACAGCGAACAATACAGACTTGAAATTCCCCCCTCGAAAATGTCCCGGCATCTTTGTTTTGTCTCTGCCTTCAGACAATCAGCATTTTCAAATAGTCTCTTTTCTCCCGCAGTTGCACTACAACAACGAGTGTAAGTTCAGAGAGAAGCTCCTCGCCAACAACTACAACGCCTACGAGTCCGTGGCCTACCCGAGGATGTTCATCGGCTTGAGTAAGAATGGCAAAACAAAAAGAGGAAACCGAGTGTCACCCGCCATGACAGTGACACATTTCTTGCCAAGAATCTAGTGGCCTCATAAATAGACTTCACCTCAATATGGAGACAGAGGAGGAGGGAGACTCCAAACCATGATGCACTTTCACTCCTAGCTTTATGCAAGTGTATCATAATTGATCTTTTGCTATGTATATATTCATTTCTTTAACGTATGTTTAACAGCTGTTTTGTATTTTTTTTAGGCGTCTTTTCTTTGGGGGAAGAGTCAGAGATGCTAAACATGTTATTTATGTTTTCATTTTCTAATTTATCAGACGTTTGCTGCTACTGAATGAAATCCTGTCTTTGGATGCTGGTTTTCTTTGCACGGATGAGAAAATACAGTGCACAGATGACTTTAATGTGGGGGTTTTTTGGTTTCGTTTTTCAACAGAAGAGGACCTTTTTGAGTCTTAGCCTAAAAAAAAAGAAAAAAGAAATGAGGCGCGAGTGTCTTTGGTGTGAGAAGTGGCACTGATTACCCAAAGCTCCAGCTCTTTTGTGTGGCACTGGAGCCTAATTGAAACAGTATCATCTTACTGTAGAGAGAGAGAGAGAGGCGGGGAGGAGAGCAGGAGGGGGTGGTCACAGACCTCCTCTGGTCTGTTTATAGCTCTGCCAGGGGGATGAACTATGAACTTTTCTGCCGTCAATCTCAGTCAGATCTATAAGTCTGCCGATAGAGACAGGAATCCTCTCTGACATTATATAAGTGGGGAATTTGGGAGTTTAAAGGCAAGGTCAAAGAGCTGAAGTGCAACAGACGAGCTTCAGCCTTGACTGTGGAATCAGACTGTTCTTAATGTCAAGTAGCTGCTGATTGTCAGGCCTAGCTGTTGGACGGGAAGAAGAAAGTGAACGGGCTAGCTCTGAAGCAGGACAGCAGAAGTGGGGAAGTTTGTGCATATTTGCCTGTGTTGTGCCAAAATTTGTCTCCCCTAGAAAAAGTCTTTGACCCAGTGATCTTTACCTTTAAGTAATAGTATGTCACTTATGAAAGAAGGAAGGGCTCAGTCTTCTAATGAGACGCTGCCATAAACACACTCTAACTCAGTTTATTAAAAAATCTGACATTTAGAAATGTCTTTCTCAGAGTTAGATGGAACATTGATCCAGCTTCCCTGTCTGTCCAGTACATATGGAGACATGTGAAGCTACAGGCAGCAGCACAAAGACAGCAAAATTCACTAATCCGCCCTTTTGAAACTCACTGGATAAAATAGTCTTTTCATTGTGACTCTTCAGGAAATACTTCCGTCGCAGGTCGTATTTATACCAACAAACGGGATCTACTGTGCAAGTGGGCTTAAGTGGGGTGTTGGCGGGTGTATTTTTCAAACAGAGGACAAACTCAGACTAGCTGTTTCCCCTGTTCCCAGTCTTAGTGCTAAGCGTTGCTAACTGTGGCGGGCTGCAGCATCGTATTCATCACCATGACAGTAGTTTCAATATGACCCTCTAACTCTCCACAAGAAAGCAAATGCACGTATTTCCCAAAATGTCCAACCTCTGCTTGAAGAGTCCTTGTATCCTGAAACTCCTTCAGTTTTTATTTCTGAGGCGATACATCAGTGTCATCTACTGAGTGCATTTCCCCTGCAGTCATTTCCTTTCGCAGTGCTAAACAACAACACACTCAGGATAGCTCCCAAGCTCACAAATACATTTGGTGGAGGATACAAACTTTGGCACAGTTCTGGTACGACAGTTTCCTTTTGTGTATTTTCTCTATCTGACAAACCAGCAGCCCCTTTCCAGGCTTTGCCTTGACTTCCTGCAGCTGTAGCTGTCCTGCTCTGGCTCAGTTTACTGTCCATTTTTGCCACACTCCCTCTTCCTTGTGTTTGTCACTGTGTCTCTGAGTCCCTGCGGTTGACTGCAGCTCAGCTCTGGTGGCCATGTTGTCCTAGTTGCGCCTTGTCACGTTCCAGCTATCTTTACCCTGTGATTTACTTTTAGAAAGGATAATCATGGGAGAAATATTTACGGACAGCTGTTGGACTGTACTATATGCTAGGGCCAGTAACCCTATATTTTTCTTTATATATTTTGTAAATATAACCTCTCAGTAACTGAAGGTTCTGGTATTCCTTTCGGGGGGAGGGACAGTTTTAAACCAACAGAGCTGGGTGGAAGTTGCTGTCTGCAGGCACAAGGTGCTTTTGATTGGCTCATTTTGGCGCAACTGATTTATAAAGTCACCAGTCATCAACAAGCCAGGTTAAAAAAGGACTTGGGGGAGATAGGTGACCACATGTTTCTGTTTTTGTTCACTCTCCTGTTTTCTCATTCGGCCTCTTAGCTAAGAGGTTTGAAATCTCCATTTCAACATTCCGCATACGATGACATATATTGTAACCAGCCCGACTCCTGTTTGGGACTGTACTGTTTGCTCTGTTGAGCCAGAGTGCCTTCAGTAGAAGTGATGATGTATTAGCGCAGAGGCCAGCCACACTGAATGCACACGCTAGCTATTCAATTGCAAATAGCTCAAACAAATATCATGCAAACTGTTGTTTGTAGTGTCTTTATGCCCTGACTCCTGCAAACCATGAATGTTGAGACTGATCTAAGCTCTGACGGCTCACTGTGAGATACATGTCAAGCTGTCAAAATACGTGCAAAAGCCACCGTTGGTCCTACTACATCTCCTTTTACAGCGTGGTTGTTAAAATCTCCTTTTGAACATATCAGCCAGTCAGCAGTGATGTATGCAGGTATACTGGTGTGTCTGGTGCTCACAGCTGGCCTCAGTGTTCTCCAGTATCACTGCTTTGCATGGCAGGCATCATGTTTACAGTAGAATACCCTTCTGCTCTCTGTCACTGACCCAGGACCAGCCCTCTACCCCAGCTGCTCATTTGGTTATCCAGCTACAGTCCAAAAAACAGCAGTGCAGTTCCTAAGTCAGCAGCATGCGACTGGTGTAGCACGCTTTCTGCTCCAAGGGTGCAAAAGATTCCCAGCAGCTTTACTGCAACTGCTGACATGTGGACTTTTACAGACAGGCTGCTGCTGTACACACAGTTTTTTATTTTATTTTTTATTTTTATGTAGGCCTACAGGGCAGTAACATTATAAGTCCCAAACTTCCTCTGATGTCACCATTAAAGAGTCATTTGACCAAAATCTACTAAACCCTGATGGTATCCAGTCATGCAGACAGCTTTGTCTTTATGTGTCCAGGTTTTGAGCTGTTCTTTTCTAAAATGTCTTAAATAAGTATAAACTAGAGTGGACATTTAGGTCATTCTGCAGCAATGTCTTGCAGGTTTGACTGGAACTTATTCTACTGAAGAAATGGTCCTCGTAAACACTAGTAACAGGATATTTGGAAGACTAACAGAAACACTGTCTCTAGTTGTAGGTTTACTTAAATGTTATTTCTGGGGTCCTGTCAGTACAATACACAGGCTGCAGGGAGAACTCCCAGAAACATGTGTCTCAGAACCTGGACATTAAAAGAATCCTCTTACACCTTCCACATCTGATCCTTCGAAGATGACTGAGAGAAAGTTTTTAGTTTTTTTACATTTAGCATGAACAAACCCCTGCAAAGTGAAAACACCAACAGGAAGCTGAGTGGAAACTGGAGAATATCTGTGGTGGTCCTGAGTGTGTATCAGGGAGTGGATGAGTGAAGCTGTAAAACTGGATGACTGCTTTTCTTTGTTCCAACTCTTTTACAAATCTACACTGTACACTGTTGATGTAAGTCTGTGGAACTCTGCTGGCTGCAGGTCTGCATTCAGGGAAAGTGATAATATGATACTGTACTATTTTTGAATTGAGTCCTGTGGTCTTATGCAAATTTTGTATTAACTACTTTTATCAGTTGTCTTGTAGTTTTATACAGGGCTTAATAAAATGTAACACTGTATGTGCTGTGCACATGGCTTAAGTCCAACTTAAAGGGAGTTGACAATAAAAATATGATCCCCTAATTGTAATGTGTGTCAGTATCTGTATTTCGTAATGAGGCTGTCTTATATCACACACCAGTCTTTCAGTTATGTATATGTGACGTATTACACAAGTGTATCATGTGGTCATACAAACAGTATAAAGCAACAATCTGTGAGTTTCACTAAGGCTTTAATATCCCAAAGACTAATACAGGGGAGCTAGTATTGCTGTTATCTGTGTTATTTACATACAATCTCTACATCATTCAGCATGTAGCTGCTACTAACCCAGGCATGTGCATTCATTCACATACAGAAAGTACACATTTCACTATGACTGGACTTCTCCATGTGGACAACTTTCACCCACACTAATATGCTTTTTAAAAATTAAAATGATTTCCGTCCAGACGAGCACCATTTCAGAAAGGGTCTCTGTCTGTGCTTGGAAACACATGTCACATGAAATGTCAACGGATTCAAAACTCCCTACAATCACCTTGCAGTAAGTGCATTACTAAATTTGAACAGTACAGTATTTGCTCTGTTGTGAATTGTGAAGCTAACAGTTTAGATTTGCTATATTAAAATTAGACGTCCCACCGGAGGAACTTAATGCCACAAAAGTCAGTACACCTTTGATTATGAGAGTCAAATCTGTATTTTTTCATTACTTTGTTCAGCCACCTTCGTTTTTGATGAGACTCCCAGCCCTCCTTGACACAGAGTATAGCAGGTTTTTAGAGAGAAGTTCTTCAGAGACTGCTTTGCTGAGGGGTAGACAGTAGTGCACTGTCTGTGGCATCATTTTAGGACGGTTGGAGCAGCGTCTGATAACATTTCACCCATAAATGTTGTGTTTGCCAAAACTGTTGTATGAAAAGTTCATTTTGGAAAATTTTAATACCACTTGTCAACTCTTAGTTAGTCTTAACAGTGAATAACTATGTCATGATGCTTCTCTGTAATGTAACATACCATTATGAAAAAGGGGTAAAAGTATTCCTGGAAGGAGTCCTGTCATTTTAATGTGCGATTCATATGTTTCTGACTTGTATAAAATGGTATAAATCCATACAAAAAAGCATATATTTTATACCACCATGGATAATATTTTACTGACATAGCAATCTTATAAAAACAGGAAGGCAGATTCCCCTTAAAATCAGATACTGTAACACAAAAAACACATATATAATGGTATATATTTACAAATGTATTTATTGATATAAAGCATCTGTCTTTACAGCTGAGACATGTTCTAGTATTGCTGTCAGGATTCAGGAGGCAGACTGGGTTATCCACTGATCACAGGGCTGCCTGTTCAACCCCGACTCCTCTACATGCATGGCAGCTCTGCCACCACTGCTGTGTGAGTGAATGGTTGAATGAGAAACACAACGGCAAGATTAAAAAGGTGCTTTAATAGTTACAGAGCATTTAAATATTTAATTAAAAACTGTATGGAGCATCTATGGAAAACCCACAAACATACATGTTTAATTGATTTATACCTTTTTCTTATTATCAAGCTGTATGAGAAAAATGTGACAGCGGCTATTTTCATGATTTCATTATCGTATGAGACTATTACAGGACATAGATAAAATACATAAACATACCGTAAACAAAGGATTTTTTCGTAAATATTCTCTTCCATATGGGCCTTTAACATCTCAATTAGACAACTCTGAAATGGACAAAAGAGGGAGAATTCTTTTTCAGCAAAACAACCTGTTGATTGAAATGTGTTAATACTATCATATGGTCTTGTAGACATTCATAATACAGTGTTGTGTGATGTAACATACACAAAAAACACTTGTAAAAATGAACAGTGTCTTATATCGTATGAAAATCATGCTTAAAGAATTCATCTGCAGAAGATACACCATCTAAAAATGCTCTCTTGAACACTGCCAGGATTTTTAAACATTAACATCATTTATAACCAGCACACAATCAGAAAGAAATCCAACTCCAGGAAGAGGGATTTAAAGACTGAGCGTCACTTTTTTGCTCATACCATTGTCAAAAATATGAAAATACTGCGTTGTATCATCACGTGTTCTGGCATTCTGCTGTTTCTGCTCATTCTTTGTCCCGGCTCTGAAAAAGCACCAAACTTTACAGCATTTCCTCATAGTATTTTCAAAGGCCCGTTACTGTCAGAATGGGGCTTCTTTTTCCAGCAGTTTATTCCAGCACTACGTTTGTTTTTTTTATATTATTCTTCCATTCTCGCTCGCTGCCTGCCGCTTTGATGGTGTATCTGCTGCACTGTGGCCTTGGCCAGAGCAGGACAGGTGGTCACATAGCTTCTATGTATTTCTGTCCCTCCATTCAGCTGCAGCCTGGGCTAAAACAGGCCTCATCACAGCCTGAAAGAATGACAGAATGACAGCTTTCTGCTCGCCGAATCCAAGGCCGGCCTGGCTGAAGGCTGTAAACCGGCCGAACGATAGAGCCCAGCCTCCTGCATCCTCTCTCCTATTGTCTAATAGCTGCCCGTGATACACACAGCACACCAAACTCAAACACACACCTGTGGGGGGGAAACGTCTGAGGCTTTCAAGCTGAGCAGCATGGGAAGAGAAAAAGTTAACAACAATGTCTGTGCCAACAGAGAGAAGTGATTTAACAGCCATTTACTGGTGTCTGAGTAGACACACAGATAGGTGAGGACACTTCAGATCAAACACCTCCCAGCCCCCAAACTACACACACACACACACATAGACACCACAACACTTATGTGTTTCCCAGCTTAAATTTCTTTGTGTGAATTCTCACAGTATCGACTAGAAGATAAACTGCCAAACGTATGACTGCAGCTCCAGTCTGACTGACTGTCTTATTAATCCACCAATCGGTAAAGCAAACCAGGTCAGACTGTCTGGACACTCCAGAGGCAAATCAGGTGCTTAGTGGAAGCATTCAAATGTCCTCACCATCTGTCTGACAGGACACCTGCTGCTGCTCCACTGCCAATCACACACACACACACACACACACACACACACGCACACACGCAAACACACACACAAACACACACACACACAAATTCATATAAAGAATGCAAAATGTGTTCCCTACAAGTACACATTGTGACATCCTTCACTCACAAGAGCGTTCAGACACACTGGTACTCAAACAGCTCAGACTGTGTCAGTGTTCATGGGACGAAACTGGACTGTTTTTGGACAGTTCACAAGAAATGTTTCTGTCCTCTCAGAGACAAAACTCCTGCTTTCCCCTGTGGGAAAAAAAGCACTTACCATCTGTGTGTCTGAGATGCTCCAGATGTTGAGCTGTAAAGTGAAGGTAGGCTACTTCTAAGGACCCCCTCCCTCCCCCGGCCCTTTCTCACTTTTGTTTACTGTGTACATGCTTGTCGTGTACATGTGCGACTTTAGGAAATGACGTGGACTCTAGCCTTGTATTCGAGGGCTCCGACTCTAAAGCTGCAGCTGACTGGTCTCACTGACCCTGTCTCTTTATCAGAGCTCAACACTCAAACAATGCCACCGTGTATGTACACAAGTGTGGTGGTTGTGATGTGGGTGTTGCACAATTACAAAAAAATGGTATAACTGTACACTATTAGAGGGTGATTTGGATGTCCCTGTTCAGTTAAGTGTCTGTAAGTGTGTTTCTATCCACCAGTTTGCACATAAACATATCTGAGAAAAATACCATAAAAAGAAGTTCATGTTTTTTTTTAAATTGCGAATAAATAATGACATACATGAAACATGTACTTAATAATAACAGGGGGGTCATAAGACCAGCGCTAAAACAATTTAAAATGAAGAATATTGCTCAAGAATAGCAGTTTTTTGCTTTTTTATTATATATATATAAATTGAATGAATGCTTAACATAAACATTTGCTCCTGACATGATCCTCTGATTGCACCACTAACTTGGCCAGTCTAGCTGGACTATAGAGACATTACACCATTTCTGACTGGTGGGAGCAGGATTCCAAGAAGCTGATCATCTGCCAGATCATCCTACTGCTGTTAATAACGTGAACGCTGAATGCCAGTATCCCTCCTCAGCCACTCTGACAGTGGAGTGCAGCTCAGAAGACTGAGGATGTGCCTCACTTCGTCTCTGGTACAGAAGACTGGATATAGCAGTGATGGGAGGCGTTACTGACTAACGCCACGGTTAGCCATATGGCTCGGTGGGAAAACTGCTGAGTATCAAGGAGTGAGTGATATGACATTGTCAAAGGATACATCAGCTTCATCATCAAACATCTACACAAGCCAATCATGAGGCTGCCTTTTTAAATCGGTACCTGAAAACAAGCCCAGAGCATCTTAACTTAAAGCAGTCACCCAAATGACCCCATTTATCTCAGCCAAAATCACCACAGTAAATGCAGCACAGTTCAAAAATGGTACACAGAGGAGAAAGTCATTGGAATCTACATTCAGCATTATGAAATACATTTCCAGAGTTGACTTGTAGACTAATGTAGAGGCAATTTATTGCAGTGAAAGTGGGCCCACATTGAGAAAAAATGTGGCTGAAGCCCAGAAAATGCAAAAGAGTTTGGAATTCAGAAGGCTAAGAACTTTAGAGTTAACATAAAACAGCTGAGCCTCATATTTAAACGCTAATTTTCACCATTTTATACTGAAAAATGAAGAAACACAGCCTCAGTTTGCCGCCGGCATGGTTGTCTTCCAGCAGCTTGTAACCAATGCTGCTGCCCAGAGATCCTATCAACACAGAACCACCACATGCTGAATCATGGACTTGTTTATTCGTCATAAATCTTAAAGCAGCATTAGGTCGGGTACTCACCCCAACACCCCCCAACCCTCCCTCCTCATGAGAGGTGCAGTGTTTCTTTGAAGTGTCGCCACTGCCCTCTGTTGGAGAAACGTCCTTACTGCTAAACTGAAAACAGTCTATTAGGGATTATTTCCAGTGGCGTATTGATCTTAACACATCAGCTAGTATGCATATAGTGTACTCAGAAAGTCACTATGAAAAACCAACAAATCAATATATCTCAGGTCATCCCATGTGGACGTGAACAGCCTGACCTCTAAGCACATCTGCAGACCTGCCACTGACTTGTGGAGACGGGTGTAGGTGTGTATGACCACACATGACGGCTACAGCGTCCATCACAGTTTTGTGGTCTGACATCATCATGCTTAGTCCTAAAGTTTCATTGAGCCAACAAACAGCATCACCAACATTACAAGACAGCCGTGCCTCTCAAATGTCAGCAGGTCAACCCAAGCTGTAGCAGTCTGCTGTGCGAGGCGCATTTCATCAGCTGGGCTGCACAGCCTGTAACCAAGTAAACAAATCAGCGCAAACAGCTCTGTGGCAGCGTTTCTACCCTGTCAGAGCACTGCAGTTACATTCTTCATAGCGTGCAGTGAAATGTTGGTTAGTGCGGTGATTTTACCAACTGTAGATTGTCTGCTGCTTTAATGGGAGAAATGCTTTCAAAAGACACTGAAACATTCAAATGATGTCATTTTTCTGATCCCTTTGGTGTCACACAGTGGCTCCCAGTCCTTTGTCACAAGTTGTACATGTCTGTGAGCAATGAACAGCTCACTCTTTAGACTGTCCTGAGGAGTTACATCTCTCCAGACAATTTTTTTTGTTGAAAAATCCAGAAACTTTAAGCATTTTGACAACATGAGCCATGTTTCTTTCTTTGACTATATTAAAAATACAGGCCTCAAAGTAGAAACTTAACAAAACTCAACATGCCTGTGATCAGTGAAACTCGACTGTGTACAGCTGTGATTTCCAGTTAGCCCAGCAGCACTGACACGGATATAAAATGAGCTTTGAACAGCAGAACTTTCTTCATTCTGGTCGTGTCTATCTGTGTGTCATATTGGCTGCACATCTAAAAGAACGTCCAGGAGACCTGAAAATACTGACAGTGAGATTTCACAGTGATGGAACAGGATGCATAAGGATCAGGGACCAGTTAAAAATAATTTGAAACACGGCAGTAATCAGTAGGTATAGAATGAGCCATAGCGCCACTGTTAGGTTCCCGTGAGCCTGGGGATGAGGGGAGTAACAAGAAACGTGAACAAACAGAAAAGAACAAGAGCAAAAACTACCATCAATCAAAAGCGAGCCGCTCAACAAAAAGGAAGCCCATTCTAAATTATCACCACAACACTCTCACTCGCTGCCGATCTGGCCGACTAGCCCCAATGATCAGGATGGCTTCTCTTTTAAAACTCCCTGTTAATAGCAGAGTGGCCACATGTGCACCTGGCGACTCCTGCTGAGCACGATCTGAAACAAGAAAATCACAAAAAAAACATACACACACAACCTACCTACACAGAATCCCAGCACCAAGGGCCGTAACACCACTAATAAGAGTACCAGATTGTGCATGACTTGCACAATTTAGCTCCAAAAAACATACTGGCAAGTGCATCAGACTTGGCACAGGGACTATCAGTAGAAACCAGAGTTTCTGTGACAACTCAGACAGTGTGAAGGACGGTTCATAATGTCCACCTCTACGGACTTTATCCAGGAAAAACATCCTTACTTGCTCTTCAGAATCAAACAACATTATGAAACTTTTAAACTGTTAGATTTTAATTTGACATATAAACAAATAATTTACTGTTTAGGTTAGAAATGATGCAGTTATCGAGAGGTTATACAATTTTCAATCATTCGATATTTAATCTATATAGCTACAGTGTATGTGGTTGTAGGCTGTACACTCCATTAAGTACATTAATAAGTAAAGATGTTTTAAACATTTAGGTGTGATCATGTTCTCCTCTACTAGATTATGATTTGTAAAATAAATCCGCAGATCAGATAAGCATGGAGCATCATGTTGAAAAGCAAATACAAAGACATTAACAGTGTCCTTAAACTTTGATCATGCAGGTAGAGATGTCCTAAATCTCTGTGGGCCACAGAGCACAGCCACAGCCAGGTGTCCAATCACATGAGGACAAGAAGATTATATAATCAGCTTCCAACCTGCCTGAAAATGTCTAACAACAAAACCATCAAAGCAGTGTTGATGCAAAGTCCTCTACTTTCTACAGGTCCACAGTGAAATGCATGGAACTGTATGGTTAAAGGACATGTCTGGTGACCTGCACCTGTCAGCGATGAAGCTAAATGATGTTGATGATGCTTATGATGCAGTAAGGGTCTGTTCATGGATAGTGAATGAGTGATTTCACACATAACTGTTGTGCCCTTTAGTCTGAACAGCACAAATAAATGCCCTCTATCTGTGCTGTTACATAGGACTAGGATTAAGATGGGAAACATGTGAGGTCTAAACTCAGTCGATCCATGCAAAATGTAACAGTAACAATGGTAAAGGTGTGAGGTGGCCTGTTACAGATGAACGGGGAAGTGAGTCAGGAAGATGTCAATCAAGCAGACTGTACATGGAGTCGAATCAGGCAAAACAAGAGAATACATCTGTGTGGTTGGTCGCGGAGCTTAATCTGCAGCTGTAATGACACAGGCCTCCCTCAGGATGCATAGATGGTTTAGTGCCTTCCTCACTGTCCTTCCTTGAATCCCAACGTTCCCCACCTGCCCTGAAGAGTTCTTTTGTGTTCCAGGCTGCCATCTAGTGACAAAGGCTGTGCAGACATTTTAAACAGACGTGGCCTCTTTAAATGAAGCTTTCCTCCAATGTGAATTTACTTTTACTTCAAAAGTAAAAGAAGCAGCAGGTGTAACAGGTGCAATACTCAGCACTCTTGTACTTGTGAAGTCTTAGATTTTCATTAGCTTTTGTGAGCCAGCAGACACCATCAGGTAATTAGTTGAGCTTCATAAATGATCGGATTCTTCAGACAATGTGGCAGCACTCAACAACCACAGGCTTTTCTAAGCAGCTGAACGGGGATGTAGAAATAAAACTATCTGATCCCACAAAGCAGGGGAAGGCTGTGGGCAGATGTCAACGAGGTTTCAGTGAAATGTCATTTGGAACAAAAAGAGAGTGTCTGAAGTCCACAGAGCAGCATCTGGATCAGCTAGAGTGCACTTGGAAAGATGACGTTGACGCTGCGCTCTTTGGCCACAATCATGAAAGATATGCTGTGATAAATAAACATTTGATTTTAAAAAGCTCTTCAGCATGGTGGTGAAATCCTCTGCTCGGGCTGGGTGGCAGTCAGTGGCACCCTGCAAAGACAGAAGGAATGATGAATTCCACTAAATGCTGTCAAATTCTGGATGCAAATGTTTGCAGATGTTGCAGGTTGACAAAGGGCAGTATGGTGTTGAAATGCTGGCATGTGACAATTACTGTTTCATTATTGGAAAACATGTCATTTGCTGGTGGTGGGGATGAGGGGCAAGTTGTCAGAGTGCCATAGCATACACAGGCTGTAACACCATCTTCACAGAGGATCAATTGCAAAGATAAGCTTTTGAAATCTGGGCCTCTGGTTGCGTTTTGGTGAATGGCGATATTTGCTCAGATTACTGTTTAACTTGTATGTAAATGCAGCCAGAGCAGCGGAAGCCCGGGCCAGAACGTGATAAGACCGGAAAGAAGTCTGTTGTTTTAGTGTGGAGTGACCCAGTCTAACAGCTCCTCTTGGATTCAGACCAATGTGCAGACTTTACCCTATCCACAAATAAAAATGTGCAATTTGACAGAGTACATTTGGTAGAACTTTATGTAACGTAATTGTGCAACGTGATCATCAAGTAGTCTATAGGGGCAAAAGGTTGAAGAATGGAGCTCCTGCCGGCCTACCCTGGAGAACAACAACAACAAGATTACTTTTACTACTACTGCTACCTCCACTACTACTACTACTACTACTACTAGTGTTGCTACTATTATTACTACTACTACTACTTGTACTATTACTACTACTGCTACCTCTACTACTACTACTATTGCTGCTACTACTACTAGTACTACTACTGCTACTTTTACTACTATTACTACAGCAGCAGCAGCTGCTACTAATAGTAGAACAAGATTACTTCTACTACTACTGCTACCTCTACTACTACTACTACTACTACTGCTGCTGCTGCTACTGCTGCTACTATTACTACTATTACTACTGCTACTATTAATACTATTACTACTACTGCTACTATTACTGCTGCTACAATTACTACTACTAGTCCTCCTCCTCCTCCTCCTCCTCCTACTACTACTACTACTACTACTATTGCTACTACTACTGCTGTTACTACTACTACTACTACTACTGCTACTACTGTTACTACTACTACTACTACTGCTATTATGTTATTTTATTTCTTGCTATCTTAACTGTTTGCACCAACAGACCAAGACAAATTCCTTGTAATGTAAAAATTACTTGGTAATAAACATGATTCTGATTCTGATTACTATTGCTATACCACAGCTGCTGCTGCTGCTGCTCCTGCTGCTGCTGCGACAACACATAGGACTACTATGCTACTTGTACTTCATATAGACAGATAGAATTTACATATCACAAAAACATACTGAGCTGTAAATGACTAAAAACTACAGTCCTGCATATAACCCTATTCTAGAAACAGACTACTTAATATATCTAACAATAATAATAATTGCATAATAATAGTAATAATAATAATAATAATAATAATAAAAATGATGATGATGATGATGATGATGATGATGATGATGATGATGCTATACAGTAGTGTTGATTATTATTATTAGCAGCCTGGGTGCTGATAAAAGGTATTATTTGCAGGAAATGTTTGTCTTCATTTTGGCTGATTTATTATTATTATCATGTGTCTTGGTTCCTCCTGTAGGTAACAGCTCCCTGTGAGTCCAACTCTGCACTGAGACTTAGTTCCAGACTCATCATTAAAGTGTGGATCATCCTCTGAATAGCTGCAGGCTGATGACTTGGAGTGATGTTGGTGACACAAAGCATTAAACCAAGCAGGAACCTAAATGAAACCATTCAAGCTGCTAACACTGAAATCCATTAAAGCTCCCGGCATCAGACCACCGTCGGTACATGTGGATGTGAAAATGATTGTCCAGATCTCAAATGTCCCAGTGGTTTTTAGTGAAGGACCGTGCCGGTGCTGAGCGGACAGAGCTCCCGGTGTTAGGTGACGGCTCCTATAGGGCTGGCCGGGGCTCGTCGGGGCCCGTCGGGGGCCAGCGCAGAGCTGGGATGCAGTTGGATGCCGTGCAGGGGTGTGTTGTGGTGTACTTCTGAGAACTGGCTCTGGGAATGAGGGTTATCTGCTGCTGATAAGGGCCACATTTAAAAGGCTGCGCTTGGATGAGACACTCACTTCACTGCCAGCTGGAGGGGCAGGGACACCGTGCTGCCAGGACGGACCATGCTGCTGCTCGTGGTCACCGCATCCGTTGCCAACGTGCTTTTCGCTGCTGGAGCTCTATGCATGCCCCTATCGGACCAGGGGCCCCACATCAGCCAGGGCTGGGGCCAGGTGGTCCGGCACCGGCACCTGTACGCCGCCAGGCCCGGACTGCACCTGCTGATCAGCGGGGATGGACAGATCCGCGGCTCCGCGGAGCAGAGCGCCAACAGTAAGTCAGCATGTTAGAACACAGACAGCAGGACGCACACTGGGCTGCTGGTAGCTGACTGCAGGACTCTGACTGGGGGTTTATTCTAATGAACATCTGAACTGTAGGTCTGCTGGAGATCCGACCAGTGGATCCAGGATGTGTTGTCATCAGAGGGGTAGCAACCACCCGGTTCCTCTGCATAGAGGGGGATGGAAGGCTGTACTCATCGGTAAGCATCTATTCACAGTAATAACAGGCTAATAATAATAATAATAATAATAATAATAATGACAAGTGACAAAAGTTCTTTGTTTAATTAGACTGCAGACTGTTTGGGATTGATGTTTTTATTAGATATTTAATAGATGCTGTATATTATTATCTAATACAGTGCTTAATTGTATGATCTGTGCTCAGATCTATGTTGGAATGTAACAACAAAAAATACAAGTTTTCAAATGAACATAGTTTTACATCAACACACATGAAACACAGAGCGCCAGAGTTTCACTAAATAAATAGCTTACTATTTTTTTGTTCCACCTTAAAGCCCAGAAGGATCACATGTAACACTAAAGGGGCTAGAACATGAGGATCCATGCACAGTATAAAATCTTTCTATGTTGTACTTAATAAGGTCAAATTCTAGTTGATAAAGCTGTATTTAAATCATCAATAAAGTTTATAAGATAATTAAATTTAACATTACATAAGATCAGTAGTGAAGTGTCCTTGTTCTGCTCAGGACGTCCACCTAGCTGAGACGTCCCTCTGTGTCCATCCAGCCTGGTTCTGTCTTTTGGCTGCAGGTTCTGGGTCAGTCTTATTGGTTCAGCAGTTTGTTTCCAGAACTCTTTAAAGTAGGTTTCATCCACACAGTCTTCAGGAGTCTGTACAAGCTCAACCAAACGCACAGTTAAACCTAAACCGTACACATTTAGCAGAACATGTGAGAACATCTTCTTTTTATACGTATAAAAACACTTTTTGGACTGCCTCTAACTTCTCAGTGACGATAAGACTAAAATCGTCTAAAAACTCTGAGCTGCCACAAAATCAGTGTTAACATTTTGAGGTTGGTCAGAACTACGTGGTGGTATGTAGAAGAATGGGGCATGGCTGTGCTGGTAAAATGTGTCTGTACGGAAACAATGGTCACAGAGAAATGGTTCTGAAACAAAGTCCTGCCAAAAAGAGCAGTTACTGGATGTAACTGCTGTTGCTCATGTACAGCCCTGTAACAGACTTCACTGCTGGCTGCATAGGGTGGCCACACCCACTACAGGCTACAGTGTGGCCACCCCTCAGCTCCGTCTCTGCTTTTAACACTCACTGCTTTAAAAGTAAGACAGTCCAACGCCATAAACCAACTTAGATACGATTCCAGCTGCTTAGGTTACATCTGTAGTCGAACAGAAGAGGTGAGCTTAGTGGCTGCATCTACTGACATGGTTGTAAATTTCAAAGACTTGACAGTTCAACTTCTTTCATTTCTCACTCTTCAACTGACACTTCAGCTCCTCTCAGTGCTTAAAGATCAGATGTCTTCAGCTTTATACAGGCTGGTTACTTCAGCTGATACCTCAACTCCATTCAGCACTGACTCTTAACTCTTTCCAGTTATTCAGCACTCAGACTCCAACCTCAGCTTCTATGAGACAACCTGTCAGCCCAAATATCAACTGCTGAACTGGCTCCATTAAACTTCTCATACAGTATGACAAAAAAAATGAATCATATATAGTTAAACTGATTAGTGTTCACTCCTAACTCATCTCACAATCAGTAAGTGTGCCACCATGATGGTCTTTAACCTGACCTAATAACCTTCTCAAAACTTGTGTAAAAAAATCCCATATAAAATGCACATAAAACCCAGCTCTCATCCAAACTGGTAAACAGAAAATGCTTGAACATTCTGAAGGGAAGTTCCAGAAAGATTTCTGCAGGCTTCATTGACCCGAGGTCTCCTTTGCTCGTCATATGTTTCCATGCTTCCATGTTCAGAAAACAGTGCATGCCAGTCAGTTATTCACTTAAACAGACGACCAGTTCATCAACCTTTGTGCACTGTGGTGAGGGTAGGATGTGTTTGCAAAGTGAAAAACCTGAATGAAAAGGCCCAGCAGCAGCAACAACAACCTTGGCCTCTGGCTGGCTCTCTTTGTCTAAAGTAAACAGACATCGTAGAACTTGCAGCACCGCTTACGTCTGTTTTTTCTTCTTCTTTTAAATAAAGTAGTTATTTTAGTAAAAAAACAATTACTGCTGGTTTCTACCCTATAAGGACACATGAAAATAAATAAAAGAAAAATGACTACCATTGCTGTTTTGAAAATTGTAACTGGAGTAACCTGTCTGAGCCCTTAATAACCCCTCATCTCTCCTCCCCCTCACTGTACGACATGTGTCTAGGAATTCTATCCTGGGATATTACAAGGTCCAATGTCACCGAATGTTACCGCAGTTGAACTGATTCTTTTTGTTTTGTTTTTTACAACTGGAACAAGGCGAATGTCTGCTGTGAGCAAAAAAACACATGACAGTACCACATTTACAAGTGCAGATAAAGACAGTGCATGGAAAGTCACAGCAAACAAAATCAATATGTTCCCAAAGTAAAGTCACAGTGAGCCAAACGAGCAACACACAGTATGCGACAACCGAGACATTAGTTTCTCACAGTTACTCTGCATTTCATTTGAAAAACGTCTTACATGTGAACATCTTCCACCTCTCCAGCACACCTACAGCAGAGACGACTGCACCTTCAGGGAGCAGATCCTGCCAGATGGGTACAACGTCTACATCTCTGACACACACGGAGCTCTGCTCAGTCTGGGAAACCACCGGCAGAGGCTGCAGGGTTTGGACCGAGGCGTTCCAGCTCTGGCCCAGTTCCTCCCCAGGATCAGCACCCTGGATAAGACCTCGTCCCCTAAACCAGCTGTAAATCCTCACCAGCTGAGTGCAGCACAAACAGAAGAGCCTATGGATGCGATGGACTCATTTGGAAAGCTCTCTCAGATCATTCACAGTCCCAGCTTCCACAAGAGATGACACAGCGGCTTGGAAACACCTGTTAATGTAGATGTCCTGGGGTGTCCATGCACTCCTCCTTGCATGTTGTAAAACCAGGGACTCACTGCCGGTCCAGTCAGCCTGCACCAGAGTAGCTGCCAGCACTGTTCAGTCAGATGTGACCAAACAGAATACAAGTGCAGCGTCCTGCAGACTGGAGAGCGACCCCTGTAAAGAGTGTAATATCCAGTAGTGCCCCATTTACTGAACAAACACCAGGCGTGTGCTCACTCTTCCTCCCTGAAAAAAAGACAAGGACACTGGGAGGAGTGTGTTTACTTGGAACAAAAAGAAGGTCACCGCTGACCACAGAAAAACAAAGAGCAGCACCTTGAAACTCAGGGAAGGGGAAATAATACCTCTTGGTTATTTCTGAGTCGAACAAACAATAAGCGTATGTCCAATGTGTTCCTTTAACTCGACCAGAGGGGTCTCATGGTACACTGCCTCCCTCAAGTGACAATGAGGAAAAAGACTGGTACCTGTAGGTGAAGATCATGATGTTGATCAAATAAATACCATAGGATAGTATGTTAAAAAGTTACGCAAAAAACATTGTCATCTTACAGTTTTATACTACAGCTGATGTATTTATTTAGTGTTTTAATGTTACTGCACTGTGCTTGGTTGTCTGTCTCTATGTGTGGCCCCTTTGATGGACTGGTGACCTGTCCAGGCTTTACCCTGCCTTCCCCTTTAGTCAGCTGGGATAGACTCCAGGCCCCCGATACCCTACAGAGGATAAAGGGGTGTATAGATCATGGATGGATGGATGGCTACCTTGGGAGGTTTGACTTGTTAATTCCAAGAACACCATGATAAGCAACTAATTGCATTAGAAGAGGGACACAGAGGGTAGCTCCCTGCTTATTATGTGATTGTATGAGACAAGTTAAGAGACACATATTTACATGTTTTTCTTTTTTACCATTCTCTTGTATGATCTGACTCATTTTTTTCTACTCAATAAATTTCATTTTGTCTTTTAAAAAATGTCATCTCTTTTTTTAGAATTATGGCATCTTTGGTTTGTGCCACTAAAGCATAGAGAGAGCAGACAGATGACAGGAAGCAAAGAAGTGGCAGAAACACCAAAGGACTTAAGCCACAGTGATGCCCCAACTCACATATGTCAGGCCTATTTGCTTCTTTATTTGGTTGGGGGGGATAAATGCAGCCCATTCACTAAATTAATAGTCAGGTTAATCTGAGCTCAAAGGTCTCCTCACTAATAAATCACAGATTATAAACTCCATGTGTGGTAACTATTGTGATAATGGAAGTGTCCCTCTGAAAACCCCACTAGTGACCCCCAGAGGCTGCAACACCAATTACACCCAAAACACAAATGACTGGCAGTAAACCAGTGAGTACAGAAGAAAACCTTTATCAGAAACAACTACATGAAGTTCAATTAACAAACAATAAGTAAATGATGCTAGAATTATGTATGAAGAAAAAGAGAGGCCCAACAGATAGGCTCACATGTCCCATCATTTTGCCCTAAAGCCAAGTTGTTCACCCTATAGATGGTTCTCTACAATAATAATCAAATCAGATAACTTCATCGTGATGAGAATGATCACCAAACTCCGCAGGTCCCCTCAGCTCTACAGCTCACTTAGGAATCTCCTCATTCTTATTTTTTTTTAACATTTAGTTCTGTTTTCCATAGATTTCCCAACATGAAGGCCTAAATTCTGCGTCAAAACCTTCCCTATACTACCAGAAATAAAACGCTTTATTTATGTAATTAAATCTTAACACGGTGACTGTACAATGTGCTGGATTTAGCTGACCAACCTTAATTTAACTGCTGCAGAACAAATTAAGTAATAATACTGGGGACATGATCTTACCATGGAGGTGTAGCTGCTGCTCTGCTCAGGCAGGATTGACTAAACTGCCGATTTGCACATGTTGTGTTATATGAAGACGTAAAACATCTGGATCAAAAATGACTTCAGCATCTTTACATGACAGTTTTTCTGCTTCACATTCTTTCTAATGTAAAGAACATGTTAACAAATGAATGGCATCTGTCTAAGTTCATTATGTCTTACTATATATCCCATAACCTGGAAAAACATTCACTCTGTAAGCAGTTTAATACATTTTAAATTTATTCACAGATATGTAGTCCATTCAATCATTTATCCAACAAAAAAAATAAAATAAAAAACCCATCAAGTTAAACAGTTGCTATGAAACAGCAGATAAATAGTGTGATTTCCCTCTAAGAGCTCAGGCTGGGAGCAAAAAAAACCCCGTACATACAGCAATGACTAAAAAGCACTAGTTTAAATAATCACCTCTTTATCTATAAAGCTTTATTCCCACAGAGCCACAGAGAACCTCTTGTTCACTAAAGTTTTGCTCCCTTTTGTCTACTTTAAGACTCTACATGGATATTTTTACTGTGTCTCAGTGGCCACACAAGTTTTACAGGCTTAAAAATCTACCAGCATCAGTTCATGATTGACGCCCAGTGGAGATGTGGGTGTGTGAAGATGGAGTTGAATCTTGTCCATGGCAACCGAGATGAAGAAAGAGCATCAGACTGTGATGTTGGGTCAGAGGGCCTGTTCCGTTATAGGGCAAGTAAAGGCACCGTTAACAGTCAGCTACACACAATTTCAAGCCCTTGTCACTCTGAGTCCACTCAGGCTCCAAGAGACAAATGGCAAAGAAGGGCAGAAAAAAAAGTCACAGATTAGAAGTTTCAGACATTGTGACAGGGACTGTAGGTAGTTACAGGTTGTCATCAGCAGGTTTAACTGTTCTGTTGCTTTTGACTCACTCATATTGTATATTTTGAATAGCTGAAATTTGCTGTGACAGACTGCATGGCAATGATCTGATGGTAGGTGATCAACCTGCTAACCAAGACTGACAGCATTTTACAGGCTGCTGCATTGGTCAGATCAGACTTCTGTCATTTGCATACAACAGGGAGACCATCAGCTACAGAAGCAACAGAAACTAGCTACTTAACACTCCTGCAGCGGAGTCTTAAAAGACTATTAGTCAGTCACACACTAGTCTTTTCAAAATGTTCTCCTGTCCATGCTTCAGCATTTTCAGCATTATGCAGACACCTTAATTATTACATATAATGATTTTTGCCCTCAAATCAGACAGTGTTACTGTTAGTATGGATTGTACCACTGTGCAATTCAGATGTCTTCACAGTACAGTGATGGTGAGGGATTACTCATAACAGATAGCTAAAGGAGCAACTCACTGTAAACACAAGTCACCACCAGCAGTAAAGTACTTCAGCCACTAAAAGACCTTCAGCTCATCAGCAGAGCTGCGAGCCACCAGGACAGTTCAAAATACAAGTAAAGATCTCATTCACTTTACTTATTGCACTGCACTGATCTAAGAAGGACCTGAAAGGAGGATTTACCTG
This sequence comes from Dascyllus trimaculatus, assembly GCA_024666655.1. Classification (NCBI taxonomy): domain Eukaryota; kingdom Metazoa; phylum Chordata; class Actinopteri; family Pomacentridae; genus Dascyllus; species Dascyllus trimaculatus. The sequence continues at coordinate 3,691,245 of CM045445.1, read as the reverse complement.
AACCTGAGATGGACCACGTCCATTTAAAAAATAAAAAATCAAACAGAAAAGGGGCAAAGCGATAGCATTTGGTATTTTATCAAGCTCCATTTTCAGTGCTTCACTGGTTGACATGCATGGGTATATAAAAAAATATGAGCCTGGTTAACTAAAGAACCATCATGGTTACCTTTAGGCCAGAATACATTGTTGAAATTTCAGGCGCAAACTCACATGAAGCACACAGGTAGGTCAAGGTTTTGCTGAATTTTGATTGCTTGCATTAGGAAAAGTCATGTTAGTGTTGTCCTGTTCAGGTCTCATCCTTAGATTGGGCAATTAATTAAACTAGTTACACCGAACCCTATCTCACACTGCATGCTTGTAGAGAACGTGGTGCCAAATCACTTGCAGACAACCTAATTTCATTTTTTGGACTTACATTTGTTTTGAATTATATTTCAAGTTCAAGAAAGCCTAATGCTAAAAAGCTAAAGTTCTTTTTAAAAAGTTTAATAAATGCCTGCTTCTGAAGTCTATGAATAATCGTATTGAATAATGGTGATCTCCATCAAGCAGCCCGACTCTCTATGTCCTCTAAGTCTCAATCAAATTTCCTCAGGCCCAAGACCCCACCCAGAGCCTCAGATGTGGCTTGGCTTTCATGACAGCTGCAGTGTGTCCCACTTCTTCAACATCATCTGCTGACAGCCACTGCTGCTCAACGGCTGAGTGCCTCCAAATGGGCTGTTGCAGGTTGTGTTGCAGCAGCTTCTGTATTTTGTGGAAGGTCCTGATGAGGTGCTGGTGAAGGAAGACATAGGCGCCTAGTGGACAACTGGCTGTAAAAGCTTTTTTTTTGTTCTTGGAAACCTGAGAAAAGTAAAATACTTGACCTCCTCTTGCTAACGAGATGGAGGATGAGGAGTGGTTGTAATTAATGTCCCAGAAACTGTCTCTATTAAAAAGCTGCATATTTCCAGGAGATGGGTCTGCAGTCCTGGTTGTGAGGTCTGATACTGTCAGCGTGACTTCCTGTAGTAAACAAAAGTTGCCACCAGTACCACTGATGCTACTATGGCTACTGTCCTCCATCGAGAAAAACTGCGGATCACTCCCTCCTGGAAAGATCGAGAGACCAGAGTTAGGAGCTTTGGATCCTCCTGACATGTCCGCACAGAGGACCAGAAAGCCTTAAACAAACATTTATGACCGAGCGTTACATCGATGTCCCACTCACCCAGCCTCCCTGCTGCACAAGCCAGCCATAGAGCTGCTCTCTGACGACTTGGAGAACCCAGCTGATAACTATTCTGATGTTCTCTAGATGGTTGGTGGTCAGAGCCTTTAAAACAGAAAGCACATGTCAATCAGAACCTCTCTGAGTTTGTCAGCTACTGGTGCTTGATGATGACTTCAGTGTGCAGTCTGAGAATAAAATATTTACGTGACACAAGGTCAGCGCCACGTATGGAAATAATTTGATTACTTCAATTTTTGGTTTCTACACAATATATGTGAACATTGTAAAGGTAGTAATTATAATGTGAACACAAATGTTATTTAGTCAAAAAGTGATGCAGATGATCGATGGTTACATCAGGTGACTTGAGCGGCGATGTGAGTAGCTACACTATATGTACGCCTGCTGCAACAGGTGGCTAATTCTGGAGCTAACTTAAGTTAGCACCATTAGATTGGAGCCAGCAGTCCCTGAATTCCAGATCATATGCGTTTTCTTTTTCCTTTCAGTACATACTACTGCTGCGTTTACAAAGTGTGCACTGTGCAAACAAGTGGGACCTATTACTTCATCGTCATATTGTGAACTGAGCTTTGAGCGCCTTGCTCGTTTATCTGTCACAGTTTCCAATGTGAAATCACCTGTGTTGTAATTCGAGCAAGAGACGGCTACGCATGTGATGTATCTTCTGTTGACAGACGACTGTGGTTGACAATGACCAGTACATTCTGTCTGTGTGCCTTCATGGTCATGTCTTCCTCGAGAAAGAGACTTTAATCTCAAGGGACTTCCTGGTTACATAAATGTTAAATAAATAAAGATAAATGTAAAGTATGCTGACTTCTGTGCTGCAAAATAACACCAGAGGGTATTTCTGGCATGCTGCCTTTGACATACTGTGTATTTGGAACACAGAAAATCAAATTCAGTAATATGCACGTTGGAACAGATCTACAGAAACAGCATTTGCTATTTCGGTGCTGACACTGATTCATGAGCTGGATGCATCACCTTGTATATAAGTCTGTAGGCCAGATGGAAGAGAGCCACCACTCGACCCCAGTTAATGCCATCAGCAAAGATGCTCCTGGCCACCTTCATGAAGATGTCCTGAGCACAGTTCCCCTGAACCTGGTTGATTAGTCTGACAGGTGAAAAGAACACATTCAAATGCACCAATAATTTCAGTGGTTACTTCACAGATTTATGCCAAGTTTATCCTGCATCCCAAGAAGCCTTGTTAGCAAACGTGTGCCTGTACACCAGTGGTTTTGTTTTTTGTTTAAGTCCTCCAAAGCTGTAGTAAAATTCGAGGCAAACAGGGCGTGAGGTAATTCTATTTCAGTCTACTAGTTTGATGAATTATATGACACTGTAAGGTTACACTTAACTGTGATACCCATTTAGTCAATCTGACTAGTTCATGCTCCAAAAGCACCAATCAAAAATGTTGATCGTGCCATGCATACTGTAGCATAGACTACCATGTAATCTTTCATACATTGACTGCTCCTCTGGAGGGATTCAGAGCTAAATAAAGTTTCAATTCACAGAGAAGGCTAGCCACGTTTACATCCCAATGTAGAACAAATTTTTGCAAAAACTTTGGTTGGTCAGAAACACAGCTGGTGGTGCCAGTTCTCCAGTCAATGCCATTAAAGCACTGCAGAGGAAGAGAATACAACAAGATGGCATCATTGAAGGAACTCCTGTCAGAGTTCAAATGATTAAAATCTGCATGAAAACAAAGTAATCAGATATCAGACAGGAAGGTTACAGCCTCCCTATCGCTCCATACACATCTTATGTCTACACTGTTAGTGTAGTGTGGCCTTTAACTAGCATGGTTCATGTAATTTCATGTTTCCATTTCGAGTATGTTCCTAACTGGTGATGGCTATGATAGTTTGACTTTTTAAATTCTTTCAGGAAACAGGTGGAGGAACAAGAACTTACCGACAGTCTGCATTTCAGTGCCAGAGAACAAAAGCCACTCCTCAGGCACAGACACAAATGTTTGTGAATTATTTAAAAAATGTGTTCTATAAGAAGTACTCAAAACTTTGAACAAACAGGTCCCAAGGGAGTGAAGTTTTTCAATCTGCCCAAACCGGCTACAGTATGTGTCTACACTGAAAGAGTTTGATGACACAAGTAAAATTCAGCTAACCAGTAACCAATGGATCTGCTGATCGAGGTGGTTTTCTTTTAACACAATGCACAGCTTACCGCTGGAACTCAGCGTTCCTGTTCAAGTCCTCAGCTATCTTGAGCAGTTGTTCCACCACTTCTTTAATTTGTGGATCCTGCAGCTCATCTGGCCTCCCTCCCAGATCCTCAGAGGAGACGTGCCGACTGGGGTCTTCTGTGTTTATACGTTCAATCACATACCTGTGACAGGGACAACTGTTACCAGCAGTTTGCACACTACGTGACACTGGGTTAAAACAGGACAATTTAACTGCACAAAGGTCATACATGTTTTCGTCATGATGCCATTCCATAAAACTGTTAAGGTGTGTGACTAGGGAGATCGGCCCAGTGCTTTCTAGACAGTTTTTTTTTTAATTATATTTTAGGGGAGAGTTTTTCCTTTTTTATTGTTAGAGACAGAGTGAAATGAGGTACACAGGGAGGAGAGTGACATGCAGCAAAGGGTGTGGAGCTGGATTCGAACTCACGACCACTGCCAAGGGACTGAGCCCCACATGGTATGCGCCTTAACTCGGTGAGCTAAACGATTTTTTTAAAGTGACTATATAAGCTAATAGAAATTTATATTCACCAGGTACCATAATCACAAGGTAGCAAATTACAGTTAACAAAACCTACAACATGGAAACTGATGGCTGGTTTGTCTCAGGAACAGACTGCTGTCTTGATGGCATTTATCCTCTTAAAACAATTTCAAAGTACAGTGAGTGATGTCTTTGATGTGTGGGAAATACAGTCTAAAGTCCAGTTTCATCTGATATGAGGCTTCAGGACTACAAGTATCCCACATCAAGTAAGCAGCTAGTCCTTTTACTACCAATGTTGTGTACAATATTGCAACTTTTTTGCACCAAGGAATCAATGGGTATTGAAGCACATAGTTCATATTTCACCCTATGATGTTTTTTCAAACCATCCCAACTTCATTAGTGTATTTCAGTCTGCCAATCAAACCCTGATAACCTTTATTAATTTAAGAGCTGGGTGAGAGTGGGGAGAGTCTTTTCCACTATTATATGATTGAAGTCCACAACAATCACAAAAGAAAGCACTGGGATGCAGTCTGAAATGTTGTGGTAGCAGAGTGGATGATGTCACATGTGGTCCCAGGTTAGAAAAATGGACGTAAACAAGCAAGAAGGCATGTGAAAACTCCTGGGTATGCAGGGTTTCCCCCAGAAAACTTGCTAAGCCCGGTGGTAGAGAAGCCCACCGGTCGCCCACTGTGTTTTCGTTTAAAAAAAAAAAGTTAAAATTTGGCAAGAATTTTAAAATTCTGACTATTATGTGTTATTACAAGCCATTTATTAACAATATTTAAACGTAGAGTCTGACAAAAAAGCACGATCTTGAAATACGGTTTTAACAAACACAAAAAATACAATTAAAATAAATAACATCAATTGTTTTCACTTAAGTTAAATCCTAGTTAATCTTAAAACAAGCCGTTGCTGGTCACATTTAAAAGTAAAATAAATTAACATAAATAAAAAAATGCAAACATGACCAAGGGGTAAAACCAGGGAACTCAGAGGCTGAGCAGGTCTGCTGTGCTGTGTGACCGGGTTGGATCAGTGCATCAATCCATCTGGGTTTACCATACTGGGTCTGGTAGAGCAGTGGTTCTCAACTGGTCCAGCCTCAGGACCCACTATGTCTCTATTAATAATGGTCGTGACCCAAACTGTTGAAGTTTGCTGTTAGTGTTAACAAATTAAAGTTTATGTGGGTGTAGTCTCAATGCATTTTGATACAGCTTGGGAAAATTGTGGCTTATTTTTTGCTCATTTTGGTATATCTGGACGCTTTTGCCAAGTTTGGGGCATATTTTGGCCCATTTGGACAGATTCTCAGCACACCTTGGTTTATTTTTTGTATGTTTTAGCATAAATTTCTCCAATAAGCTGGCAGAGCCAAATCTAGAGGTTAATAGTGGGCAACTACTGGTGTCACCACTAAATATCCTGCAATTGAAAGCAAACTGTGTCATAAGAAATGCGTCCTTTAAAATAAAAGACTTTATACCACTACTTTTTTGCTTCTGCGACCCTCTAAAAATGGCTTCGCGACCCACTTTTGGGTCCCGACCCACCAGTTGAGAACCACTGTGGAAGAGCCATCCGCTAAATTTAGGGTCAGCTAACCATTTTGGATTAAATCCACTAGTTGGATGTTTACCATCGCGGCTCGCAGAAGGCTGCTCCGACGACGTGCTAACATCCGTGCTAACTCCACTGGCTCTGCCTCATCATGGAGCCGCGGCTCGGTCGGCTCGCCGGGGATGAACTCCCCTTGGCCTGGAGGTGAACGAGCGGCTCATCGTCTCCTCCAGTGATCCTCCGACTTCGGACATAAGTTCACGTATCGACCATAAAATATCGCCATTGCGCTTTCATCAGAAGCTCTGTACATCGTCTTTGCTATCACTGTTTTGGTGCACAAAAAAACTATTTAAAATAAATAAACAAGTGACGCTTAGCCTGGCGGGGGGGCAGGGAAAGCCTGGCGGCCCGCCAGGCTTATAAAGCACTGGGGGAAACCCTGATAGTATGTATGATGAGCATAGCCACACTGCCAACAGTTCAGTGTCTGCGCTGCAGAAACATTAAGGGCAACATGACCAGGATGGAACCACCAACTATTAACAAAGCAGCAAGCCACCTGAGTCTTTCCCTGCTACTCATCTGAAGGCCACTAATAGTAATGACAGGGTCCAGCCTCCACATCCATGGAATACTCAGGGACTCGTCACCGGGTCTGTTAGCTTGTATATTTTGCAGTGATAATAATGCAGCGCTTTTCTAGGCACTCAGAGACTCTTTACATTGCATTATTCAGTCACTCCATACTCCATGGTGGTAGGCTATGCAAGTAGCCACAGCTGCCCTGGAGTAGACTGATGGAGGCCAGGCTGCCAGTCTGCTCCATTGGCCCCTCCGACCACCACCAACCACTCACTCTCACACTGCATTCACCCAGACTTCCTGGTGTTCCCTCATGGTCTCCCATCCAGGTACTGACCAGGCGCAACCTCGCTTAGCTTCTGAGATCTGACGGGATCAGGCATCCACAAGGCAGAACAGCCAGATCTAACATTGTCCATGATGACAGAAGGGACTTAAGGCTTATATCTCTTGTTCTCCATGAGTCTCTGCTGTCTGGACCAGCTCTTCTGTCTTGTTGCTTTGCTCCTCCTTTGCATGTCCTCCTCTGCGGGGATGTTTTTGAGATCGCTGTGTAAGCTGCCTTCAACATAATCAGCTGATCCCTGGTGCAAATAATGTTGGTGTGAAGTTGCTAGGAAACTCCACACTCACTCCACTTTGAATGAAAGAGGCGATAAGTTGGCAAAAACTAGAGCAGACGTCTAACAACTAGGGTGTCCTGGTTGTTAGGACGTCTGGTGTCCATACACAGCACAGCTTCAAAACAGTCAAATATCCAAACAATGTGACCAAAAATAAAGTCAACAGAAGTTTAATTTTTTTTTTTTTTTTTTTAACAAAACAAGCCGGAGCAACCGCAACAAGCTACACACTCACACTTGCATAACTTCATATTTACAATATGAAGTCTCATATCAACTTCTGCTGAACTTTGGAATACATTTTTACAGACTAAGGATTGTGGATTGAGTCATCATTCATTACATCATTCACATTACAGTGTAAATTATGTGAAGAAGGGATCTCTTTGCAGTCTGTACGGATAGCAGGAGTGATGAGAGCAACCAAAAACTCTTTTGATGTACATCCAGGCATGTCAGTGATGTTTAAAGACTGACTTGAAAAAATGTGACCCTATCCTGAAAGCAAACTGACCACAGCAAGGTTGTTGGTTACAATGAAACTCCAGCAGTGTGAGAGAACAGAAGTGTAGATGAAGGCTGGTGGCAGGTGACACAATTTATCAGCACCCAAAGCAAAAACATGAATGAATCACATTAACTAATGTGATATACCTCTAAAGGTAAAAAACACAAAGAAGTTGAATAAACTCTGGGTTAAAATGGTCATTTGTAATGTATGCCATTTGCAGAAAAGTGAGTAAAACATGCAGGAACACTGGTGTGATCCTTCAGCAAGTCACAGTGTTCAGACTTACCCTCTGAGGACCACTGCTCCCTGCTCCAAGATGGGATCATCAACAACATCTGAAAGAGCAAGAAAATCATTACTGGATCATTTGCATCATATTCCTTTCAAATTAAAAGCATTCTTTACAACCAGAGGTGGAACTAAACCACTATTACAGAAAAATGGCAGTTTCTTGGTGCAACCAGGCGAACATAACATGCTTCTGTGGGAAAGAGCTCTGGTTTGACAAGACATGCCAACTCTGCATGAGAACAAGCAGCCGTACAGCAAAGCAAGAGAACGGGATGTTGTAACAGGGGAGGTTTTATTTAGAAAGGAATATTTATGCTGCAGTAACAAAAATTAGATTTCAATCTAACACAAAACTATACTGTTATCGTGTAAGAAGGATTTGGTTAAAACATCGACACTCATTTAAACCTGTTACACAAAGTTTTCATCATGATTACAGAGACACCCAACACAGGACACACGCTTCCAGCACACATTCTGAAGACTGGTATAACCATTATTTCAGAGAAAATTGCTTGTGCACGTGTTTCACAGTGAAGTTTTCTCTTGCAATTATGTATAATGTCATACTACTACAGTTATACCGTACATATAAGGCTACAGTGGAAATGCTAGATAATGTCACATTTCAAACTAACATTGTTGATTCAGGAAAGAACTAACTTTTCTGCAATGTAAATAGTAGTATAAAAACATACAGGCATGTTTATGAGATGACTTAAAGAACTATTTATGAAGAAATTATAAGTCTGGAACGATTGGGGTGATTTTGTTTTACTGGCCAGACTCTTTCACTGTGAACCTCTTTCATATAGTACAACACGGGCAAAGGAATAAAACATGTTTTTTTCTGCTTTGGATGGTTTTTAGATCTGGTGGTCATACAGAGCTTTGAGCTGCCGTAACTCTAAAACCTGTTCAAGGTCAATATCATCCTTTTGTAGCTGTAATAGTTTTACACAACTGACAAGGGCTGCAACAATTATGGGCAAAATGATAATCAAGATTGTTGGGATCAATATTGAGATCCTCATTATTTATCACAATTATTCATTCATTTAGGAGACAAAATATTTGATGGCACTTTCACAGCTAAACTCAAAACCCCTCACTTGTTGAAAATTATTAATAGACACTACAGTTGACCAGTGTTACCGAAACACATTGAGAACAATGTTTCTACCATGCAGGTTATGGTTACTAGCTCACTGGCTGTGCAAAGAGAGGCTCCTAGTCTCCACTCAGTTCATGCAGCACAGCAGGTCAGACAGACGTGTGATAAATTACTTTCAAAAGAGTGAAATATGGCAGTCTAATGTCAGATTTACCAAAGCTGAAATTACAGGATTTGTATCTACATGGGCTGGCTTCTGTGAGCAGAGCATTTTAAGCATCTATATCACAGTCGATCATGTTCATTTAACTGCAGGAAGCCAGAATTGTGATTGTGAATAATATTCTATTGTAACTGTGCAGCTCTACAGTCGATGCTGCATTTCTTTAAGCAATCAAATCTTCCTTTTCAATGTTGCTCTTCTGTTCCTCGCTCATCTTGCTGTGCACGTGCACAGCCGGCTTGCTAACAGACTACGTGTCTAGTACATATAGTGAAAAAAAGTCTGAATAGGATTAATACAGGGAGTGTCAGACAGACTAGTCAAGGGAAATGAGAGCTGTTCAAGTTCTCTTTTTTCTTGTATCAAGCAGCAAAAAAAAACCTGTATCACGATGTGTTTCAGTTACTTCGCCTTACTTCACATCACACCTGATGCGATGTGACTACTGCACACACGCACATCATTATGTCGACGCTGAAACGACACATCACGCCCCCCTCGAGCAGCAGAGCAGCTAGCTAGTTCCACACTTCTTACTGGCTTGTTCTTGCTTTTGCTTTGCTGCAGCTTCCACCTCCATCCGCAGTAGGACACCAGCAAACGATTGTGGAGGACAGAAGAGCAGCCCTTCAAGCAGCACGGTTTTATTTCTACTGTGGCAGAGGTGACGTTGTTGAGGCCTTATAGAAAGGAAATGTAAGCACCTTGATTCACAGTACCAGTACGCTTTCTGTGCCTGTTAAAGATGTCAGGAGATGTAAGTAACACTACAGTGTGTATGGTAAATATTAAGATCTCTGTAAAACTTACACCAAGTCTTCCTTCCTTTCAGCCTCTCAGGGTGCATTAGAGCTTCCTTTGTACTGCTAGACTTTGACAATATTGAACTGGACACTATTATAACCACTACAGTTTCACTTTTCCTCAGTATACTGTATTTTAACATCCACATTACTGAAACAATTGACAGTAATTAGATGTTGAACTTTGATTAGATACTAATAAGATTTACCTGCAGAATTCTAAGTTAAGTAAGACATAAGGAAAACTATAATAACCAAAACACCATAAACTCAAAATATGTGAAGAAACCAGGAAGGAACATCAATACACATGTGATTTAGACACTCCAGCTGTTTTCTTTCATAGCTCATACTTTGAAATTTTCAGTGATACTGTATAATGAGTGTGATGTGTTCTCTTCCAGGTGCAGGCCTCAGCAGACCTCCTGATCTCCTTAGAGGAGTCCCAGCAGCTCCCCCTTCATCCTTCCACCCCACAATAGAGCCCTTACTGGTATCTGACCCCCAGCCAGGGAGCTGCTTGTGTTTGTTCATGTAAAAGATCAGTTTGTTGTCTTCAGCCTGAGAGCTGATCCAGGCAGCAGAGCACAGACTGAGGCTCAAATCTGCCTGTTTTATTGCCTTGTTTACCACCAGTCGCTTTTTAATGACCAGGGGAGCAGAGTTCTTTGTAACGCACTCATCACGGTGGCACAGACTCAATAAGGACTCATCTAGAACCAGCCGGACTGCAGCCGGTTTTTAAGGATTTCCGTGAGAGCCTGGGCCAGATGGAGCTGATATACGAGGCTGGAGGCTCTTAAAGCAGCTCAGCTTCAGGCTCTCCTGTCGGCGAACAGTAAGAAAACAGCACAGCTGGCCTCAAGCTCCACAAGTCCCTCTGTGAGAACACCCGAGTTACCGACACGCACCGTCCGACCACAGCTCAGCCGGGACCCAGAGGAGGACCGGTTCCGCTCCGGTTGGGCGTGTCGGTGAATAAATGGAGTTAAAACAGCTTCCCTGTTCACAGCTTCAGGACAACTTGACGGTACTTATCGGCTAATATTTTATTCTGCTAAGTTTTCCGCCGTGGCTCGACATAGTCTCCGTGTAACCCTGACATGGCTCCACATACCTTCTCCGCCCTCGGCGCCCTGCGGCTCCTGCTCTCCCGGTGCCTTCTCCCCGTCTCGGCCGTCAGACATTTCCCCAAACTTTCTGTCAGTTCGGAGCGATAAAGTTTAGATGTTTGTCTTCAACATTTAACGCTGGTTCGGCCGAATAAAAGTAATAAAAGTTGCTCGAAGCTGAAGTTCGGACGTGTCCGCCCCGTAAAAAGTCTCTACCTCCCAGGGAAGAACACGGAAGTGACACGGAAGCGTCCCGCGGCCCGCCTCCGGTCCTCAGCATGAACACACTGTTCTCCACAAAACACACACACACTCACACACAGACACAAACACACACACACACTCACACACAGACACAAACACACACACACACACACACACACTGAGCCGCCTAGTCAGTCTGTTTCACTTTAAGTTCTTCAACCAGGAGGCTCCTTCTAAACTCTCACACTGAACTGTGATCCAGTGTAAGGTCAGAGTGAAGCTTAATGACGCTTTCCTACAGTGTTAGTGGGCATCTACACCGATCAGGTACAACACTATGACCACCTGCCTATTATTGTGTTGGTCCCCTTATGTGCTCCAAAATGCTCTGAACCATAGGGCATGGACCAGAGGACCTCTCAGGGTGTCCTATGGGGTCTGGAACCAGGACGTTGGCAGTGGATCCTTTGGGTGCTCTGGCTTGTGCAGTGGGGCCTCTGTCAGCCAAACTTGTTCCACTGCATCCTGTTGATGCTTGATCAGAATGGGCTGTAGGAAGTCTGGAGGTCAAATCAACATGTTGGACCATTGTCATGTTCCTCAACATGTTCCTGATTGGTTGATTTTGTTTCCATGTGGTGAGGTGCATTTTCCTGTGGGGGTAGGCCAGTGACATTTGGGATTTCCATTTGCATGAGGGAGTGTGTTTGTTGTGGGACAATGTTTATTTGGGTGTCTAAGTCTGATCAACATGGATGTTAAAATCCAAGGTCTTCCAGCAGAACGCCACGTAGTACCAACATGATCAATGTTATTCACTTCACCTGTCAGTGGTCAGGATGTTGCGGCTGATCGGTGTATATTTGGTTTAGGGGGACCTTATTTTTGACAATTTTTATTGAACTGCAAGTAATACTTATTTTCATCTGCTGGCTATTTTCACCTTTAAGAGACTGATTGTTTGTTTTATTATTTTTTTAAAAGTAGTCAGAAATGCCTTCATAATTGCCATAACCCACAGAGACTGTTGCTTCTTTAGCTCAACCAATGGTCCAAACCTCAATATTGTTTTTAAAGCATACAATAAGATTTTTAATTAAAATAATAATAAAGGGAAAACAGCTGTTCTTGAAGGTGAAACCATCAAATGTTTTTACATGAAAACTGATGCAATTAGCAAAATAGCTGTCAATGCATTTTCTGTTACTCACTTAACTGATTAATCAACTTAACATTTCAGCTGTACTTGTATAAACTGTTGCATAGTTAAATAACAAAATTTCATATTTTACAGTCCCTTGGTTTGTTTTGAGAGCAAAAATCCATCTATAAGAATCTGTCTGTAATAAACTAGAGCAGCCTTCTCTAGACAGAGAAGGGGGGTTACAACACCATTTATCAAGTATCTACAATGCAGAGCTGAGACTTCTCCCCACAGACTTTCACCATCTTTAACATGTTGAATCACCCCTGACTTTCACAACCATTGCTGCAGAACCTGGCGGTTTCACGTTTCCTACCTCGTGGCACGAGAGTCTTGTGTTGTTAATGGTCCATTGGCCATGTGATTTGGAGGTGTCAGAACATAACTGAATCTCCCCATCAGTCAGTTAGAACTGAAGAAGCCTCTTTGGAATGTTTTTAAGAAGCAAAAAGAGAGTCCAGTTGTCTTCTGTTGGAGCTGTTGGGTTTACAACATCCTGGATGGCGGAGAATTTACACAGACGTCTTTCTGTCCTAAAGCTTCCCTATTTAGTATTTAGAACTGTTAGTCTTATCAGAGCTTTCACAATTTCCCATGTGAGCTTGATAGAGGGACTAATCTTTTAAAATTATCTTAATAAATCTCTAATTATTTATTGACATATGCAGGACGGACTTAGTTTTTCTAATGAACACATAAAAGTAGAAAAACCCTCTAATCTTAATTAATGTCACACATAACATTTAGAACTGCAAAGCTGATGGCTTCCTTCTGAAACTTCATGTATTATTGATTATTTTGTGGAATGATACTACTATTAATGGTTTGTCAGCAGCTTTACCATCAACTAAATACCAAGTTACAGCTATGGTAGTAGTCAACATTCGATTTAAACAACACTCTCTGATGCAAGAGAGTTTTTACAATGACAACAGAATGGACACATCTTCCTTTAAAATGTTTTTCCATCATAACAGTAGCTGGTTAAAATGAAGAACAAAGCTGTCTGCAGCTGTAAATGTGAATAAGCAGTCTGTACGTAGATACGTAGATGTGGTTCAGATAATAATAATAATAATAATACATTTTATTTCAAAGCGCCTTTCACGAAACCCAAGGACACTTAACAAGGGAATTAAAATCAATGACAAGAACGATTACTGGTGAGCAGCGGCAGCCAGGCGTGCCAGCGTTCACTCAATCCGGAAGCCAATGTCCTGCTGCTCTTTTCCTGTTGTGCTCATGAGTTCACATACCCTGGCTGAATTTAGGGTTTCTTGGCCATTTTTCAGAGAATATGAATGATAGTACAAAAACCTTTCTCTCACTCGTGGTTAGTGGTTGGGTGAAGTCATTTATTGTCACACAACTGTTTACTCTTTTAAATTTTAATGACAACAGAAACTCCCCAGATGACCCTGATCAAAAGTTTAGCCCAGTTCTTAATACCGTGTATCGCCCCCTTTAACATCAGTGACAGCTTCAGGTCTTTCGTGGTAGTTGTGGATGAGGCTCTTTATTTTCTCAGATGGTAAAGCTGCCCTTTCTTCTTGGCAAAAAAGCCTCTAATTCCTGTAAATTCCTAGGCTGTCTTCCATGAACTGCACATTTGAGATCTCCCCAGAGTACTTCAATGACATTGAGGACAGGAGACTGAGATGGCCACTCCAGAACCTTCACTTTATTCTGCTGTAGCCAATGACAGGTCCACTTGGCTTTGGATCGTTGTCATGTTGGAACATCCAAGTACGTCCCATGTGCAGCTTCCGGCCTGATGAGTGCACTCCAGTATGGTACTGCCTCCAGTATTTTCTGATAACATGCTGCATTCATCTAGTTTCCTGTGCCCTTGTAGCTCACACATCTCCAAAACATCAGCGATCCACCTCCGTGTTCCACAGGAGTGGTGGACTTTTCATTGTAGGCCTTGTTGACTCTTCTTCAAATGTAACGTTTATGGCTGTGGCCAAAAAGTTCAGTTTTGATCTCACCACTCCAAATGACTTTGCTCCAGACATTTTGAAGCTTGTCTCTGTGCTATTTGGCCATTTGTAAGCAGGATGCTTTGTGGCATTTGTGTAGTAATGGCTTTCTTCTGGCGACTCCACCATGCATCCCATTTTTCTTCAAGTTCCTCCTTATTCTGCAGAGCTCATCATCAAGGTCTACAGAAACCTGATAACGATCCTGATCATTTGAATCAGGTGTGTTGGAAGAGGGGAAACATCTAAAACATGCAGGGTCGTGGCCCTCGAGGACCGGAGTTTGACACCCCTGACTTAATGTGTCTTTCTGTTGTTGTCACCTGTCTTTAGACTTCCCCCTCTATGTTTTAATTTAACCATTTAATGTATGTATGTATATTTTATACATATGTATATATATATATATATATATATATATATATATATATATATTAGTGCTGTCAAAAATATCGCGTTATTAACGTGTTAACGCAAATAAATTTTAACGGCGTCAATTTTTTTATCGCGAGATTAACGCGGGCGGGGGTGGATGGGGCGGGGGCATGGTTGGCGAGGGCGAGGGCGAGGGCGAGGTGTTCGCCGTCGGAGTCCGACAGGATCTCCTGCTGGTGGTGGTACAGCAGCAATATTGTCGCTCGCCTTTCTGTCGGCTCCTTTTCTGCTTCCCGAACCGCGTGCTGCTGGTCCAGATGCTCCGCTAGGTGACGGCGGCCTGGGGCGCGCGCATGACGATTGACAAGACCAAAGTTATCTGTGTGTGTTGTCAGAGTGAACTGAGTTCTCATCGTAGCACATCCAGTCTGTAATATCACTTGATGGCCAAACACAGCTGACGCGAATTTCCGCCTCCTCCTCATATAAAATGATAATTCAAGGGACATTTAGAATAGATTAAAAAAAAATGTGCGATTAATTTGCGATTAATCGCGAGTTTACTATGACATTCATGCGATTAATCGCGATTAAAAATTTTAATCGATTGACAGCACTAATATATATATTATTGTATTATTTTTTTAAAAATTATTTTACTTATTTATTTTAAATTTGAACCTTCTTGTCTATTGTCTTTGGGTTTTATTCTTAAATGTCACTCACTCTGTCACTGTATCAGGGCACTTTAAATTCAGAGTGTGTAGGTAGTGTGGGATAGCAGGGGTAGGTGTTTGGTCAGGGATAATCTTGAGCTCCATGAAGCCATTTTTTTTTTTTTTTGGATCCTGGTATATTTTCTTTGGTATTTGTATGTCTCTTTTGTATGTATCTTTGTGAGTGCAGAACACTTGTTTGTTGTTTATGTTCTGAGAAAAACTCAATAAAATCTATTTAAAAAGAAGTCAGATGATAACATCATTTAAATGTCAAATGATTAAAAACTATATCACAGCTGGGTAACTGCGTCATTTTCATGTTGAGTAATAGAATATTTCCAAGTATACCAAGAAATGTGTTTTCCTGCAAGTTTGAAAGCCATCACTGACCTGATATCCAGACTTCATAAAGATGGAAAAGGACAGAGGCATGATTACATAATGTCAACCTTTAGGGATGCATTCAAAGAAAGAAACATTGCTTGCTCTTCGGCACAAAATGACATGGTTAAACTTTGTTAAACGACGTGAAAAGAAGCCTGATGGATGGAAGCACACTTTGTGGTCAGTTTAGACCAAGATACATGGTTTCAGAGGGAGTCTGGTATGTTTGGTGTGAGCCTGGCCAGATTTACCACAGTGAATGCATAGTCCTGACAGTGAAGCCTGTGGATAGAGGAAATTACTGACTGACAAGCTGACTCCCAGTACACAGAAGCTCGGCAGGAGAGGAATATTGCAACGTGATAATGATCCCAAACACACTGCTAAAATTACACAAGAGGTTTTAATGAAGAAAAAAGTGAAAACTTTGATCTGGCCAAGTATGGCGTCTGACTTGGATGCAATAGAACACTTTGGGGTATTTTAAAGGGGAAATTAAAACAAGACAACCTCTCCAGAAAAGAGCAGCCTAAGATAATAGTCTCTGAAAACAGGCAGAACATCTGTCCTGAAATTTGTGCAGGTTAGTTTTACCTTACTGATGATGTGTTGTTGCAATAGTAATCGGTAATTGGTATCTTCCATATCTGTAATCTGTAATCTAAAATAGAAGTGAATATAAAAGTACTGAAAAAAAAACAAATCTATGAATGACCTTTTGTGTCCTTAATTTCCAAATGCAGAGCCTGTATATTTAATATAACAGATTTTATAAAAGTTGTAAGTTTTACATGAAACCAAATTAAACATGAGACCAAATATGCTTCTGTTCCACTTAGAAGTAATGCAGATGCTGTAAGGTGATACAGTTTTGAACCATTTGCTATTTCAGTGAGACTGCACTCATGTACTTATTTCTGTTGCAAGCACTGAGTGTTGTAATAACTCCTGAACGCTACTGATTCCGTCAATCACAGTGGGCAATGGTACTGTCAGCTAACTCTGAAGATTTATGTCTAAAGATTCTTTCACACATGAACTGAACTCTGACGGATCTTCACTTGATGCTGTCTGCAGCTGAGCACAGCAGGTTAGTTCTTGTTCTTCCTAGGCTTGTACAAATGGGCAGTGATGTCAAACCCTTACATGCCAGAGAGAGCATCAGGGAGCATAAATGCAGCCTCTTTACCATCCTCCAAAAGAGATAAAGACCGTGCTGGAAACAGAACCCCAAAGGTTTCCAAGGTAAAGGGACAACATCCTACTGTTATGCAGCAGCCACGAGTGGGCAGTGGGGAAGTATGCATCTTATTTTAGCAGTTACATAAGACTGATGACAGACCTTTTCACAGCAGATATTTTGGCACATTATAGCAGAAAAAATCCATGTGGAATTGATTTTAAAAATCACTTTGAAGGTGGTGGCGTTGGCACACAGAACATCTGATGTGGAGTACACATTTATATGCATGACTTAGAAAGCCTTTCCAACAATGTATCTGTTACAAAAAATTGCTGGTTAGGTCGATGAATGGATGGATGACTTTTCTTTATACATAAAGGAGATATCAGATACATAAAAACCAATTAAACTCAGTTACTGATGAAAGCAAAACAATAGCAAATTATAGAATGAATAAGGAGGCTGACATCACTTGAACTTACTTCACTAATGCATCCATGTACTCTTGGCATCTCTACTGTCTTCAGTGTTTTAGACATAGGAATCTAATACAGTGTAATACAGCATATACACACTGACAACAATAAAAACAACTGTATAAAACCTGTGAGCTATTTCCAGGATCCTGGTTTTGTGTCTTATAGTTCATGATGTGTGTCAGAGTGATACACAGATATAAGGCTAAGATGATTTTCCATTGACCCTTGAGATGGAATTGTCTCAAGGCACAACTCTAAGGAAGGATATAAGAACATTTCTGCACTATTGAAAGTATCCAAGAGCAGTTTCCATCACTCTCAATAAGAAGAAGTCTGAGACTTTTAACAGCCTTTCTTGATCTGAAAAATCAGAGACCAAGACTCAAGATCAGATATGTAACCAAGAACTCAGCGGTCAAGAGTCTGTGTGACTGAGATCCAGAGTTCATTTGTGGTTTGAAAGAACTTCATAGAAACACGACCCTCAGTGCAGCACTCCAGCATGCTTTGCTTTACAGATGGAAGATCTCTTCCCTCTTAAATGCACATGACATCTCACTAGATCTTGAGAGGTGAAAATCTCTGGTCTGATGAAAAAAAGGACTTAAACTGCATTCAGCAAAATGATGACTTCACTTTAAAAATAGAAATAGAAATAGAATGCTTTATTGTCGTCATCTTACATAGAGCATGACAAAAAATAAGATAGCTGCCATATTAAGGTGCACTGAGAATATAAACATAATAAAAACAATATACAAGAAGATAAACATAATAATAAAAACAATATACAAGTGAATATGGCAAAAGAAGTAGTAAATCAGTATAATATTTTAAAGTAAGAGCAGTTCCAGAAGACTGATATTGCACTTGAGCCAGATATTGCACAGATGAGGGCAGAGGGCAGCCGTGATCTTTCCTGCAGTTCTGGTCACCCTCTGCAGAGCCCTCTGGTCTGCAGCAGAGCAAGCAGCAAACCAAACAGTCACACAGTACATCAGCACTGGTTCTATGGTGGCTCAGTAAAAGGACACCTGCAGCTTCTCCTCTACGTGGTTTCTTCGTAGCACACGAATGAAGTGGAGTCTCTGCTGCACCTTTTTGACTAGTGCAGACGATCCAGGTGAGGTCCTCAGAGATGGCAGTCCCCGGGACCTTGAAGGAGGCCACGCATACTCCGCTGATGGAGAGTGGACCATGATCCCCTCTCTGTTTCCTGAAGTCAGTGATCATCTCTTTGGTCTTGGTGGAGTTCATCTGCAGGTTGTTCTTGATGCACCACCCTGTCCGCTCCTGGATTTCCTCTCTATAGGTTGTTTCATCCCCCCTCATGATCAGGCCCACGACTGTGGTATCATCAGCGAATTTGATGATGGTGTTTGAGGGGTGAATGGAGACATAGTCGTGTGTGTAGAGGGCATACAGGAGGGGGTTCAGCACACAGCCCTGGAGGAAACTTAGAGACAGGGTGGAGCAGGAGAAATGACCCACTCTAACCACTTGGTTAATCAAACACCTCTTTAGAACAGTTTTGAACACAAATAAAATATTATAGTCTTTACGAAGGACGGTTCATGGCAGGACTGTTGGATTAGACCCATCCAGTTTCCATCTAATAGACCTGCAACTGAGTGTGTATTACTGTAAAATGCCTGTGAGACGGTCTAGTTTAACATGGAGTTTCCACATGATGGCGATGTTGAATCACATATGTGGCACCTACGTCCTCAGCAGCCAACTCTTGATTTTGACAGAAGGAACAGAGTGGGTGAGTAATAGGTGGAGCAGTGTAATGTGATGTTTTCACGGTCCCTTCACATCACCACACCCACCCACCTCCGCCACCACCTGCACCACACGACTAAAACCTGCCTGTCAGGTTTCTGCTCAGTCGCTTCCCAGTGAATAGGCTAAATAAAAGAGAACTGTCCGGACAAGCTGGTAGTTTTCCACTGGCACGCTGACACAAAAACAGGCTGTCAGAGTCACAGCGATTCTTCAACTTACATGCAAATAAGGGCTGGATGGGACAGATACCTACAGGTGTGACATCAGTCGTTAGCATGTAACATGAGCCTTTACTGAAAACAGAATAGTCCCATTTTCAAAACATTATGAGTGAAAAACACAGCAGCTCAATAAGTTCACAGTGATTCTCACTGGAGAAAAGTCATTTGCATAAAGGAAATATAACATATAAAATTTCACATTTTCAGATATAAATGATTTTTATGTATTTCTAAAGGGATCATTTATCCTTGTAGGCTACATGAGCTGATTTCAAGCCAGTTGTTTCAAATGGTGCAATGTAAAGACACAGAAAAGAATGACCTACATTTAGCTATTGTGTGTGATAGTACTTTAGAACCATACTATACTACCAAACTATGCATTTCATTAGAGACTTTTTTTTTTGGCAACAGCCTGGAGTGGTGACTGCCTCCTGTCTTGTCACCAGATAGATGTACTCAGGTTGGGAACCACCGAAACCTGTCCTTACAGATTGTAACAAGCCATGCAATAACCAGCACCTTGCACGGATAAAAGCCAAAAGTTTGTCAAAAAATCATTTCAGATCATAACTTTATAACCAAAAAAGCTGTAAAACAGATGTTCGCATCTTTCCTCTTATGTTTGGGATGAATAAACTCCATACATGTTCACAGCTGTTAGCATTTCCCATGTTCCAGCATGTCCCAACTCCTGCCCACATATAAGACTGATATCAGTACTCTTGATATCTATACTACAGGTGTTGGGGAACTTTTTAGGGAACAGAGTAACAGGAAGTGTAATGTTCGTTGTGCTGATCTCCCTCTTGGCTGCTAAAGTTCCCTTCAGTGCACCTGCTACCTATATTTGGGTGATAGTTAGCCTGAGAGAGGAGGAGCAGCACTTCTAAACAGCTGTTTACTGGCGGTGACAAGACAAGGAGCTCAGCCAGTGTAAGACAACAGCAGTGATAGTGGTTAGTGAGCTCTGGAACAATCTTCAGTCAAAGTATAAGGCTGATATTCTCATCTAATTCTTACTAAGGAAGCAAATAAGTACATTTTAAAACATGACTATTCCTGAAATAGTGATTCTGCCCTGGTGAGCTCTGAACATGGGCGACGTAAGTCTTTACTGGGAGTTTTAAAGCTATTTTATTTAGTTAGTCTAAAAGATGACTTCTTAAGTAAACAGCCTCTGTACATCCCATTGGATATATGTATTTATATATCTAAAATTACAGCTAAGCGCACACTAAATCTACTTGACAAACCACAATGCCACTGAAACAGTACAAACACTCTGACACCTACCAGGTCTGAAACTTGAAACCTTTAAGAGAAACCCAGAAAGATGACCCCCGCTGATGAAGTGGATGTAGAGCCACAGTGTAACTGAAGATTTTTCGTAAAGGCTTCGTTTAATTTTTCATAATGTCGTTTTTCTAGTGTTTCGTCTGCCATTTTAACTGTCATGGTGTTCTGCTACATCCATCTGTTGAAGTCATTTGTGGAGCGAAGTGACCCAGATGAGTCACTTTTACTCTTTAAGAAACAACTCCTGAAGAAACAACTCACTAAACCTGTTGATGCTTGTTGATGTTCACTGCTTTCTGCTGCTGATGAGACTGATATTTCAACATAATGTAAGCTAAAGGAGCCGGATGACAGTCCCTATACATGTATCCCTGTCTGGTCGTGACATGCTGCCCCTGCTGACAGGAGCTCCTGCGAACCATCAGTGATGTGCACACACACACACACACACACACACACACACACACACACACACACACACACACACACAGCAAAATAAACTTCACCTAACCAAAATAACCCCTATTTGCTTACAGTAGCTTTGCCTACAGGGCATTGTGTGACAAAAAACAAGCTATTAGAGCCTCTCAAACTGCAGTTCCTTTTTAGCTTCAACTTTAGGGAAGCAGAAGCTGTCATGATATCCTAATCCCAAAACATGTATGTTTCTGGTCTGAAAGCACAAACAGCACACGCACACGCACACGCACACGCACACGCACACACACACACACACACACACACACACACAGAGAAAGTTGCCAAGATGTATCTCATCACTGCAGACCGCCTCTGTCTATCTGCACAGGACTGTGAGAAAATGGCCCTAATCTCTCATCTGTCGGCTGCGGAGGGGTCCAAACTAACAGGCTGTTTTAATTTCAGCCCTGTCATGACAGGAAGTGTGTGTGTCTGTGTGAGAGAGGGACAGACAGCGAGACAGAGTGTGTGTTTGGAGGAGTGGGGGGACAACAGGAAGCGGAGAGGATGGTGCATGGGAAACAGTTAATGGAGTTATTTTTGCTGGGGACGCTGGTGTGAGGAGGGCTGCTTGACCTTGGTCCTGTTCACACTGATGCTAAATATGGCAGCTGGAACTAATATTAGTCTCTCTAGTCATCTGTCACTGCATGTTCGTGCAAGAAATAAGCTGTAATGGAAGGAATAGAAGAATTAAATCAACAGGAGTGGCAAAAAAGTCATGTGTCACTGTTACATAGAGGAACTGCAAATTGTCAGGAGAAAGAATGCAGAGGAACTGTTCTCAGTCCAGCTTTTCTTCCCCCATTCTGTATCCGTGTTTAATTCTACACATTGTGCCTAAAGTGGAGAGGGAACTGTACAGTTCGAATAGCAACTATAGTGTGTCACAAACAATTTGCAAAGTCACCGTTATCTGGTATCTATCAAAAATAAGGAAGGCTAGAGTCAGACGTTCATGTGTTTTGCATGGATGGAACAAAGCGCACAGTTCAGACATGTGTGGAGCTTCTCTTCTTCTTCTTTATCGAAATGTGTTTGGGTTTTCTGGTTTTCGTGTTGGAGGATATAAAGTAAGATTAGCGGGGTTCTGACTGTGCACACACTGTTCCAAAATCCAGATCATTTTCATATCATGGTCTGATAAGTGAAGACCTGCCGGCTTATTTCTGTCTGACCGAGCTACAAGTATTTTCGACAGCAGTGTACAGTACTGTTACTTTCCATGAGTAATTGCTTTTCATTGCACTCTATACTCCACTCTAATTCAGATACTGATTGGAAATGTATTTATTTGCTTTAATTAGCTTTGATTAAATTTTGTTTTGAAGCTGCACTAGTACTTTTTAAAGTATTAACAGTGTTACTAAGTCTAGACACCTGAATTTCCATTTGGGGATGAATAAAGTATGTTCTATTCTATTCTATTCTATTCTATTCTATTCTATTCTAATGTGATAGCTGTTGCTTATAGTGGTATTGATGTTCAGTGTTGCTGTTCCTCTCAGCATCATGGAGTCTTTTAGTGTCTTTCACCTCTTTGTTTTGGTTTAATGGCACATCGCTTTATCCAAGTCCAATATATACTCTATATACATATCTGTGTGTTGAGCTGTTGAACCACTCACCACACACGGTTGTTTTTCACATGAACAAATACTACAGGTGTTTTGGAACTTTTTAGGGAACAGAGTAACAGGAAGCATAATGTTCGTTGTGCTGATCTCCCTCTTGGCTGCTAAAGTTCCCTTCAGTGCACCTGCTACCCATCTTTGGGTGATAGTTAGCCTGAGAGAGAGAAGCAGCACTTCTAAACAGCTGTTTACTAGCAGGGACAAGACAAGGAGCTCAGCCGGTGTAAGACAACAGCAGTGATAGTGATTAGTGAGCTCTGGAACAATCTTGTCTTTCCTAACTTGGTCAAACTGTTACACTACACCTCCACACCTAGAAATGGTCCAGGCTCCATAATGTTGCAACATCACTGGATAAGCCAGTTTAATGCAAACAGGGGATCTAAGCCTGAACTCACAGACCACAGACAGATTTCATGGTCACTGGCTGCTTCATGTCAGAGAAGCTGCAGCATTGCAACTTTCAGAGATTTGTTCTGAGGAGGCACAACAGGAAATGGTAGCTACAGATCATCAGAGGCAGAGTGAGAGGTCCCTTCTCCCTCCCACTGACTCACTCTGCCTCTGAAACAGTGGCAACCAGATGACACACACTGACAAAGCTTTTCTCACACATATGCCTCTGGATGATTTGGTTTCGCTTGTATTAATTAGGAGCGATTGTTTTCAATCAGCAGCCTGCAGCAGCCATCGCCAGGGCCTTTTCACATTTTCACTTTAAAATGTAGGATAATGGCATTTTATAACATGGTGTATACTGATGTAACCTTAGTGTGAATGTCTTCTCTGAACATTACAAGAACCTCTAAGAAGAATCGTGACCATCTTCTGTCTATGCAGAGCCCTTCCAAACAGACCATGCACATCTGTTTCACACTGATTTGCACCCTGATTTGACTTTACCTAAAAAGCTGCTAATGGACAGGTGCAAACAATTACTGCATGAAGCACTGTCACTGTTGTCTCATCACACCTGCTGAGTGGTCCAGTTCAAATCCACAGACAAAAACATGAATATATGAATGTAATGCGCAGTCAGATTTTGGGCTGCTTGCTGCCATCAACGTTTGTGTGTGTAAGTGAGTCTTTAAATTACATTGGATAAAAGTACACGTCTATAGTGATACATATTAGAAAAAAGTAAAAATTTAGAATTTCTCTGTTACCTAAAGCAGTATGGTGTCTTTGGATTGAAAATTTACAATGATGGACTTTGGAGCATTTACCAAGAGGTTCCATTAATGCAGATATTTACCTGATAGTACAGTAAATAAAATTTAATTTAAATTAAAATTTATGGAAATTATTCCATCATTATTTACTTCAATGCCACATGCCAATGCAATGGTGAACAGCTTCTCTAACTTTAGTCCCACACAGGTGGATAATCTGGTTGATGGGACTGCAGCTTTACTGAGTACATCAGTTGATACTGTTGCCCCTCTGAAAAAGAAGGCAATAAATCCTAACGAAATAGCTCCATGGTTTAATGAACAGCTGAACACCTTAAATCAGAATTCAAGAAGACTGGAAAGGCAGTGGCGCTCTACAAATTCAGAAGAACTTCATCTAGCCTGTAAAGACAGTTTAATCACATATTTTTTAAAAGTGATTCGTAGGACAAGAACTGTCTATTATTCATCTTTAATTGAGGAAAACAAAAACAACCCCAGGTTTTTGTTCAGCTCTCTAGCCAGGCTGACAAAGAGTCACAGCTTTGTGGAGCCTTGTGTTCCTTTAGATATCAGTAGTGAAGATTTCATGACCTTCTTAAAGTTTTTAATGTTAGACAAAAATCATGAACATGTCTTTAGGTGCAGCAGCTCTGGAAACATCCATAGAACCAGATTTATACTTGGACTGCTTCTCTGCTGTAAATCTGTCAGAGCTCATGTCAACAGTAAACTCCTCTAAACCAACAACATGTCTGTTAGATCCCATCAAATCTAGATAGTTCAAGGACATCTTTCCTTTAATTAACACTGCAGTATTAAATATCATTAACTTCTCCTTACTAATAAGCTATATGTACCACAAGCTTTTAAAGTTGCTGTAATAAAGCCACCTCTCAAAAGCCTACTCTAGATCCAGGTGTGTTAGCCAACTATAGGCCCATATCCAACCTCTCTTTGATTTCAAAGTGGTTCAAAGTGGTGGTTCCTTCCCACTGTCACTGACTCTCATTGAGAATCCAAAGGAAACAGAAGAACCTACACAAAAGAATGTGTCGCCTACTACGCAAAAGTTAAAGCATTAACTTATTCAGGGTTAAGAATATTTCACATACTGTATCACCATGATGTTGTATTTCCTGTCAACATCAGTGTCCACAGTATGAAGACTCAGCAAGGACAGTGATCTTCTTGCAGCTGGGAGTCTCAGAACCGCTGAATAATAAAAAGAGAATGCTCTCCACTGAAAGGAACATCGAGTTAAAGCACTTGAATAACACATTTCAGATTCAAAAGTTTCTGGCAGCCTTACAGTGCACACACCGTGTCAGAAGCACACCGGTCCAAACTCCTCTTCTCAGCACAGTTTGTTCTGTGGTGAGAAGGTGTGAGTCCACAGAAGTGAGGGATGTAGAGAGTTGCTGATAAACCTGGGAACGCTGGGAGACCTTCAGTCTCTGGTTACTGTACGTTCCCTTATAAATGGCCTTCTGATGACACAGGAATGGGGATGTTTAGGTTTGTCCATATTTCTGCAAGATGCCACAGTACTACAAAAGCTGAACATCTCCTTGAAACTATTACAGGTATTTCAGTTAAAACAATTAAAACGATTCATGAGTATGGTAAAAGTCAAGTAAAATATACTTTTACCAACCTATGACTGTAAGGCTGGCCTTTAATCCGTCTATCTGTTCCCATGTCAAGTTGAGGCTAAGTGAGTTTACCATGACAACATCATTAACTGTAGTTTCAGCAGCTGTTTTGAAGGCTTACCTCTGGCTACCTCTGTAACCATCCTATCTGCACCACTGGTAAAGGAATGCATCATACTGCTGCTCTGGTGCAGTTTGGGGACAAGAGAATGTGTTACTCCTTCCTGGTCAAGATGACCTACTAACCTGAGTTTTTACCTCCTAGTAAACACTGACATGTTGCAAAACCTTTGTGTGTACCTCCCAAGTTGTGGTGAAACCGACATCCCATTAAGTCTTAACAAGACGTCTGTATGCCGGATATGTTAAATAACAGTTGTACTTGATTTTAAATGTTTCAGTTTTCTTTTTTTTTCTTTTTTTGATCTAAGTCAGGGGTGTCAAACTGCAGTCCTCGAGGGCCGCTATCCTGCATGTTTTAGGTGTTTCCCTCTTTTAACATGCCTGATTCAAATGATCAGCTCATCATCAAGCTCTGCAGAAGCCTGATAATGATCCTGATCATTTAATCAGATGTGTCAGAAGAGGGAAACATCTAAAACATGCAGGATAGCGGCCCTCGAGAACCGGAGTTTGACACCCCTGATCTAAGTGAATAAGCTGCAGAGATTTCTTGGGCGGGTGGAGGTGCTCCTGGAGGTAAAGCGGCACCGCAAGCACCTGAGGTGGGGGAGGTGCAGAGGGCGTCTACTCTATTGATTTTTGGAATTTGTTTTGAAAAGCTCTTTTTCTCAGTGAGGGGAAATCAAGAGCTTTGATCCTGTTATCCAGCTGGATTAACAAATATATTAGCCACATTACTAACTGCTGTTAGGAAGACAGGGAAACAAGCCTTCCATGGAATTTACCTTGCAGCTGTGACAGGTTCTAATCAAACCGTGCTGTCACTGTCAGGACCAATCCCACTTCCTTTCACGAGAACAGGTTTGAATCTACAGCTCCTATGTCAGCTTCCGCAGCGACATCGGCGTGGGTTAACATGCTAACAGCTGTGACTCACAGGGTGGAATATTCTCTACATACCTGTAGTGACAGCAGGACCAGACTTCAAGACAGTCCTTGAAAATATGCATGTGTGGGACGATGTATCCACTCACATGTCTACCTGAGAATACTTATGTGGGTGAAGAGCTGTATATAGCTGTGACCTCCTCTAAGTCTGCTATTGACTGTAACAGTAGCATCCCTCTACACAGAAGTACATTTATTATTTCCCGAGTTTACTTTTCTGCACTTTTTCTGCTGACACCTTTGTTTTAATGTTCTTTCAAAATATGAAACACAGACATATTAGATTGTCTGTGAAGTACTTTGAATAATCATCAGTATTCATCAGTATCAATATGGAAAGCAGAAGTGGAGGCAGGGTTGTATTGCTGAATAAAAAACACTCCTTTAACCAAACAATGTCTGGTATTTCAGTGATGCCAGCCCTGTCCCTCCAGGTCTGAGTCTCTAAGGTTTGGGCGTGGGCCCCTTCAAACAACACCCAGGGCTATGAAAGTCGTATTGCTAGTAAGCAACACAATAGGTGGACTACGCTCATCTAAATGCACAGTTCCCTTCTGTTGGGCCATACCCTGCTCCGACTCTCACCTGCAGCACCAAAAAGGCTGGAATTCAAGAGTTGAAAACAACCTGGGCCCATGCTGACACCCATTTGGGAAATATTTCTCAAAAAGCACTCCCTAGTTTTGATTCACCACTTTGTGTGAAGCCATAAGCAGAGCAAACAGAAGCAGACTGAAGCTGTGGTCTCACAGCCGAGCGGTGATTGAAACCACGCTGATGCCGTGGGTCAGGGTTGGTTTGGCTACTTTCTGAAATACACTCTGTCTTTAATGAACTGTGGATTGACCACACATGATATGGTTGACTGTGGATGCATTTGCTCTGAATGCAAGCAGGAGAGCAGCAGGACACACCTACTGTATTCACACAGGGACACTCCTTCACAGAATCCCTCAGTTCCTTACATTTGACAGTAAGTTCTTGCAAAATTCCACACTCTTTTGACATCCCCACAGCAGACACCACCAGCTTCTGTTACAGTGCTATTAAAGTGGTAAACAGACTGCTCTTACATTTCTACCTTCAGGTACAAAATGCTTTACAGTTCACTTATTCACACACAAACACACACTAACACATACTGCTGCCATGCAAGGTACTGCTACTACTGCTATTACTACTATTACTTCTGCTATTGCTGCTTGTGCAACTACCACCACCACCACCACCACCACCACTACTACCACTACTACCACTACTACTATTACTACTACTACTATCACCACCACCACTACTACTACTACTATCACCACCACTACTACTACTACTACTACTACTACTACTACTACTACTACTACTACTACTACTGCTAATGCTACTACAGTTATTACAACTGCTGCTGCTGCTGCTACGACTATTGCCTCTAGTGCTACTACTGCAGTATTACTACTGCCACTGTTACTACTACTACTGCAGCTGTTGCTACTTCTACTTCTACTGCCACTGCTATTGCTATTCATAAAGTTGCAGTTTTATATAATGTTTTCAGTGAACTAAATGTTTCTACACTGCACCCTAAAAAAGAGATGTGATGTCACATTACTGGGAAACAGAGAGGAGAGATTGATCACACGGTATAAACAGACTATATGAGGGTGAAGGTGCAGTTTGTTGTCTGGTAGTGTGGCAATAATGTGCAAAATGCAGTTATAAAAAATAATCTCCTTTGCATTTCCAAACGGGCACAGCCAGCAGGACAAAGGTGAACTAAGTGTGACCTCTGACCTGTGAGGCAGCAGGACACTCACACTTTAAAACTGTTAATGACCAGCTCCATCATATCTTAAAGACCTTATTGTACCATATCATCCTAACAGAGCTTTTTTGATAAAGCTGATAGTTAGGGCTGCTCAGGATCACCTGAGCTGTCCCTTAGTTATGCTGCTATAGATTTAGACTGCTGGGAGATTCCCATGATGTGCTGGGCTCCTCTCCTCTCTCTATACTGTTACATATCACCATTACATATCACTAACTCTGTGCTTCCCTGAGGTCCTGCGTCCTGTGCTTGGTCTCTCCACGGATGTCTCTGGATCTGGAGCTCAGATCGCTGGCTTCACCACCTGCCATCCCCATCCCAACCTCTCCTGCTGTCCCCACTCCCCCTAACCTCACTCCCAGGCCAACTGGTCGAGGCAGACGGCCGCCTTCCCTGAGCCTGGTTCTGTCAGAGTTTTATCCCCCCTCCTCCCTATCCTAGGGTGTTTTGTTTTTTTTGGTTCCTTCTGATCATTGACAACTTGCTTCCAGGGAATCCAAAAGCAACACTGGATTATTGGGTTCTCTGTTCTCTGTTCTCTGTGTATAATTCGTAAGGTTACTATGTAAAGCATTGTGAGATGGCCTATGTTGTGAACTGGCGCTATATAAATAAAACTGAATTGAATTGAACTTTATTAGAAGTTAATGGGAAAGAGCAAGTGTTTGTTCTGGAAAAGTCTTGCATTAGCATTACTCTAACTGCTACTCTTGCTGCCACTACTACAACTGCAACTGCTGCTGCTCCTGTTGTGACTGTAATGCTACACCTAATACAGACAATATTAAACATCTGTCTATATTTATGCTACTAATAATTCACTGTCATTGTATTTGTCCAAAGTTCCCCAGTATGAACACTGATTCTGTATTACTGTTGTAATCCCTCTAAACTGGAAGCCTGAGGGATCAGACAGCCTGGTATCATGACATGAACAGCATGGCCAGTATCTTTACATGCATTTCTTTTTCTCTTTGCATGCCCCAGTCAGCTGGGACAGACTCCAGCTCCCCCACGACCCTACAGAGGATTAGGCGGTGTATAGATAATGGATGGATGGATGTCATTTCAAGCCGTGCTGTCTTACTGAGCAGCACCCCCTCCCTGGTCTTAACCCTAACCATAGCCCTTTAAAAAGCCTTAAATGTGTAGACGTGACATGGGAAATGTCCCTGAAATCTCATGATAGCACAGTATCCCTGTTTCTAGATCAGCATGGCTAGTGAGGAGTTAGGTTTTCATCGTGGAATCCAGCTTAGAGGAGACACATCAGTGCTCCAGCCATGATCAGTACACTGAAACAAATTACTGTAAAATACGGCCAAAGTCTAACAGTAATGTGCTGTTTTCCCAAAATACAGTTATATACTGTAAAATCGGATGTTTTTTAGAGCCAAAAACAAGAATGAGCATTTACTGCAGGCCACTGCTGGACACCTGATGGAGTTTAAACGTTTTTATTTGACTGCTTTTTGAGTAGACTCCAAATAGGCCTCACTTCAGTCAGTGAACACCTTTGTGCCTAACTCATTTTATTTAACGGTTCAGGTTGCTGCATTAGTTGGGGTGGGTTTTTTGTGAAAGAATCTGATTGTTAGCTAACGGCTGATTGCATTTTGTTATTTTGCAGCCTTGTGTGTGGGTAATGATCCATTTTAAAACTGGACTTTATGAAAGGCAAAGTGTGTTTTCCTGTACTTCATGTTCAGTCGTCCTCTTCCTCTGTTCAACACTGCAGCCTTGTAGCAGTTCATTTGTTCTGTGATAGAGAATGAAGTTTTTGTGGTGTTAGACAAATGAGAATTTGCTTTGTACAACCTGCAGTAAACATACTAACATAATAACATGCAATGTTTGTTCCAGTTTTCATCACATATGTCAAGAATTGCACACAGTTTCTGATAAACCAGTGGAACACCACTGTCCATGCCAGGAGTAGCAGCAGACACTGAAGGCAGCTCGACTCTGCCAGCCAGCCCTCACAGGATACTGCTAGCTGAGAGTAAAGAGTAGAGTGGAAACAGTTCATACATGTAGCAGAACACTTATGCACATGTCAGATGCCTCATAGAACTTTCATTTGAATGTGATGTGTAATTACACTAAATAGTAGATCTACAGACAACAAAAGACATGCATTGCATTATTTTCAAAGTAGAAAGTAGAAAGTTTACTTATGTGGTCCTACAAAAGACATCTGTGTCCACTTGTTGTATGTGAACAATACTCAGTATCTCTGTTAATAAACTCTTATTTAACAGGCAGCACTGATTGAGTCACGACTCGGTGGATGGATCAGTACTGAAGGCCTGTAAGAGGTCCAGTCAGCTGTTATCACACACACTGGAGTTCATTCAGCGGTAAGATCTCCAGATATACTGCGTGTTACTGTGATGGGATTCCAAAGTAACCTGACGAGCTCTTATAGTATTTGTAGATAGATGACGAGGTTGTTTATAATCCAATCATTCCACAGTGGTCACTTGAAGAAAGCTACATTCCACTAAACTCTCATCTGTATTCAAATAACTGAATACTGTGAGTTGTCATTGAAGTCCCACTTCTTTCACAGTCTGTTGTGATTTCAAGTTGTTGGTGTGCGTTGTTACATTTCCTGGTCTTGGTTTGTTTTAGTTGCTTCATTGGGGTTAATCTCAAGAAGGAAACGAAGACCAGCTGTGGAAAGACAGTGTCTAAAAAGACAAGGAAGATGGTTCAGAAAAAGACACAGACCCACATGTCACGACTCTATAAAAACTGACACTTCATAAAGGTTAGTCAGGTTTCCCTTCATGTTTAAAATGTTCTAACCTGATGTTTCATTTCTCGTTCTCTCTCTGTCTTACTTTCTCAGCTCAATTTCCACCCTTGTCTTTATCTACCTACAATGCCATTACAAGTCAGGCTGCTCTGTATCGTATTTAGCTTTGTATTTAGTGATACTGGTTTTAGTTTCATTGACTAAAACATTTTTGCACAACAATCAGAAAGTTGAGACGAG
The DNA here is from genome assembly GCA_024666655.1 of Dascyllus trimaculatus. Classification (NCBI taxonomy): domain Eukaryota; kingdom Metazoa; phylum Chordata; class Actinopteri; family Pomacentridae; genus Dascyllus; species Dascyllus trimaculatus. The sequence goes on along the minus strand of CM045445.1, from coordinate 3,659,778 downwards.
CGACTTGGTTTAGGCAAGTAAGAATATTATCGAAACTTTACACTGATGCCCTGAGATGGGTAACTTCTGTGTTTTTCCTTTGCTTCTAAAATGTTTTTAACTGGCTACCATTTGAATAAATGTTCTCATTCCATAAAGTGTACTTTGCCTAATCATTTATTCTTTTTAGGAATTGTGGTTGTATATGCATTTTTAAATGTTGAGCAGAGTTCTGTCATATTCAAATGTCACTATTCAGATGTTTAAGTGAATTACAACACTGTCTCTGTGAAAACACAGTGAAATACTGACGACCACAGCTGCCAGTAGTTTACTGTAATGTCACAGGGTGTGTGTGTGTGTGTGTGTGTTTGTATGATTTTACTATTTTCTCATGTTTCCAAACAGGAGACTATAAGTCCACATTCTGCCCTCACATGACACCATGTACACAGAGCTGCACTTTGAATATGGAAATGTGAACACTGTTTGAACATTTGGTAGAAAAACATGCAAGGAAGGATCCTGATTGTTTTGACTCTTCTTTGTCAGACACTCTGTTTCTCATGGTTGCAGGCAGCAAGATCATTTTCACTCATATGTAGCCCATGGAGCTGGTCTGTGGCTCTCAATTCTCGGTCCCTTTTGGTGAGTGGGGGCTTGTTTGGGAACTGGAAAACTACCTGGCAGTCTCCTGCAAGTCCACACATGCCTGTTTGGGAATGTCTGTCTCACTTGAGGAGACTCCCTGTCTGCTTTCATGGACTCCTGTTGCCTCAGTTCAACAGAAAGACCTGCTATAGATCAACCTGCCACGACGCCAGACATGAGCTTACAGGTCTGAATCTTGCAGGATGTACACGGTATTTGTTTTAGAATGTGTTCTCTCTGAGCTGCTTTCTGCATCAGTCCCATGCCTTTACATTGTGGCATTGCATAACCCACCGGTGACTTCATGTTCTCCCGGGACGCTGCGTGGGAGGAGAGTTTTTACCTGAGAAGACCAGAAGCACTTCCTCCTCCGCCCCGTCTCCGCGCACAGGTGAGTGGGAAGTATTACCTGGCCAATACCTGCACTTACCTTCTACCAGACGGCTCTCTGGAACTCTGGAGTAAAGGTAAATATTCATCTCTTCCTCTCCACCCTGCTGTCCTTTAAATCCATCCGATTGCTGGCTTGTTTACTCCTTTTTCACTCATTTCTTAGCAGATTGCAGATGTTTTCCCCCTTTTGCTACATATGATCGGATCATTTAATGCTTCACTGTCTCTGTTGCAGTTTAGATCAGCCCTCCACTATAATTACGCAGCAGTCTGGGTTAAAATGCGGAGCGAAATGTTTGGGATTTTCTTTCAGACGTTCGCGTGAGTGTCCTGAGGCGCATTACTGAGCGCGGAGGTTTCCCTGTGTGCTGGATTACGCACGGAGAGATGTGCTTATCGGTTGTTCCCTGATAAATACACGTAAAGTGCTGCAGCTGTTCTGTGGCATTTACGATTTACAGCAGCTAAATCCTTATTATTCATCTCACATCAGGGCGCACATGGTCCACAAGGTGTCCGGAGCAATGTCCTCCTCTGTGAGCGTCACCCGCCGCTGACAGCAGGCAGGCTGCTCTGGAGCAGATAGCTGTGGAGATGACGCGAAAGGAACCAGTTAGAGAGGAAAACATTTCCTTTGGTGGTTTTTGGGCACGTAGAGGAGCGTCAGTACAGAGGTTCGGGGCATGTTGGGGCTTGGAGATGTCCTGCTCACTGCTCACCACGGTTTAAATCCGAGGATCATGGAGTGTTCATTCTGCAGGAGGTGTTCTCTGTTCTCTGTTCTGTGTTCTGTGTTACATGTTCTGTGTTCTCGGTGATCTGTCTGTCAGACCACTACAACACTCACTCGTGCGCTCTGATCACCTCGCGCCTACTGGAGGACCCCAGCGCGAGGGGGCGGCACCAGCTGGCGCAGTGATGCTCGAGCTGGAGAACGATGCTGCGTTCAGGTCCCACAGGAAATAACAGCGCCCCATAGTTAGACCAAATGAAATACATGTATTTGTTCTCTTGATGTTCCCTCTTTTAATGTCTGACGTGCACCCTGTACTAAATAGCTGTATTTGTGCATAGAGTGCTGTGTTGTGTCCACGACAACGAAGCCATGTGGTGGATGCAGTCAGTGTCAGAGGGTTGATAGGAGCGTGCAGCAGGGTGAGACCATCACTCACACTAGAGTGGCACAATGTCTTCAGCACAAACTGTGGTTTGCTCGTTCTTATAATTTCTTTATGCAGGCAAGACTGTCCTGTAGAAGTACACCAAAATCAAATACAGTATATCATGGAACCCTCAGCAGACTAAAACAGCTGCTTCAGTTCTGCATTTTTAATTTGTAGAGAAGCTCAGGAGATAATTGTACAATCGAGCAAAATACAGCAAACCTCATGTGAGACACCGGGTCCACTGCAGTGTGCAGAGCATGGAGGACTTTCTTCATCATGGTGTTTGGGGACTTCATGAAGCCACGTCTTAAACACTCAGAGCTTTATGAGAGACACCAACCAGAACAGTCTGATTTAAAAAACATTTAGAACAGTTTTCCAAAAGAATGTCAGTAGAAACAGACCAAAGCTGTGTTAAAGTGACTTTATAGACAGACAGGAGCTTTAGCAGGACACTCATAAACACAACACTGTCACTTTTTGCAGATACTTGTGCTTTTTATATATTGTTATATAAACTGGTGTAAAATCTGGAATGAAGCTCTGTCCAGGGACGTGACTCCTCTCCAACTAGGTGTTAATCTAAACTCACACTAGTGATCAGATCTCACTCCCAGACTCTGGAGGAGTAACTAACTGGAAGCAAACCGAGATGAGCCGTGGGCAGGTAAGCAAGAGCCACTTTTCCCTGTTTTCCCGTGGTCCAGGGACATGACTCCTCTCCAACTAGGTGTTAATCTAAACTCACACTAGTGATCAGATCTCACTCCCAGACTCTGGAGGAGTAACTAACTGGAAGCAAACCGAGATGAGCCGTGGGCAGGTAAGCAGAGAGCCACTTTTCCCTGTTTTCCCGTGGTCATTAAATGCAACATGTTTTTCGACCGTTTTGGCACGATTTTCTCCGAGCTTCTCCGCGCGTCCTGATCATCTCATTTAGACAGAGGTCGTCCTCACACACGGACGAGACGCGTCTGAACGCAGAACAGAGTCGCTCTGGTGGATGAAGCTTCAGGCAGGACTCCTTCAGAGCTGAAGTGGCTCCACTAATCATCATCACACTCAGATCAATAACCCACTCTTTGTAAATACTGTCTTTTGGACAGATAGTTTGTGTTGGACAAATTCGACAGGGGACTGTTTGCCAGTAGTCTATCAGCCTTCCAAAAGATGAATAAGTGCTAGCTCTCCGTCCAGCGTTTCCATGCAACAGCGCGGGCGGCTGTGAGGAGTAGATGCTGCTGCTGCTGCTGCAGAGAGCTGTAGATGTGATCAGGGCTCTGCTCTCACCCTGTGCGCCTTCCTAAACCCAATGGAGCGAGAAGATGAGCCGGTCGGAGGCTTAAACCACCATGAGGAGCTCGGTAAGAGACGTCTTTCCACATCTTGCATGGAGTGCAGGGACATGGTGATGGTGAGGGTTTGTGTGCGTGCGTGCGCTAAAAAGGTAGAGCTCAAATTTCCCTCAAGTCCCTGTGGTCATTGAGGTGGATCGTGGCTGTTGATGTGCGCACTGATACGGCGGCACATGTCTGTTTGAGCGGAGCCCCTGCTGCTGCCTCAGAACCATCTAATTATCGTTGAACAATCAACATGCTGATGGGTTTGACTTCCACAGAATAGCAATTAGTCTGTCTCTGCTGGCTTCCGCCTGACTGGTTTGAGTAGTTTGACTATACAAATAGCTTGTTTTATATGAGGCTGTAACCCTCATGACCACATCCAAAGCCACAGCAGTTAACCTTAAAGGCTCGTTCAGATGCTGGGTACAGTTTGTTGTTGGATACACAGACACCAGGCCACACATCTCCAGCTGTGTGTGACCTAACAGCACGAGGCAGGGTTGGACAGTATTTCATTGCTGGCATAAGTTCACAGCTGCCATGTGCACATGGATGAGTTAGTAGTTACCCCCTTCAGCGGCGGATCTTTGAAAGTTTGGATCATTTTAATACACTTGAAGCTGCATGAACCAGTTTTCAGGCCACTTGAGGGCAGCAGATCAGGATGTAAACACAAGGTGGACATACCCCCTCCTCATTTCTCAGTCTGTGCGTCCTGTGTTCTGTTCCTCGACTCCTCGCCTCACTACTGAGTCCCTCCTACTAGAGATGTGAGTGGATGAGGTGAGGAGGAGACACGAGGAGAGAGGAGTCGAGGTAACAGGCGTTTAAGAAAGCAGCACACCCCTGCCTCTAAGCTGTAGTTTTAAGGAGACATCAAGTAAATCTGACATGTGGCTCAGCTGTGGCATTTGTCCGTTGTGTTGTTACAGCCTGCTGCTGTATTATATGATCAGTGTTCATTATGACATTACAGCATGTATTACATTTCTATTATTTAAACACATGCATGCACATGCTGTGAAGTATAAGAGGCATGACACAAACAAACTACAACACAAGTCCTACTATTATATATTATTTATACACATTTGTCAGTCCTGTTCCTGCCATGGCTTTTACATTCCAGCTGTATGTCACACTTCTATTGAGACATGGATGCAGAAAGGACTTGATGGAGGTTACAGCGAGGATACACCTGTGCATCACTCCTAGCTCCTCCTCCTCCTCGATCCTTCATCCTCCAGATGCATTTTAAGAGCTGAGACGTCCTCTGCGGAGGCTCACCAAGACTGATTTCCAGGTGAGGCCAGGAGGAGGGAGGACAGGCCAGACGAGGAGGCTGACGTTAGTGAAATGAGATGAGCCTGTGGGGGTCGTCACCTTGTCAAGTTGTCATGGTGACCGTGCTCCATCCACCTGATGAGTGTCAGTCCATGTTTTGGTCTCCGGCAGCTTTTGAGAAAACCATCCAAGCATTGTTCAGCCTCAGGTCTGTCCCTGTATCGGTGCTGCAGGGTGTGTGAGTGCAGTGAACCCAAACAGTGAAGATGTGGATTCTAAATCATTTAAATGCAATTTAATTTGCTTTAGATTAATTGCAGCTATTTTTTGATTGCCGTTTAACAATTTCAAGTAATTATTTAAGAAAAAAATCCTCTGACTGCTGCTTCTATAATCTGTAAATCTTCTGGTTTCCTTCATCCTATATGACAGTAAGATGAACATCTTAGTGTTGTGGACAAACACCACATCAGTGGGAAACACTGACTGACATTTGTCCCAGTTTAATGACATTTTATAGGCAAAACATGGACCTGATGGAAAGAGAAAACATTCAATAGATTAGCTGAGAGTGAAAGCAGTCACTGGTTGCAGTCTTAGATAGCAGCATTTCCATCCGTGTGTTCGGTTGTTTGGAGATGAAGACATTTTTACTTTAATTTCGCCCAGTGATTGTGTGCACCTGCCAGTGGGCCATCACAGCCACAGTGGGAATAACAACATGTTAACTCCGCTACAGAGGAGACCTGATGCTCTCTGTAATTAGGTGGAGAAGACATGTACATATATCAGCACTGGCAATCAGACAGAATGAGTTGGAAAATATCCATTTATCAGATAACGGCAAAAATCTCTGCGTCCCTAGCAGAGGTAATAATTACTGTCTCATTCTTTGCACAGTCACATGATCCATAGTGCAAACATATGTATTAGTGCAGCTTTAAACATAAAACAATACTTTGTCCTTCTTAGTTCTGAAGCAGATCTATGTGGAGTTAGTGCTTTGATAGTTATTACAGTATTCGTCCTTATTGTTCAGTCCTGTGCTCGCTGGTTTGACTCACATGTTTCTTTCTGTGTACAGAGCATGTCACTCCGATGATTTGTGACTTTCTTTCTGTGGAAGTGCTGAGACACGAATTCATAGAATTTTGTGTCACCCTCTTCTTTCCCATTAAAAAACGAGCTGTCACTTTTACCATCATTTCACATGAATCCTCATGGCTGACATGTACACACTGGAGCTGATGGCTGTGTCGACACGCTGTCGCTTCACATCCACTTAGAGTTTTATTTCGTCATGATCTGCTCAGTGTAAAATATCCCTCTGTGGTCCTAAGAATGGCAGCTTGTTGTGTTCTTCACAGCAGCAGCAAGTCAGTGAAGTATTTTCGCCAGTATTGCAATCCCCTGGCCTAACTGTGTCTCCCCAGTAATAGTTCTCCAGGCAACAAGCAAATGATTCCTCCAGTGTTTTGCATGCTGGAGATGGTCCATCTTTACTGGATGTCTAATCTCTGTTCATTAGAGCTTGAGCAGATACATTTTACAATGACACCCTTTTGTGTCCGTTTAGCAGATATGCATTTCAGAAATGGAGGTAAATGTTACACTGAAAACTTTGCATACTAAGAAAATAGATCCAAGACACATGCTGGGTGCTGCCTGTCTAGGCTCAACGCCAAGACATTTGGCAGATGGAATCTATTCCTGGGCAGGCTGCCGTTGTGTTGAAATATTTGTAACTGCATATAATATACTAAAGATATAACTGTTTTATAGTGACATAACGAATCATCATGTATTCTGATTAGATGTATTTGAGAAAAAAATTTGAGAATTTCCTTGGGCAGTTGTAGGCAGTAATGTCAAGTATTTCACTCGTACAGTAGGAAACATACAATGATTTAAAAGGTCTATAAGATAAAACTGTATATAACCAGACAACAGCTGGACATGTATGGACAGATGCATGCTCGGGTTTACATGAGGTATTCTGTGAACAAGTAGGCCAATGTCCCGTACAGGATCAAACCTGCCAGGCCAGACATGTAACATCAAGTTTGTCTCAGGTATTTACCTGCAGACAATAAACAAGCCGTATCTATTCGCTCATGATTACTGCACACACCGCCTGAGGCACCGTCCCGTCTGAGCCTGTGTCACCTTCTGGATGAGGGTTAAGTCAGGGAAAAGGTCATGGTAGCTGTTAACTCCTGGCCTGAAATGGGAAGGGAAGTGCACACACAGTTTCCAGGCCTCATGGCAGTATAACAGCATCACACTGCATGATCACACAGGTCCTGTCAGTGTTTAAACAAGCAAATTATGCAATTGTTTTTCTTGCAGTGGTCCTATTTTCTTCTTTGTAGGATCCGGGCACCAACACTGCGAGAACCCTGTTGATATTGTTCGGTTTCTTATTGTTTTCCCACTGGGATGATCGCAATTTTAAGGCCCTAAACATATTCGAAAACGCATATAACTTGGCAGGACTGGCGAAAAATGTAATATTTTGGGGGAATTACACATGTGAATGGCAAAATGCCTCAATAGCGCCACCTTGAAAATTGGACTTAATGGGAGTTAATACAATTAGTTTCATGTACAGCTATGAAATTGGGCACACATATGTATCATGACAAGATCAACAAAATTGCCTATTAACCCTTTACCCAAAATGCAACAGGAAGTATGCCATTTTGAATTTATGGTCAGAATTTTCACTTGTCCTAAGGGATAACTCCTACAGATCTGAAGTCTGGCCAGCTTATACTACAGGTGGTGGTGAGCAAAAAAATGTTCCGCTGAAGTATGACGGAGGGTCTGTGGCGGCCTTCGGCGTTCTGCCTGTTTGCCATTTTGGCGTTTTGCCACGAAAGAAAAAGTAAGTGCTGTGTAACTTTGCGATTCGTGCTCCGATCAGGAGTCTATCCCAGCCAACTCAGGGTGAAGGCAGGGGACACCCTGGACAGGTCGCCAGTCTATCACAGGGCTACATATAGAGACAACCAGGCACACTCACATTCACACCTACAGACAATTTAGAATCATCAGTTAACCTCAGTATGTTTTTGGACTGTGGGAGGAAGCTAGAGTAAAAACCCACGCTGCATAGGGAGAACATGCAAACTCCACACAGAAAGATCCCAGGCGTCCTAACCGGGATGCGAACCAAGGATTTTCTAGGTGTGAGGCATCAATGCTACCCACCGAGCCACCGTGCAGCCCTAGTATTCAACAGTTTTTACTGATTGAAATTGACAAGAAAACCCAAATCAAATTCACAGTGAAATGCTGCTGTAGTAAAGGGACAGTGCTTGTGAATACTTCTAAGTGTCACTCTACTGTGTTCAGTAAACAGACCTTCAAAGGTACGTCTTAACCCTGTTTGTTAAGCTGGTTTTAAAGCCATCAACATGTAAAGCTTTAAAAGGGACTATATTATGAAAAACCCACATTTTCATTGTTTTTGAACCCGTGTATCCTCAGCCACCATCCCTTGTTCACTTCTTTGTCCACAGATCAGTGTGTCTCTGATTGAGGTGTTCAGGGTTGCAGCTTGTTGTGATGTCAAAACAGGACAAGCGCCGGACTCCTCTCGGCCACTAGACACAGGGCTAAAAGTGAGGGCATTGTACGCATGACAGAAAGTGATCTGTGCTCTGTTTTGAGCTCACACTTGAAATACACATTCTGGAGACATGTGAGACTTACATTAACTTGTCAAAAAGGGCTAAAATATAAGACCTTAGAAGAACCACACGGTACTGGCAGGGTTGTGTGTTTGAGGCTGTTTACTACAAAGCACTTCACCAACACACTTTTTTATGTTTCCTGGAAATTGAGATTGAGACCATTTGAAACCACTGCTGTGAAGCTGTCTAGTGCTGCTTTAATGGACCACAGTAGTGGTTTTGTGCATTTTAGCCAAGTTGCTTTGCGTTATTACCATCTTTATGGTTTTAGACAGTCAGTCACTGGTTTCAGCTTGTGGAGCCTTGGTACCTGAGATAACACAGTCTCAAAATTCATGCTTTCCTGTCATTGTGAATTAGATTTTTTGCTTTCTTTGTCTTTGACACATGCAGTCCTTGCTTACAGTCCTATAATACAGATCTGGAAACCAATTATTTATCACTGTGATTGGTTTGCATAGAGCAAATTAGTTTCTATCATTTACTGAAGTCAGCTGGTACTAGTGGCTGCATGAAAGCTTGCAAATCAACTTTTAAAAGTTAACTTAAGATTGACTAATCAATATTTTATATTCACTGTGGCACTCTCAACACACTAGCTGCAGTGTAAAGCCTTGGATAAACCAACTGTGCTCTCCCTGCTCAGCACCACACCATTGGACTTGAAAGTTGGCATGTAGCTGGTGAACAGAGTGGAGCATGGAAGCAACAAGCTGTAGGAATAGAATAATAATGCCTTTCTTTTGGTTTTTGTGTATCCAAAAATCAATTAATGCAAGTTTAAGACTAAATATAGGCACACATGCTGTTAGTAATTGTTATGACAAACGGCCACAAGGAAGCACACCAACGATCACAGTTACTGAATATTCTGTTCGACCCAATTACAGGCCAAATTTAATAGTCACAATATGAGGATGTGGAAATCAGTGCAACTGATGGTGTGCATGGGTGAGTAATGTGGGTGAAGTGTTGTTAGGTGTAAGCCAAAACATTAAGAATAAACTAAGACAAGATAATAAAACGCGTGTCCCGACACGATCACTGAATTATGAGCAGACAACACACCCCCACATGTTAAAATATAATTACAGCGAGGCAGTTATTCAGCATTACAGTCCTGCATTTACTAAATAGGCCTGTGCTGACTGATGACCTGGTAATGAACGCTTTAGTCACTGGTCTGTAAATTTCAAATCTGCATTGCCAAATTTACTTTCTGACTTCACTGAGATGGAATGCAAAGGAAATCACCAGATATCTTGCAGTCTGACACATCACAGTCAACAAGTGGCAGAACTAGACCTAGATGGAGACAACAGTCCCACACAATCTATGATCAAATGCTTCAGCAGTCAAATAAAAGCTGAAATAGGACAAATGGGTGTGGCACAGGGCAGCATCTCCAATCACCGGACAAAACCTCATCCCACAAAGCAGACAACACTGAATCAGCCCTTTGACTCCTCACCATTCCTCTTTCAAAGCTGATGGAGGATGTTTTTTGAGGGCCAGGCTGGTGGTTTCCCCCCGCTACCATACTTTATGCTAAGCTTAACCAACCACAACCTGACTCCAACTCCATGTGCAACAAACCAGTGTGACAATGGCATTATTATTCTTGTCTCACTTCATATATAAGTTAGTAAGCAGATATATGTTGAACTAGTCTAAATCATTGGATGCAATGATTAAACCTGCCACTCCCATCGCACATTTCACACAGCTGTCTCCTCCCCTTACATGATCTGCATTTTTAGAATCTCATTCTCTATGGGCAACAACTGCAGCTGGAAATGATAGGTTTTGATGATTTGTATCATGCAATAAAGCTGGTTCTTGTGCATGCCTATCTGTTTATGTGACTGCATGCAGTTCAGACTTGTGCCGAGCTGAAAGATACTAAAGGTCTGATCTAGTAAGACTGCTGTTACGACTTTTACAGAAACATGAGCAGAGTGCTAATTCAGACATATGCCATCAGACTAAGGTGAAGAAGTACATGTCTGAAAGGGGCTGTGGTCTGCTGTCGTTCAAGAACACCAACTGAGCTCCTGCATTGCTTCTTAGATTATTCTCAGCTCCAATTGTACATTAATGACATCAAACGCATCACGTAACAGCTGGACTGCACAAGAAGTACAAGTTCATTTTGGGGACATTACACATTTACAGCTGATAATAAATACAACACTTGAGCAAACAAGGCATCTATCAGTATCCATGGTGACAGCTGTTTCCTGTTGATGGGGGGGAGTTTTTTCTAGGCTTCCTCATGACAAGAGCCTTCAGAACTGTGCGTGTTAATTCATATAAGATGACAGTCTGTAGTGAAGGGCTTTCTCTTATTCAGGGTGTGAATTCACACACCTAAGCTATTTTCTCTTATGTGCTGCATCCCTGAACTGACCTGTGTGTGACAATGTAAGTGTCTGAATCAGTCGGACCAAGCATTGAACAGACTTTATCCTCCTGGCTCCCTTGTCATGTGTGAATACAGACGGTCACAGTGACATGAGTGTGCATGCTGATGTGCGTCATGTCCTGCGTCCTGCACGCTCTGCCCAGGCGACACCACTCATCTAAAGCAAGCTGCGTATTTCCAGCAGTGACATCTCATCTGACATTCTCCTGCTTGTGTGAAAGGCCAACTCCGTACAAAGCCTGATTCTTCAGACGCTGTCCAGGATTCATGTGTGAATGCTTTGGACTGAGACTGAGATTTGTTTACTGTCACTGTGTCGACTCTGTGAGGGACAAAATGTATTGGGATCAGACTTGTGAGTTCATATGTTTCTGTGGAGTTGAACTCGTTCCAAAGCATTTTTCTGAATGCTTCTTAATGAAAAAGATATGTGGAGAGGCTGCTGCTTCACTCAGCCTAACAGATGGGATTGGTAGTAACATTTACATCTCCGGCTGATGTTCACAACAAACCCTCAGCTGAGGATTATTAGGAGAAAAAGCCATCTTTGACATGCTGCAGTTTGAACCAACAGCTGCACCTGAGAGTTCTGCTTCACCTGCCTAATGTCCCTGAAAGTGACTCAGAACAACGTGGCGGTGTTGCTGTTTGATTTCTGGACTCCTCCTTCAGTCTAAGGGCGTAGCGTTCGGTACAGGAGGGGGCGGTTCCTTTGCTTGCTGCACCCAGACACTCACTATCTCATCATTCATTCATGCAGGCTGTGTCCTTGACACACTCACAAGAAAAAATTCTCACTTGTGATGAATCAAAATATGAATCAAAAGTACAATATAGAAAATGCTTTTAATGCTAAATCCATCTCTGTGTTCCTCCCCCAGGTTCTCCTCCCTTCTCCTCTTGTGAGCACTCAGGCAGCCCACAGCTGGAGGAGCCTGCAAAGATGAGGAGGAACGACAACTACCTGCCAGTCCCTGGCGAAGAGAAGAACCTGGATGTGGACTTTGCCAGCTCTAAGCCCAGGAGCAACGAGTCCATAGTAAGAAATTACATCCACACAATCATTGCAGTGCTGCTGAGTTATAGTGTGTGATGTAGAACAGAGATTTTCAAACTCGGCCCAAGGAGGAGCAGAGACGCAAAATGTGAGGTGGCAGCAGGTGTTCAAAAAGTTCAAAAATTAGCTACTGTGGACTGTCTTACTTGAGTCACCACTGAATATTCTAATATTTGGTCTGTGTTTAGGTTAACTGGTGATTCTAGGTTGGTCATAGATGTGTGTGTGAGTGTGCATGGTAATCGTTGTGTTGTCCCTGTGATGGACAGGCCACCTGCCCAGGATGCAGCCTGCCTCCTGCCCAATATTAGCTGGGATACGCTCCAACTTACTGCAACCCTCTTTAAGCTGTATAGCTAATGAACGACTGGGTGAATGACCATAATGAAAACATCCTTAAATCCACTGTGATATCTCTAAAACATACTCTCAGACTGTTCTGAACTTTTCTTCAATATCACAATAATTAACTGATACATTAATGGGTGCACCACAAATGGAAGCTGCTAATGGCAAATTCAACATAACTTCAGCAGCTGAAAATAAGACTAAGGGATAGAAACATTCATGATTAATAAGCAGATGTGGTGTATTCAGAGTTGATATAAAAGAAGTCATGAGTGGCAAAATAGGCTTGTATATGTAATACATTCAGTCTTTTAATGCTCTTTTGTTGTTGAATGCTTGTGATGTGAAGGTCCTTGGGCTTTTTATTGGATTTGCAGCTACTTACTGTACATGGAACATGGCAGAGGGCTACACAGAGGTGTTGTATCCGACAAATGAGATGAGGTTTACTGAACAGTCAATTAACTGGTTAATTGTCAGCTATTAAAATAATCACCAACTATTTTTAAACTAGTGAATGGTTTGAGTAATTATTCAAAATAATAAGGCAAAATTGAAATGTAAACACCATCTTTGGTTTTGCGAAACACTGATCAGAATTCTTCCACATCTTTTTACATTTTACATGGCAAACAACAGATCAGTTCATCTAGAAAGTAACTGATGAATTATTTGACTGAAAAACAGTCGTTAGTTGCAGCCAGTGTAGGCATGGATAGGTAAGTGCGTTTATGCCCCTTTCAGACAGCTGCTGTGGGGTACTTGTGTTGTGTCCTATGAGAGGTTCTCCTGCTGTGTTGGTAAATGTCAGTGCATACTGAGCCCTGGGCTGTGTCTCTAAACCTTAAACATCTAGTGATGCTCTGGATACAACAGCATTATGAGCAGGGCCCTTTGTTGTGTTTACTGCCACTGAAGAAAGATAAAAATGTTTGTTCACATAAGCCAGCACCTCTCTGTTGACTTGAGCAGTTAAGGGCTTCATTAGCTTAGGACCAGAGTGCTCCTCGCCATGGTTCAGCGCTGCAGCTCCAGCAGTAAAACAAGAGTGTGTGTGGTTTTTCATAGTCTTATTAGTCCCACACTAGCAGCCAGTGTGTAGAACATCATGTGGTAAAGCTCTGTCAGGAGAAATAAATTCATTCCTTAGCTTGGACTGGTGGTCATGTATGGAGCTTTTGGGACAAAGGGAGATTTTAATTTAAATTTAGTATTCATTAAAGTCGATGTTGATGCATTCTGTACACACAGTGTGCTGATGCAACATTTCTGCACACAACAATAAAAATATATTGATTTCCTAAAGAATGCCATTGACAGAAACTGTATCTTCACGTCAGCTGTTCACTGCCTCATTAGTTTCTATATTTTTGCTGCGTTCATAAAATGTATTTGTTGACTTAATGATGTGGGATCTACTTTGTTTTTACAAATGTGTTTGCACCAATTTTTTAACAGTAACAGTTTGTCACATTTTAGCTACAGAGCATTCCTGACATGTTCCAGTGCTTGAGAAGTTCTTTATTAGCCCATGAATGTGTCACTGTGTTTATGTACAGTATGTTTTACTGCATTTTGTGATCAAATCAATTATTGTAGGCAAGGAATGCAACACTTGATAGAGTGTTGGATTCCTTTCTTTCATTCCTAATTGCATCTAAAGTGTATTATTATGAAGTGTTTTAGGTTTTTCCCATTCATTCATTCATTCATTACCTCCGCCAAGGAGGTTATGTGATGGCCGACGTTAGTTTGTTTGTTTGTTAACTATATAACTCGAATACTCATGGACGGTTTTGGATGAAATTTTCAGGAAATGTGTGAAATGGGACAAGGAATAAATGATGAAATCTGGATCACCGTCTGGATCCAGGAAGTGTAATCGGGTGGACAATTAAATGCGGTTTACTCTAAAGGCCACCAGAGGGCACTCTTGTTTTTGGGGTAACCCCCTCTGACCACATGACATTTTGGGTCTCCACGCGACAGACAGCGACAATGACGGAGTTCTCTTTCCTTCCTGAGCGACATAGTTGCACAGTTGGGCCGGCATTCTTATCTCCGGTTGTCTAAGAAGCTGCTGTGCTAGAGGCCGCGCCTGTTCATTAGGTCGGATGGGGTGAAGGGCGCATTGTCGGTAGGACATTTAAACTGTCTGTAATTACATTTGTATGTGTAATGTTCCATACAAAATATGTGAATTGGGAGATTGTGTTGGGGGTGGACTGAAGCTCCTTGGCAGAGGTATGCACTCTGAGGGTTTTTCTAGTTCATTCATTCATTCATTCATTAATTCATGTCTCCTATTGTCTTATTTTCCATCTTCAGAAAATGAGGTCAATACTATCAGCTAGTTGCAACCATACGAAAACTTCCATCATGATGTTGTGATGACAGGCTGAAAAAATATTATATATTGTGCAATTAAATATGACTCTAACTCCGGCCAAACAAAAAATCAGCCAAAGCTAATTTCATGGTTGCTAAAATAAGGTTTAAAGGTTCATTTGCATAATTTGATTAATGGATTAAGTGGTGCAAAGCATCAATTATGTTTTAGGAATGAAGGGCTGCGCTGGCTGCAGCTTTAGAGGAAGTTGTGGTCCCAGATGTACTACTGCTCAGCAGCAACATCAAAGCTTCTGCCTGGTTTCTTCTTGTGGGATGGAACATTTAATAAGCTGATTTATTGCTTATCTGTAGTGGTATGTAGCCATGAAGAAATGTGTTTTTGTCTCCTAGCTTTTGAGAAATCCACTAAGATACTTGCTGCTGTGTACGTTGAGGTCATTGAGGTGTGACATATATCTACAGACCTCTATGTGCAGTGGCTGCATTTTTGTTTTGTTAATGCTGTGAGCTCCACAAATTGATTTCTATTCACCTCTACTGGATTCTTGTGCAGAGATATTTCAGAACAAGATAAATATCAGTAAATCTGTCTGCAGGGAAAATGCCACCAGTAAATGTGTAGGGGGAATCTGATCTCACATCCACTGACAAGTACAATTATTTTTTGTCTGCTTGGGCTCGGGAGAAGTCAGTCACAGTCATTATCGCCTCTGATGCCGTGCTGGATGCTGAAATCAAAATTCCACACTAATGTACTGTGATTTGAACCCTTCAACGTGCAAACACGGATTGTTCCTCAGTGCTGCCTTGAAAAACATTATTGACTTGAAAACTGCTGGGCTGTCTCATCCTGAGTAGTTTATCATGGCTCAGAAACGTGTATGTGTGTGTGTGTGTGTGTGTGTGTGGGTGGGTGGCTGTGTGGAAGCCCAGAGGAGAGGAGAACCTCATTTCCCGGTGGCTTGGTGAGAAAAGAGTTCCTATTGGTGAGCGATGCGTACACCACCACATCCTCATGCGCCCTCTGAGAAATGACCTCTGACGTTTGCAGCGATGACTACTTCCTTCTGACAGAGAGCTGAACATGAATATCTGTGTGTGTGTTTGTGTGTGTGTATACAGTTTGCACACATGTTCACACGCACACACACACCAGCCCCCGATGATGCTTCCTATCACAGAAACACACACAGGAACACACACTGTTGCTGGTGCAGGCTGGTGGCTGTAAAGAGGGAAAGCTTTCCTTATCAGCACAGTGCCTCCTGTATCAATATTAGTTTTGTGATTCATTGTTGATCTACGGCCATGAAGGCAATTCAAATGCATTCATCCTGAGTTTATGACTCTCCTATTGACAGTGGACTGTCTGATCTGTATGTAATGTAATTATGGCTCTATCAGTGTATAAACATCTATTACAGATAGCAGAAGCTTTTAATGCTGTCACAAATTCCCTTACAGTATGCGCTGGCTCCACTTTGCCGTATCTCTCTCACTGCTACATACGGCAAACTCAGTGGCACTCCTGTGTGCTACTGGAACAGAGGTGACCGCTCAAGATTGACTAAATACAACTACTCAACTTATTCATGCTAGCCAATGACAGATACTCATTACAGACGTAATCATCATACAGACGACTGGCCCACGTGCTGGTTGGACCCTCTACGTGTTCTGATGAGTACCTAGTTGCCCTTTAAAGATCATTGATAGATCTGTAGTGATCATCTAAGCTCCAAGCAGTTTCTGGGTGTTTTTTGCTCTTGTGGCAGTTTTAATATGTTCATATTCCACTGCAATATAAAGTCCTGCACCTCTGTGGAAGCAAAACAACCATGGCTGGAAGGAGAGAGAAGTCAAAATGTGTTTTTTCTGTGGTATAAATCACAAAAAGAATTTAAAAAAATACATTGGTTGAATTTATTTGATTATTTATTTTACAAAAACTTGAAAACAGTCCTTGAAACAATATTCCCAGAATGGGAATTAGGGTTCCACATGCTATAGGTACTTAATTATTGACATTTTCACACATTAGTCTGAGCCCAAGTTTAGAAAGACATTTCACCACGCTGAATGTATCTGTATTAATCTTCTCTATATTAGGTTGAACGATGGATTTCAAATCAAAATAGCAATTTGGAACAATTCAATAAGCAGATTGCAAGCTGCTATGTAGGATATTCAAGATCTGCTGTTAGTAATTCGACTAATGCTGTAATTTAGTTGTGTTTAATTTAAACAGATATAGATTGCTGGCCCACTGATTAATGCATCTTATGTAGTTCAGGCTGCACACTGTGTTCTGACTGTCTCTTTATTTAATAGTCACACCTCGCACATTTTGCAGAATGTCTGACCCAGAGGTGCAGTGGTGTCATACTTTAGCTGGTGTCTCATGGGGGAATGTTCCGTCTCATTTTAAATCTATGTTACATTGACCTGAAGCTTTAAAAAATGAGGTTGCAAATCAAATCACAATATCTGGAAGAAAAATCGCCGTTAGATCTTTTCCTCAGATCCTTTAGCCCTGCTGGATGTGTTTTTGAACCGTTCTGCATTTAATCTATTGATTCTGTATGTTTTATTTTCCTTTCAGTCTCTCTTGTCATCTTCCCTCTGCTCTGTGGAAACACAGCCTGCAGTTCACCTGAAAACGTTTACCAGCTTAGAACCTTTCTCACATGACAGTTGGCTCCACTGAGTCACTTATCAAGAGCAGAATGTTTATTTTTTTCCAGAATGGTTTATGTTTGGTGATTTTTTTCAAATAAGACATGTAGAATAAAGTAGCTTTGATGGAATATCACAGTTTTAAGTATGGATATGCTAATTTTCCCTCATCACACGTGATTCATTCAAGGATCATTGAAGCTCAGCAGTTCTGTCTTTCTGTTCTTACAGTTCCTGGCTCTGGTCAGTGTTGTCATTTTTTTATTAGTATTTATTTTTGGGGGGAGAATTTTTTCCATTTTATTGGATAGATAGAAACAGAGTGGAAGTAGGGGAGACAGGAGACGACATGCAAAAAAGGATCTTGAGCTGGACTTGAACTCATAACCGCTGCTGAGGGACTGAGCCCATGTAGTATCACCTTAACTCAGTGAGCTAAACACTGGCCCAAAATATTGTCATTCTAGGGATTTTTTTTTAAAGATAACACAATCCTATAGCTTGCTGCCATGTTTAGGAGTTCAGAGGTTTAGTGTTGGAAGCAGAACAACCTACAAACTGAGCATTATTGCAGCCATATCAAGTCAGTCACCCTGATTGCCAAAACCTCATCCAGCACATACTGAGAAACATTAGAACAATTCCTGTGAACTCTGGTGGATATTCCACTTCCAAGGAAGATGAATCCTCCTCCCAGTGATCCCCTGAGCACCACCAGCAGGCCGACGGGTTTGCTTCACAATGAACTACTGGTTACATTTACTCCACCATAACTGTTGAAAATCCAACACCAACTTCATATCCATTTTTTCATTTTATAGAGAGCAGCACAGCCTCATGAAGTCAAATTCTAGATGTAGCATGTATTTTATTTTTATATTTGTGTTTATCAAAGCCTACTGTCGCCTGTCTGTGTTCTATTTTTTCCCTGTGGTGTCCTCTTTTTGGTGCCCTGATGACATAATTTCCCAAAAGCATCATATTTTTTCTTGTAATGTAATCAAAACAAAGGTTCAACAGTAAGATAAACAGCTAGCCTTTAGTGTGCAGGGTCAGTGGAAGCAGCCGAGGATTTGTGTGTGTGTGTTTGACCACTGTGTGCCTCAGTGTTTCATCAGATGGCCTGCAGGAGTGTTACCCACACACACACACACACACACACACACACACACAGACTTGCATTTGTTTTGCTCTGCTTTAACCTCAACCTTAAACCAAGTCTTCATTTTAAAACATTAAAGATTTACATGGTTTATACTATTGGGACTTGGTTTTGTCCCCAAAAGGAGGTGGGTCCCTGCAGTGTGACTCGGTCCCCACAACATAAGTAATAAAAGTACACACACACAGAGACAGACAGGGTTAGCAAGCTTCCAAATAGCCTGGAGTTTAGTTCATTAAGGGCAGCGTACAAAGCTGTAATCTGATAGATGAGAGTTGACAAGGTCAGACAGCTGTTTTTTTAGATTTACACGCTGAGTAAATCAGGAAAATATAAAGTGAACATTGCTGGTTGTGCTCCAGTGTGTTGCAGTAGTGTTAATAAAACGAGGTTGTCAAATGAAATCAAATTTTCATACTGCATGTCTTTTCCCAGACAGAGGTTTTGTTAAAAGGTAGATCTATTCATGATCAAGTTCTGCAGCTGATTCTAGTGTGACAGGGAAGTACGGTACACTCTGTTCTACCAGCCTGTTCCTCACATCAGCATCTCCAACCCCAAATTTCACTGTGACATTCAGTTTAGCGCCTCCATGGGAAAAATACTCAGACAAGTCCTCATGTGTGAGTGTAATAGACAAAAGCAAGAACTGTCATGAAGACAAACCAGGGCCTCTTTTCTTCTTAAAGTTTCAATCAGGCAGGCTCAACTTAACAGTCATATTTGAACAAGCAAACATTTGACCCTCTGTGTTGCCTATAGACAAATCCGAGCAAACTGACCGGAAGTTACCCAGCCGCCATTACTGGAGTGTTGCGCTTACTTTCAGTCATTCGTGTGTGTGTCTTTTCTGCGAAAGTTGCCGTTTTACATTAGACTCTCTGCTTTGTTTACGATGTCGAGTGGAACGCATGTTCCGTAATCAACTGAACTGAACAGCTGAACAGGTCTGCTGTGCTGTGCTACCTGTTCTACTTTTGCTCCACATGGTGCAATTTGGATCAGTGCATCAATCCATCTGGGTTTACCATACTGGGTCTGGTAGAGCCATCCGCTAAATTTAGGGTCAGCTAACCATTTTGGATTAAATCCACTAGTTCGATGTTTACCGTCGCGGCTCGCAGAAGGCTGCTCCGACGACGTGCTAACATCCGTGCTAACTCCACTGGCTCTGCCTCATCATGGAACCGCGGCTCGGTCGGCTCACCGGGGATGAACTCCCCTTGGCCTGGGGGTGAACGAGCGGCTCATCATCTCCTCTAGTGCTCCTCCGACTTCGGAAAAAGTTCACGTATCGACCATAAAATGTCGCCATTGCGGTTTCAACTGAATCGCGAGATGCTGTTAAAAGCTCTGTTTACCGTCTTGTTATCACTGTTTTGGTGCATAAAAACCTATTTAAAATAAATGAACAAGTGACGCTTAGCCTGGCGGGGGGGGGCAAGGAAAGCCTGGCGGCCCACCAGGCTTATAAAGCACTGGGGGAAACCCTGCTAGCGTACAGTTAGCACAACATACATATTCAAGCTAACACCATAAGCAATCGCTAATATCACTAATCACTAATAATTTACCATTTTCTGTTACTGGGGGCCATTGTCTAACATCATCGATCCAGTTAGCCATGTTTTCGCTGACTGTCACTCATGTTACCGGCGTCTGTCGCGTGGTGTCTGTCAACGCTGCAGTTTCGTGGGTTTTGTAAACAACACTCCAGTAATGGCGGCGCCTCAAGATGGCGCCATACACAAATCGCTCGTCGGATTAGTGTATACATAAGCCATGCCTCTTTTGTCATGATCCGCACTTCAGCCCCTATCTGTCTCCCTGACTACAGGGATTGGAGACAGCTGCGGGGATCAACTCACCTGCTCACAATCACCATATGTGCAAGAAGCCTGATTCATTCATTCACACACTGCCAGACCATTTTTTAAAACAGCTGCCCAATGTTGTTTTATCAAATGATACCAAAGCTGTTATAAAGTATGAGGTAACATTTGTGCAGGGATACTGCTTGTCAGCATATTGTAGGCTTTTATAAGCCACAGTGAGAAAGGGACAGCAGGACGTAAATAGACAGTGCAGATTGCACATCACTGTGTAGACACTACTTGTTATTACATTCAATATTTGATGACATGCAGTAAAGACAACATGAAACAGCAGCAGAAGCACATGTTTGTTGTATGTTGGTCCCTGCTGAACAAGATTTTATGTCAGTGTGTACTATGTTGTCACTGAAAACACCACTCACTGGGGGCTGTAAGTGGTGTTGCTTCACAAGTGTTAAAGTGCATGGTGCCCCGGAGTGCGTTAGTCCAGTGAACCGTAAGGTAAATATACTGCTCAAGAATAGCATGATGTTTCTGTTGAAACCATCAGCTATATCATCTGCCCCCCACCTACACCCTGCCATGTGACATCAGATATTCTTGTTTTTCTGTGCTCCTCTTGCTGATGTGAAGTGGCTGCAAAAGTGTTCACCAGTTAGGATTCAGCAATAATCAAACCAGACCCCTGGTAGGTTGGAAATATGTGTCACTATAGAGAAATATCTGAAGTCTTAGTTGTTGACATGTGTGACTTGGTCATATGGCACCAGTGCAAGGTTTTTAAGTAGTGAATTGTCTGCACTTTTAACCTTCGCTGGGCTCTACAACTTCTACTTCAACGTGTTTTACAGTATGTTTCTCATCACCCAACACAGGAGCTGCAGAACATCATCGAAACTGTAATATATTTGGGCAGCTGGCCACCCAGTGTCAGTTACCCAAGATACAGTTATTAGCTACTGTCAGTGGTGTAGTGGCCAGCAGGATAACCTGGTCTAGTCTTGTTGGGCCACAATATCAGAGACAAAGAAGGAGAGACAGAGTGAGAGATCAGCCTCCTCCAGCAGCTGCAGCCCACTGTGCTTCTGTGGGGAGTCACATCCCTCACATTCGTCTCCCTCCCAGATAACTACGTTCTGTTTGGTCCCACAGCTCCGCCCACCCACTTCCTGTTTATGTGTTGGTATCTATATCAGAGTTTAAGCACTGAGGCAGCTGGCTGTAGACTACCGCTGACTGACTTTGCATGAAGAAGAAGGCGTAAATTAGAACAAATGTACTGTTGTTGCTGCATTGCTCTACAATTCATTATAGTAAATTTAATCTCTCTAGGTGTGTTACAGGCTGTATGTGATGCTGTATGTGTTTCCAGATGAGTTTTTGCAAACCAGTCCCAGTCAAAAGTCCTCGGGTGATTTAAATTCCCAGTTTCCTGGTAGCCACAACAGCCACATCTAAAAAGGCCAGAGATGAGAGGATGAATGAAAACAGATCAGCAGTGTTGTCTGTGTGTGTGTGTGTCTGTGTGTGTGTGTGTGTGTGTGTGTGTGTGTGTGTGTGTCTGTAATCAAGGAGGACGTGTTTGTGACATAGTAAGAAATATTTCTACATATATACACTAATCTATGATACTCCCTCTCTCTGTCTCTGTCTTATTTCTAGCCAATGAAAAATCTCTATGCGGATGATGGCTCGCCTCTATATCATGAGTTAGGCCCGTACTTCACTGATGGGCGGCGGCGTGTGGACTATGTGCTGGCATACCACATCCAAAAGCCTGGCGGCATCCGACGGCAATCGTCCAGGTTTGGCGACACCAACTTCATACGACGGCTTCGGCGCAGCCTGAGCATGAGAAGCAGCCGAGCCCCACTGCAGCCAAAGGAGGACCCAGAGATCGCTGCCCAGGAGCAGCGGACTGACTACCATGAGGATGACAAGCGCTTCAGGCGGGAGGAGTTTGAGGAAAACCTCCTGGAGACGGGACTGGAGCTGGAAAAGGATGAAGGGGTGAGAAGGGGGGAGGGGTTTACAGTAGGATGACTGTAGGCCTGAATGCTAGGGGTACTTTGACAGCTGACCTTTTGCTGAGGTCACATTGTTTCCTTCTAACATAAACCTCTTTGGCTGCTTGGCTTATATACATTTGTATTTTCTCATAAGACATCTCAATTTTAATGATGGGACTTTTAGAAGATGACGAACCCCTGTGTTTAGGAAATGTTAAACTGTCTCAGTGAACCAGAGCAGCTTGGGTTGCTTTAGTGTAAACTCCTCCATATTCAATTAATGGCAGCTCTGAGTCGTTACATTACGCTGCACTCTGATAGCATAAAGAACTGGCCTCTCACAGCACAAAAACACAGTGCATGCACATGTGCAGTTAATCCTGAGCTCCATCTCAACGGTCGGGTCATTTTTATTTTATTTTTCTGTCTTACCAAGTTTTTTATGATGGACATTTTTAAGTTTTACAGTCTCATGGCAGACTGTTGTTCAGGAAATAATGAATTGTAGAAGTCTTTTTTATCAGTGAACCTTTTCTCTTCAGATTCTCCACAGCATCTCTTCCCAGTACAGAACATTGGTCACCTATATACCAGCATTCTAACTGTACTTGTAATAGTCATGGACATCAAATGATTAATAACATTAAGAGCATAATAAGAAACCATAGTATGCGATTCCTTAATCTGCATGCTGACATATTTTAAAAATTAGACTATATACCACAGAAGCACAATAGAACTGTTGTTATTCAGTTATGGCTGTTGGTTTTGGTTCGCCTGCTCAAGACCTCTCTGAAAAGTCTCTGGGAGTATCAAAGTCACACAAGAGTGTCAACCATTGACTAAATCAATACTTGTCTTTAACAGGTGAAGATTAAACACTGTGAATGGAGGCAAGAATAGTTCATGTTGTACATGTGGGTACAGCTTAAAGACAGGTGTGGTGCTGTGCAGAGTTAGTAACAGGATAGTGTCAGTGAGTTGGATGAGCTTTAGTGTGTGTGTGTGTGTGTGTGTGTGTGTGTGTGTCTGTGTGTGTGTTGGACAGCAGATGTGTCACCAAGACAGTGAATGGAACTAAGAAGATCTGCATGACACCTTTATTACTAAGGTGGATTACTAGGTGCTGTTCTTGAGTTAGATTCTAGCATCAGCATCCTGACGTCCACACAGATATTTAGCACGTTATGTTTACAACAAGTGTACTTAGTTGTATGTCTATATGTGGCCCTGTGATAGGCTGGCGACCTGTCCAGGGTGGCCCCTGCCTTCGCCCAAGTCGACTGGGATAGGCTCCAGTCCCCCCACGACCCTGCAGAGGATTAAGCGGTGTATAGATGATGGATGGATGGATGTTTACAACGATGTCCATGCAGCCACTCCTTCAGCTCTGCTGCTAGCATGGCTAAAAACAACCAAACCAAACCATTTAGTTTGTGTGTTCAGTAAGCTTTGGAGTGAATGTCGTGTTTACATCTTAATAACATCAAAGATGTTTAGTTTTTATTAATAAAAAGCAGTGACTAGGATCTAAGTTAGTTATCTGTTGTCCAGAGTACGGCAGTTGATTATTTAATCTTCATCTTTGAACTGACTCCAGAGTATTACTTTGAAAGTATTGTGTTTATTTTTTTATCTTATCTCATCTTAATATGGATGTTTGCTAGACTATATTCCTAGAAGCTCTTGTGTAACTACTGTGTTTGAGCTACGTGAGTGGAGCCATGGATACAAGGAGATTTGTTTTCATTAACAGAGAACTGGAATGAGTTTTTGTCATTTTTTGTGGAAAAGACAAATGGACACAAAGTGACTCTTTACTCAGTGAATCATCCATTAAAAAGTGTATGAACCAACCTTTGACATGAAGCACCTTTAGTCTTCATATGTTCTGGAAAAGGCTTTCAGCAACTCAGTGTAAAACTCAGCCTGTCATCAGAGGTTATTGTAAATGGCCTGAAAATGTATGGGCAAAATGTGGAAACAGTATCCTTATGCAAGACTCTATGGAGACTGATGATCCATAATGTGGCAGCCTGATCTACAGATATAGTGGATATAATTTATTTTCTTTTGCTTATGCTATTAGTTCCTTGTACTCATACAGCTTAGGATGTTTCATCAGCACAACATGCGAAGACCACGCGCTAAAAGAAAGTGGGAAGATGTGTTTTTATGCTGCACTTTCATGGCTGAGAATGTGAATGAGTCATATGAAGAGCTGCTGTCATGGTCACAGTGTTAGGACGTGTTGTTTGTGTAGACTTTACCATCTACCAGCATCGCCAAGCCTAGTTTCACTCAACTAGGACTGCGGGTATTATGTATAAATTTTACAGTGTAGTTTGTACTTCAGTTTTGGAAACATGGCTCAATAGATTAAAAAAAAAAAAGTTTAAATATGAATTAAATACCTAATTGGCCATAATACCTACCGTAACAGTTAAGACACTCCAACACTGCATACTAATAAGAAAAGACTGGAAGCTGTTTACTCCTGACTATAAAACACAAATGATTCTCTGTATTTCTGTCTGTTCTTCGCTTTTCTTGGCAACCATTCCTCCAAATTACTGCAAACTAGGCCGGTGTACTGTTGAAGACCTAAGGTAGTGCAGTTTCAGGTGTGAAGCTGATTGAATAAGCACTTCTAAAGAAATATTACATGACAGTCGGTGAATACAGCAATCTGATGACATGAATCAGGACAATGGTGCTGTGTAAAGACGATGGTATCCAGTCAAAGCATGGACTCCCAGGAGAATATGTGAGATTTTTCCTGGGATTTGGATTCCATCTCCAGGAGAAAAAGTCCTAAGCCTGATTGTGTGAGCCCCCACATCCTGCCCTTACCACAGACTTTATTGTTATTTATGTAATCATATCTGATCAGTAAGAAGCCCTGAGATTGCCTAAAGTCTCCCATCATTCATGGTCTGGATTTTCTAAAGCATAGTTTCCTCTCAGACCACTTAAATTGCAACATGTTGAAAGGTTTGTAGTAGATATTTTCCCAGTGATGGAAAACAGACTTACACAGTGTACAACAGCTTTAATCCAACATGAATCCATACATGCATTTCTGTGTTTGAAAGATCAGGTTTGTGCTGAGATCTTGCTCTGACCCAGTCGTCAAGACATCATAATTTGTCCCTTGTGAAAATCACTCTGAGTCTTAGACTCCTGCTTCCAACACATCATCTTCGAGAACCTACTGTTCTCTTGCTGCCTAATCTATCCCACCCACCAAAAACTGCACCTGTAGCAAGTTAATCAGTGATGTTCACTGCAGCTGTCAGCCATTTTAATGCTGTGGTGGATGTGTAATGTAATATACAGTGCACTGTGAGCCAGCTTCTGTCTGATTCTAATTTGTCATTATGTATTTCTGTATCCAGACAGGTCAGTGTGCAGAGGTGAAAGGTGTGAAACAAGTCTGACAATGCATGAGTGGTTTTACATAACATTAGAGGCTGCAGAGACAATCCCATATTCAGGTATAGAGGCAGAGGTTTCTGCTGAAGTGGATGCAGAGGATTTTCCTGTCAGAGCTTCAGATCTAACAGACTAGCAGCATGACTAGCTGCTGTGCTCTGCCAGAACATAAACATGTGTTATTTTTGAGGGTGGTTAATATGTTTTGCTAAGACATGAACTACTACTTAATTATCCAATCCTTGGTTGTTTTTCAGTGTAAGATCCCCGGAATTGGCTTTTTGAAGATCCATGCTCCTTGGAACGTTTTGTGTCGAGAGGCTGAGTTCATGAAGCTGAAGATGCCAACAAAGAAGGTACTGGAGCCATCAGTAAATTGCCTGTTTGTCTATTTGATGGAATGCACAAACAGACAATTTACTGCAGCCATCAGTAAATTGTCTATTTGTGCATCCAATAAATTGCATATTCAGTGTAGCTTTTTCTCTCTGGAGCTGAATGAATTTTGTCTAAAAGTCTCTGTAGTGCTGAGTGGTGAAAGTGAATGTTTCCTGGAGCTCTATTCTCTCTGTTCATGTGGTGTTCGCCCACCCCAGTGAGGCCATTTTGTGGTGACAGCCCTTACAAGCCTTGTAATGAAAATCCGATAATGCAAAGAGCAAAGTACATAACAGCCATCAGCCTTTGTCAAGTACCACAATGCACAGTTCCTTCTTCACTCTGTTCTTTATTCTTCTGTCAGTACAAGCCTCACCACCTCATCTACTTTACAGTTAATTGTCAGAGTCAGAGGTATCTGATATTGACGTGAAATACAAAAGATTCGCTGACTAAGTCCAAAAATGCCAGCTACATTGTTTGGAGCAAGTCTACAGAGAAATGATGTCCCCCGGCCTCAGCAGTGAGGGTTTAGGTGATGATATCCTGCACTGTTTCCTGAAGAAAGATCCTTATCTCAGTGTCGGAGACCACCTGTTTAACGCAACCTTCTCTGCAGGTTTACGATGTGAAACAAGGAAGCAATCTGGTGGAGAAGATCCGACTGTTCATTCGCAAAGTTACAGCTCCTCTCCACCCAAAAGTGGATGCCAACCGACCAGACAGCGTCAAATCCCTCTCTCATCCCTTCTCCAGAGAGAAGCAGCATCTGTAAGTCAAATCTCTGCTGACCTTCTGCTTTCAGTTTACAACTCATCAAAGCCCATGTTATTTCTAATGTAAGTGTCATTGAATAGCTAGTGTGCATACATGAGGTTCCTTCTTTGAAGCCATGTGAGTGCTCATTCTGTGATAACTGTTTCTGGCCGTTTTGTCACATATCTACTCGCTGTGGGCTCATTTGTCCCTCTAATACAAAGTCCAACACCAGAATGGAAACAACACAGCCATGGCTAGAAGCAGAGACAACATTATGACTGTCGTTTATCCAGTGTAACAAAGTTATAATGCCATATTTTCATCATTGTTTTTTCTCTGCTCTGTGTAGAGAAAAAACAATATAGTTTAGATGAAAAGTCCCTGGATTTTTAGTGACAGGATTGTTGGTCATAGGTGAATCAAGCATGGCTCCACACTTTCACGGAGAAGCAACACATTTTTTTCACACAACCCAGAACAGACAATTTTTTTTAAAAAATAGAATAAAAGGATTTTTAAAATATATTTTGGGGAGTTTTTCCATTTTTAATGATGGGGGAGAGACAGGGTGAAATGGGGTAGACAGGACGAGAGACAGACATGCAGCAAAGGGCCGTAAGCCGGACTCGAACTCACGACCGCTGCTGGCTAAGTCAGTGAGCTATCCTGGTGGCCAGAATAAAGGGATTTAATGAAACATCACAATTATAAGCTTCGAGGTAATGTATGTTATAAAAATGCTACGAGTTTATCGCTGCATTCTTCAGTAGCATTTCATAGTATGGGTCCATGTACAGTGGGTTGACACACATTGAAAAATGTAGCACTGCTTCTGTAGTGCATGTCCAAGTAACAGCTGTTACTATTTTTGATGTTAATAATTGGTGTGTGTGTAATATAAAAGGTGTTACTCACAGGGATGAACCTACAGAGAAATATTACTCACTCTGCTGCTACCTTCAGCTCTATAGGGATGTTGAAGCTCTCTGAACTCACTGTTTGGGGTTTTTGGCCTGCACCCTGCTCTCCTCATCCGCAGCAGTCAGCAGAACGGCTCAGGAAAGCCACTGTACACAACCTGCTCAGCGGCAAACAGCACCGAGACACACTTATCAAGCAGGAACAACCACAGAGGTGTAAATTGGAGATAATCCCCCAGCAAGCCTATGAGGGCTCACTAGACCATGGAAGGGAAGCTAAAGCGTGACGCTTTCTAGCTGCCTCTTGCTGAAGCCCCCAGCCCTCAGCTTTCTCTCCCCCCAGGAAACAAAAACAGCTAGTGTGAATCACAGAGGACATTTACATTTTGTCAGTACTGGGATGGAGGATATCAAATCCCACACTGAATAGCAGAATAAAGGATTCAGAATAGCAATTAATAGGATTAACTGCTGGCAGAAGTCATGACTTCACAGATGCTTTCTGTTAGTACCGAGAAGTGGAACAGCTTTCAAAGTCAGCGATCAGAGAAGAATGTCTTACCGTCAGCCTGCTGGGATGTATGGAGGAGCGAGTGGGCAGCGAGTGGCTATATTTACAGCTCTGACTAACAGCTAGCAGGAGATCTCCCTCCACATCTTCTCCATCACTGAGTCTTCATGATTCTGAAAACGCTACAGGCCCTTTCCCTGAGATTAGGCCTCAGTATAGATTACAGCATAATGTGGCCTTCAAAGCACATGAACACAGTCTGTCTTAATCAGACATGATGTTTCTCTTTCCTACATTTAGACTAGTCTGGAGTTAAATTCAGTTATGTAATTTCGGTTTCGGTTGCTCTGGCACTGAATAAAAGATTAAAGTAACCCACCGAAATTGCAGGTTTAACTAATGCTGGCTGTCAGCGGAGGCACAAGGTCTGTTTGGACTGTCTGGATGAAGACCGACAAGCACCACCAAAAACACAAGTGCTGAGTGAGTGACAGGAACTGCCCACACAGTGACTGTGATGAAAGGCTTCAGTGCTGGAACACACACTTAAAAAGAATGATGTTCATATGTATGGAGTCTGACAGTCAACACCTGGATACATAGCTTTGTTTCAGCTTTGTTTTGTACATATGACTATTCATTTCATTCCATCATTTCAGTAATTATCAGCATGTATTTTTTGCAATAGCAAAACATACATACATGAAAAAGTATTTGCCTCTTATTTTTTTGCATATTTTCCCCACTTTAATGTTTAAGATCATCAAAGAAATGTAAATATCAGACAAAGATAACCCATTATTAAGGAAAAAATCTATCCAAAGCCACTTGGCCCTGTGTGGAAAAAGTAATTGCCCCCTAAACCCAATAACTAGTTGGGCCACTCTCAGCAGCAACACCTGATTTCAAGCGTTTTCTAGAACCGGCAATGAGTCTTTCACGTTTCTGTGGAGATATTTTTACCCACTCTTCTTTGCAGAATTGTTTTAATCCAGCAACACTGGAGGGTTTTCAAGCATGAACTGCCTTTTTAAGGTCATGCCATAGCATTTCAATTGGATTCAAGTCCAAACTTTGACTAGGTCACTCCAGAACCTCCATTTTGGTTTTTTCTTAAACCATTCAGAAGTCAACTTGCTGGTGTGTTTTGGATCGTTGTCCTGCTGCAGAACCCAACTGCGCTTCAGCTTGAGGTCATGAACTGATGGCTGAACATTCTCCTTAAGGATTTTCTGGTGGAGAGCAGAATTCATGGTTTCATCAATCACGGCAAGTCACCCATGTTTTGAAGCAGCAAAGAGGCTCCAGACCACCACACTACCACCACCATGTTTGAGTGAATACTGTGTTACTTTTACGCCAGATATAACGAGACACACATCTTTCAAAAGATTCAACTTTCATCTCGTCAGTCCATAGAATATTCTCCCTAAAGTCTTGGGGATCATTCAGATGTTTGTTTGCAAAAGTAAGAAGAGCCTTTATGTTCTCTTTGGTCAGCAGTGGTTTTCTCCTTGGAACTCTGCCATGGAGGCCATTTTTGCTCAGTCTCTTCCTTATTGTTGAGTCATGAACACTGACCTGAACGGAGGCAAGCTAGGCCTGCAGTTCTTCAGATGTTGTCCTGAGTTCCTTGGTGTCCTCCTGGATGAGTCGTCGCTGTGTTCTTGGGGTAATTTTGGTAGGCCAGCCACTCCTGGGAAGCTTCACTGCTGTTCCATGTTTTCTCCGTTTGTGGATAATGTCTCTCACTGTGGTTCTCTGGAGTCCTAAAGCTTTAGAAATGACTTTGTAACCCTCCAGACTGATGGATGTCAGTTACTTTACTTTTCGTCTGTTCTTGAATTTCTTTGGATTGCGGCATTTTGTTGTAGCTCTTTGAGATCTTTTGGCCGACTTCCTTTGGTCAGACAAGTCCTATTTAAGTGATTTTTTGATTGACCAAGTCCAGAGGTAATCAGGCTTGGGTGTGGTCAGTAAAATTGAACTCAGCTTTCCAAAAAATGTGCTTAGCCACAGTTAATTCACGATTTAACAACTTTACTTTTTCACATAGGGCCAGGTAGGTTTGGATAGCTTTTTCACCTTAAATCATCAAATCATCATTTAAAAACTACAGTTTGTGTTTACTTTGGTTACCCTTGTCTAATATTTAAATTTGTTTGATAGTCTTAAACATTAAAATGGGGAAAATGTGAAAACGAATAAGAATTTGAGACTTTTTCACAGCACTGTACAACATTTTTACATTTGTACTTGTTACAATTGACTGTTAAGGCAAAACAGTGTAAATTTACAAACTGTAAATTTGGGTTGAAGCTGTTTGCAGAGAGCTCATAACAGCTATTGTCTAGTTATAGAGATGAGCTGTTCTATCTAGGGCTCATCCTACAGGGGTTTTCAGCAGATTTACCCCAGTTTCAAGGGTGGTTGGCAGGTTATTCAGCAAACAAAAACCAGACAGCAAGCAAAGCCACAGTCCACCTAACAGACAAGTGGTCAAAAGAACTCAAAAAACAGGCAGGAAAGAACAAGGCTGGAATACTGAATGGAACGTTCAAGGACAGTCCTGCAAGTGTTGAACTATGGACTAATATTACTTATTTTATTATTATTTTTCCTGTACTGTATTTAACCAGGTGAGCCAACTGAGAACGAACTCTCATTTACAGTGACGACCTGGTCAAGAGGCAGCACAAAGCAGAAAAAGAAACAAGCAAGATACATTCATAAAAATCAATACAAAACAAAAGCAGAACAATAAGGGTCGTAAAGATAAAATAGGCTAAAAGCAGGTGTCGGCAACTGATGCCTTCACCAAACTTTAAAAGATGGGAATGGAATGAAGGAGGCGAGTTTTAGTATTTGCTGCCACTGGTTCCAATCGGGGCTACACTTGGCTCGGTTAGCAGCGTTGCCTCACAGCTAGAAGATCCCCGGTTCGCGCCCTGTTTAGGACGCCTGTGTGGGGTTTGCATGTTCTCCCTGTTTGCGTGCTTGGGTTTTCACCAACTGTGGCGCTCTCCCACAGTCCAAAAACATGCTGAGGTGAACTGATGATTCTAAATTGTCCATAGGTGTGTCCAGAGTGTGCCTGGTTGCCTGTCTCTATGTGTAGTCCTGTGATAGGCTGGCGAATTGTCCAAGGTGTCCCCTGCCTTTGCCCGAGTCGGCTGGGATAGGCTCCAGCCTCCCCCCGCGACCTTACAGAGGATATAGATACATTATATATACAGAGTGTATAGATAATGGATAGATGGATGGTTCCAGTTGTGAGCTGCAGATAACTGAAATGAACAACGGCCAAGGACGGTGTGGACTTTGGGGATGAGGAGATTGGTGAGGTTGCTGGAGCGAAGGGAACGGCTGATAATAGTAACTAGTAGAACATATACCGAGGGACTGACCAACAGAGTGGAATCAGGTGAGGCAGCAGGTGGGAGTGACTGCTCTGTGAAGACATGAGTAATAAGCGAAACACTGAAACCAGAGCAGAATAAATGAATGAAAAGACAAAACATGACCATAGACTGAGCGTAGAGTGAAAACAGAAAATGAACACAAGAGTGAAGATTAAAAGAACAGTGAGAGTGAAGGTGTAGACGATGACAGTCAATAGAATGATATAGGAGTGCTCAGATGGCCGAGACTGGAGAACTGATAGTCATGAGTCCAGACATAAACTTGCGTCTGTTTGTATTTTTATCTACCTTCCAGACTGCCAGCATCATGTTGTGCCACTGTAGCGTAAAGACACTTCAGTGTAAAAACATGGCCTCCTGCTTGTGCATGACCTTGTGACTTCTTGGTGTTTGCAGAGGTCATTTTGGAAACATGAAATGTTCATGGTGTCTCATTGAAACATCTGATTTGGGCTTTAATGCAGCACATAGTCCGATCACTGTATTTTTACATAAACTCTTATGTGGTGTAGCTTTAATTTTAGTTCACTGTGTGCAAGGTGGACAGCAAATTCCTTTAGCAATGTAGTCTGCAACCCTGCAAAGGTGGATTTCAAGCCTTTTTTTAACCTCTTACTCCCCTTTTCTTTCCAATATCTATGGACTATGTAGTAAGGGCAAACATGTTTTAACAAGCATGCTCCCATCAGCCTGCACTCTTTCTCTGCACCTGTAACTGATACTGGGCGTGTTTTGTTCTTTGTTGCCAGATTCGATCTGTCTGACAGGGACAAGTTCTTTGACAGCAAGACCAGGAGCTCAATAGTAAGTATTTGCTTTAGCAGATGGACGGGTGGAAGGTGGATCCCGTATGAGATGTCCAGACAAAAGAAGCAGTGTTTAATTTTCACAGTGGCAGCGTGCACACAGCTTGTATTTAAGGCTGCAAAGTGCCCTTCTTTCATATAGACACGTGTTTTCTACATGCTGTGCTCCCTGACAGTCACTGTTCTCCAATAAGACCACTTGTTCTGATGTGAAGGGAGGGAGTGGCTGCCATGAAAAAAGACTTCATCCTGTGAACCTGCATCATGTGTTGCTGCATTAGCATACACGCTAGCACACATACACCTACACAGGACTTTGCAGTGTTTGACAGAGGACTAGAAAATAATGTGATTGACTTCTCATTATTGGAAGCAGCTCCTCAATCACAGCAGTTGTTGACTCCCATCAATAAAACTATATGGAGTTCTGGGTTTCACACTGCGCTGGTTTGCAGCCTCTCTGAGGACCGACATATGAACCTCGGCAGGTTGCCTACTTAATTTTGCCCTCAGTTCAATTACACCTCATCCTGATCCTCCTCCTCATCCATATCCTGGTGTTTTTAAGACTTACAATACTTACTTTTACCGTTTTATAATGTTTCTTGTTGTGCTACCAGGTCTATGAGGTACTGAAGAGGACAAGATGCACCAAAGCCAAATACTCCATGGGTAAGACCACCTCTGGGCTACATCTCCAACACAAGGAACAAATCAATATACAATTAATCTGGGAGCCTCTGTCATTAGAGTCTAGTGTAATTACGACCACAGAAGGGTGCAAGCTGAATCTTCTGTGACCGATCCTCCTGAGTCTTGACTTAACGACACGTAAAATTGTAGATTCACGGCCGTGAGAGAAACAAGCCCGTCATGCACATCACGTCACATCATAAACGGCCTATTTTCAACACAAATAGAGTCAAAGATATCAAGTGAAATCAAATCAACCTTTATTTGATTTAGACACGTTAATACGCTGCCTGCAGAGAAATGGAGAACATGAAAATACATAAAATGAATAATGCATATGAAAACTCCAGGGATATACCTACTCTAATACATTATAAATAAATACATGGTAGTGTCAGTATCATGCAGACGTGCTTCACATTTTACAGACCAGTTTCATGCTCCACCAGGGCACCAACCTGCTGCATTGCTGCAGTTTACTGTGCAGCATTATGTGTCGCCGTGTTCCCAGATCACTTTAATAACTGTAGTGAGTGCAGTGTTTTCATAAGCAATATGAATGATGGCCAGAGTAAACTGGAATTATATGTTAAGGTATGTTTGTTGCTTTGCTCTGACTGTACTGAAAAATAGAAACTCCATGATGGAGGTTATGTTCTCAGACATGATCCTTTTACATGTGTTTCTTCAAGTCAGCGTAAAGCCTTTTCTGGGTTTAACTCCCCGAATGTATTTTACTGAGTGTTACGCTGCTGTGTTTGTGTGTGTGTGTGTGTGTGTTCCATGGTTATAATCCGGTTCACTATGTCTTCTTACAGGGATCACCAGTCTGCTAGCCAATGGTGTCTACACATCTGCTTATCCGCTGCATGATGTGAGTACCACCACCCCTCTTCGTAGCCACCTCTTCTAAAAAATAAACTGATTCCTGTATGCTGAGATAATAATGTGTGTTTGTGTGTGTGTGTGTGTGTGTGCTACAGGGCGACATTGAGGGAGTGAATGCAGAACCTAATGACAGGAAGGTAAGTGAAGCAAGTCTGTCATTCAAAAGATTGAATCAGATGGTACCACACCAACACTTTGAATCCATGTACAGAAGTCCATTCATTCTTCATGAGGCTGCTTTGCTGCTTCATTCATCGTGAGTCCAAAGAAGGCACTGTTAAAAGTGGAACCACTGTGCTTTTATTTTCAATAAACCAGCATAATTTCTCCTCCGGTATACTCTGCACACATGGCAACACAGGCTAGAGCAACAAACAAACAAACAAACAGCAACAAGCTTGTAGCATCATGTAATTTCTAAAGCCTTTACACTCAAATATGCACAAGGACAGTTGTGCGTATCCATCCATCTTCTTCCGCTCATGCGGGGTCGGGTCGTGGAGGCAGCAGACGAAGCAGGTCGTTCCAGACGTCCCTCCCCCCAGCAACATTTTCCAGCTCTTCCTGGGGGATCCCGAGGCGTTCCCAGGCCAGACGAGATACATAATCCCTCCAGTGGGTTCTGGGTCTGCCCTGGGGTCTCCTCCCAGGCGGACGTGCTTGGAAAACCTCCAAAGGGAGTCTCCCCGGAGGCATCCGGATCAGATGTCCAAACCACCTCGACTGTCTCCTTTCAACACGAAGGAGCAGTGGCTCTACTCTGAGCTCCCTCCAGTTGCGAGCAGTTGTTACTAATATAGTACTTTTCTCTTTCTCTAGAGTTATGCTTCAAGGATAAAATGTTACTGTTAAGTACTGTTGGGTAGATTCACTTCTGTGCACTACATTCAAATCACCATGAAAGCACATAATGAAAACGTAAAATTTGGTTGCATGAAGCCCTGTGATAGGCTGGCGACCTGTCCAGGGTGTCCCCTGCCGTCGCTGGGATAGACTCCAGCCCCTCTCCTCTGCGACCCAGAGGATTAAGCAGTGTGTAGATAGTGGGTGGATGGATGGTTGCATGAACCATCCCCAAGCCTTCTCCCTTCCTGCCTCACAAACAGCCTATCATGCCTTCATGAAGGAGCAGTAATGGTTCAATTCAAATTAAGCCTTTAATCTTTATTAAAGTAGGTCTTTAAAAATGAACTCTAATTATTGATATCAACCCATAAAGAAGCATTTCATCATCATCTAGACCTCTGGGAGGACTCCAAGTGCATACATGCAATTTTCCGCTGCACACAGACGTCATTTAAGGTTTCCACAAGGACTATCGCAGACTTTGGAAGATGACCAGATTTACAACACACAGACCCTCTCAGACCCCCATGTACTCACAGAGATAAAAAGTGTAACACTGCCCTAACAGTAGTGATAATAGTCACAACTAAATGACAGAGTGGCCTTGTTGTGTCTTACCCCTGTTGTTATCAGGTTGGATTAGGAAAGCAGAGTTCTTGTTTATCATCATGCCAACATGCTGAATATGAATTCATTTAATTATGTCATTATACATAACATCAAATGCAGTATAAATGCAGTAGACGAGTGACATGTAGCAGTCGCCTTGTACAGTAATGGAACACAATACTGCATCTAAGTCCTGTTACTAAATGTTATGTTTCCAGGACAAAGGGAAGCAGCATGACAGCAGTTGTTTTTGGTTTGGCAGTCTTATTTTATGCTTAGTAATATTATTAGTGAAGAGACACTGCGAATAAAAACAGGACCTGTGGGTGCTGAAAGACATAAAATCCTATTGAGGGCTGGTAGGGCTAAGTAAACTACCAATGAAAACAACTAAATCTAGCCAAACTGAAACACAAAGCAGCCGCACCTCTCCTGATACCTGAGAGGAAAACTCCTCACTAAATGTGGGTGTGGTGGGAAAGCTAAGCCTGGCCCAGTCTCCAGGCACCAATGGGTGCCTCATTACACACACCAGCAAAGCTCCGAGCTACAAGTATCCACCAGAGCACCCAGACAACAAGTAACCACCATCTAGCAAATACAGAAAAACACAAGGCTGCCAGCAAGTGTTGAATACAAAGAATGCAAGACAACAGTATCAGACAATGAGACTCACAGAGGCAACCCGCTCACAAGAAATCACAGCTAGCCGAGACTAACAGACTAGGTGCAGAGATTTCTGAAGCTGGATTGGGGCGTAGGACTGGGCAGTGGACCTGTCAGTCATGAGGTTGGGTGGGAGGAGCGATGAGGAGGACTGGAGCTCCAGGCCAATCAGATCAGATGTCAGGCAGGATGTGGAACAAGCTCCTGGTCAGGAAAGGTTAACCACAAGGAAGGAGGGAGGCAGGCCACCAATGACTGTAACACATCAGGTCTCCCCAGACATGCCTGAGAAGATGCCACATCTGGAAAATGAAACTGGCGTTTGGTGCGAATGACTTTTGTATCCAAAATGCAACACAATAATTTGTTTAAGTGACTGTAAGTAATATGCTATTCCGTTAGTTACACCTTATTACCATATGTAAGTGATGAGTAACAACGCTGGACACACTACCACGCTGGCATGCAAGCATTTCAGATTTTTGAGCATTTGCCTCCTACTGCATAAGAATGAAACAACTACGCAATTGGAAAGGAGAGCTCACGAGTCTGAAGTCACCTCCTCCCCTGCTAATACGCTCCATAATTATACTGGAGGCTGTGTGTCACTAAGGCAACAGTCTAATAATTCCCCTCTCTTCTTCTTAAGCATCAGCAAAGCTTTAGCTGTGTGTTCATCGGCAACATATTTACATGTACTGTATATCACAAAGCCATGTGTATATGTTGAAGGAGGAGCTTTTCCCTGCGTGGGGGAATGACTGTAGATACTCCAGGTTGACTGTAAAGTCTTGCTTTCTCTGAGACTCCGTCTTCTGCGATCATCCATCTGAACGCTCCTCTGGGCTTTTCCTCTGTGATGAAAAGCCTTCATTTGTCACTTTGCAGCTTGCTGCTCAGCCTGTGAATAGAGTGTGCGATTGTGTGTGGATAGTGTTCCAGCTTTTCACAGTGATTTATGTGCTATTAGAAGGGAACGTGCACACGGAGCGCTAAAGCAGTCAGCGACGAATTGTAAAGGCTCGGAGCAGTGATTTCCATATAAATATGTTTGACCACATGGTATTTAAATCACACTGGGCAACACACACACACACACATTTGTTGTTCTATTTCTTATGACAAGTTGATGAATGCTTCCAACATCACGCTTATTCATCCTTACATTTAATAAATATGATTGTAAATGATGGTACACATCCAGGACGAATAGCACAATTAATTATACTTATTTAATGATATACATGGCGAGGCTTTGGAGTTGGTTGAGATGAGGAAAAGATGTTTTTGAATCATTTACATTGTATGTTTGTACCCACTCTGTCAGAGTTTCAGCTTGAGTCACTCCCTAGTCTTTCAGAACAAAGTCCTCAGACATCTTAATCCCAGCAAGACAAGAGAAGCTTTGAGCTGACAAAAATGTTAAGAACAACAAGCGTTCATGCTCCAGCAGCACTAACTGAGAGTTTGTCTCTTGTCTGCATCTATGTGGTGGACTGGTGACCTGTCCAGAGTGTATCTCCCATTGGCAATTTTCACATAGTGTCTTATCTTGTCATGGCAGCGTCTCTTATAATTTCTGTATGCAAACTGAAAGTGCCAGGGGACAGAATTCAGTGCAGCTAAACAACAGTTCATCCTCAAAGGAACTGATGTAACAAGCAGATGTAATGCTGTCAGGACATTTCTGTGAACTGCTTGGCTCTCTTGATATAAATATGTTGACCACTGAATTCCTTCAGTTTGAATCAGTCATTTAACACCAGCACTGAAGAAATGATTACTCAATTCATCAGCTCATTGTTTAGGTAATTATTTTTAACCAAAAGTAACAAAACCACACTGGTCCCACATGATCAGATGAGCATACTTTTGGTTTTGTGAGATTTTTATGGTATTAAACTGAAGCATATTGTAACATAACACTGATAAAGCTGAAAAACCAGCAGATCCTGACCTTTCTCTGATACGTAACATAAAATAACATAGCAGCTTTCACATTATTTATCGCTCTTGCTTGTCTTCACAGCTGCTGTATGAGGAGTGGGCCAGCTACAGCGTCTTCTACAAGTACCAGCCTATCGGGCTCATCAGGTCAGATCCTCAGCAGTGCTCTTGTCACAGCCGTCAGGTGAATCACAGACACATTGGTCCGTCAGCTCAGGGCTGCTGCTCTCACAGCTGCATTGACTGCCTTCACCAGCCAAGAAAGACAGATGAGGGCTCTAACAGAACCAATAGAGTTGTGCTGAGCTCTCCCTGGTCCGTTAGTGCAGCTCAGATTGGACTCTAGCACCATGCCGGTGATTATTCCTGATGTGTGTCAAGCACAGTGGGTGGACAGAGCACAGGACCTCTAGAAAATGTAGAACCTCCTACTGTATTTGGGAATCATTAATAAATAAAAGCACCCCAAAGTCCTGCAGCGGCTACTTTAATTTCAGCTCTGTTGATAAATTTAATTTTAAAGGTGTGATTGATCGATGCGTAGACCCGCTTATGTGAAAGGCGCGAATTGAGCTGTAAGGTATCACAGATAATTTGACAGCTCACCTCCGCATCTCCTCCCACAGAAAGTACTTTGGGGAGAAGGTCGGGCTGTATTTTGCCTGGTTAGGAGTCTACACACAGATGCTGATCCCTGCTGCCATCGTTGGAGTCATTGTGTTCCTCTACGGCTGCGCCACTGTTGATGACAACATACCGAGGTACAGACAGTCTTCCTTCTTGCATATGCTTTGTTTTCCATCCGTCATCTTCATTCACCATTATTTTCTGTCTCTTCTGTTGAAGCTGTCCCCTTTGCAGTTGCATCATAAACATCAGTGTCTCATCACTGAGGTCCTTTTGAGAAACGCTTGTCTTTACTCCATTTTTTCATTTTTAAAGCAACCAGTGTGAGATGGTGACTTTGACTAGTGTGTGTTAATGGGTGAAAGTGCTTTGAGTCCCACTAAGGTAGAACGGTGTTATATACATGTTTACCATGTCCTGTTGACCGGGCCTCACTGTTTTATCTGTACAAGATCAGTGGCCACTACATCACCATGCACTGCAGCCAATCATTTATTCCAAAATATTTTCTCAAGCTCTGAAAAAACAGTTGTTTTGATTTCTCTTTAATTACACAAATTAAAATGCAATTAGCATTTACTAAGTCACTGGGTTCATTATTGAGTCTTCAATATATTTTTTTTCCCTAAAATATGTTTTTTCCAGGCCGCCGTATAGCTTGCTGACTTAAGGTGTTACAACATGGGCGCAGGTCACCAGCAGTGGTCGTGAGTTCGAGTCTGGCTCACGACCCTTTGCTGCATGTGTCTCTCCTCTCTACCCCCTTTTACCCTGTCTATCAATAAAACTTGAAAAATGTCTCCCCCCAAAAATATGTTATTTCCAGCACAAATTACATTTCTACAGCCACCGTCAGTTTTCTGTCAGTCTGTGAATGCTCTCATTCATCCAGGTCATAGTCATTGTGGACAACTCAATCGAAGGCAACTGGATTCAGTCATGTGTCTGTGTGTATGTCCAGTTGTCTTCGATTGAGTTGCCCAGAAAGATCTACAGCTGTCGTTATGGCTAGCTGATTTGTGTCAGAAGCAGGGTGAATTAATGACACGATTCTTGGTCTGAACAGCAGAAGAGATGACATGTTAAGATGGATGCTGTGGTGTGGAAACAGGCTTGATGGTAAACACTGGGCTTAGACTGCGCCCTCAAAGTGACTCCACCTATTCACATAAAAACACTCTAAAGCTTTAGGTTTATTGCAACACAGAGTCATTCCAGACTTGACTTGAACATGTCACTCAGCGTTAAGCAACATGAGGACACAGCATCATTCACAAGGCAATAGATATTTGGACCGTCAGAGACTTTGACACACTAAAATGATTTTGAAATCAGGTGTTAAATTTGCTGCACTAACCAAAACCTTCCTATTGTTTTATCTGACGCCAGTTTTTCAGCGGATTTTCCACAAAATTATTCTCATTATTATTTGTGTTTTTCCTGAATATAAACTGTTGTTCTGATGTCTCTCCACCTTCTGCTGCCCTCCACCCCTTTGAATAATCCACCTCCACCATCCGACCCTGTTCTGTTAGTATGGAGATTTGTGATCCCAGGAACAACATCACCATGTGTCCGCTGTGCGACCGCGCCTGCAGCTACTGGAAGTTGGTGACAGCGTGTGGCACCGCCCGGGCGAGCCACCTATTCGATAACCCAGCCACTGTCTTCTTCTCCATCTTCATGGCCCTCTGGGGTAAAGACATGTTCACATCCAAGCGCACATACAGCAGCAACCAAAAAGCCCAATACCAACCAGCAGACAAGTAGAGCCTTACAAATACAGACTGTGCAGCCAAGCATCACTGGAACTGTTCCACTTGATAGACAGCACCGTTTAACTCATTCAATACAGCATTGCCAGAAAATATGGATGCTGCTTCAGAGACGCACATGAAATTTACAATACATATCCACAAGGGTTACTTCTGAATAAACATACTGCCAGCCCTCCTCTGATGTCCTGCCAAACCACGCTGCCATCTGTTAGCAGCAGCAGGCCTTCAGACCACAGTGCTGGTATGTGTTTA
The DNA here is from genome assembly GCA_024666655.1 of Dascyllus trimaculatus. Lineage (NCBI taxonomy): Eukaryota > Metazoa > Chordata > Actinopteri > Pomacentridae > Dascyllus > Dascyllus trimaculatus. The sequence continues at coordinate 3,618,863 of CM045445.1, read as the reverse complement.
GATGAAGCTAGTGTCTGACAGAGTCGCAGTGTGACAGCCATCTGGATCCACCTGCTGTAGACCTGAACCCACAGAATGCCACCAAACTGTATGCACTCTTCCTTGTAGGGAAACTGCATCAATGGCAAAACAGCAACATGTGTGTGCATGTATGCTGTTGGGAAATCATGAACACACACGCTGTAGTTTATTTTTGACTCAATCTGCTGCCACAAATACTCAGACAGATTAAAGCATCGCTGGTGTGGGATTTGTAAGTTGCAAAATCAAATACTGTCAGCCTTTTGGAGCCTTAAGGTTATCTATTCTTGTAGACACAGTAAACTGAAATGTCATAGCAAACCCTGCAAACCCCTACAGTGCATGGACGCATAGTGGTTATAGTAGGTCCAAGCTGAAAATCAGTCTCAAGCATTATCCATCATCAACAATTTAACATCAGATAAACAAATTTTTCTGTTTGTTTAAAGTAACTTTGGTAACCTGTATGAACCCTCTTCACAGGAGGCTAAATGTACAAGGAGTACAAGTGATGGTATCACCTACCACGTATACACAGAACTCACAGCTAACGGTGGCATTATTTATGAATAGAATTTGCATATTTGTGTGTAACCTGATGGAAACAAATAACACGTGGCCGAAAATACTGACAATATGTTCTCACTCCTTATCTCATGTTATTCACTGATGGTGATATTACGAACAGAGACATGTAGTTTGTGGTGTCTGAGCCTGTGTTCAGTCTGCTGTGTATTGCTTTCTTTATGTAGCCGTTCTATTCATGGAGCACTGGAAGAGGCGACAGATGCGGCTCAACTATGTCTGGGACCTGACAGGTTTCGGAGAGGAGGAGGAGGTGAGATAACAGCCCAGACACCTTCATGTATGTGCAGTGCATGTTGAAAGATGCACCCCTGTGAATCAAGGCTGAAAACAGGGGTTGTGGATACCGGACAATTTGCTTTCCTACTGAACGTTCGATGTCTGATCAGTGTATGAGAGCCGTCTCAATCATGTGTAGCAAAAAGTCAGTTTTGTCTGACTAAATTTTGAAGACACTTAACAAAATGTCAACTCAGTCGCTGTTGTACAAATCCTCTTAGTGTGATTCATAATAAATATCAGTGCTGTGTTCATTTGTTGTGCTACCAAAAGTTAATTATATTCAGGGATCTTGTTGATTTTAATCCATTAACTACTTAACATTTTGCATCATCAAACTATTGTTCTCTGTCCATTCCTGTTTGCTGTATAAACAGTTTGAGACTTGAAATTGCTTGTTAATGTGTGCTGATGTAGTGGAGGCAGCGTCACTTTGATCATCACTTTTATTAATCTGTACTTCATTATAGTGATGTGGCAATGTGGCTTTGACCACAGTCAAAGCCAACAAGAGGTTTTGTGGTGGATTAACTAGTAAATTGCAAGTCTCTGCAAGTTGATTTCCAGCACAGTGAAATAAATGAAAAAGCTGCTGGGAAAATGGGAAATGTACAGAAAATGTTGGAAATGCCTTTTAAACTTATAGCCACAAAAATTCAAATAAATACGACCATTAATGAACACAGTGTGGTTTGTAGAGATGCCAAGTGGGAGGAGCTATATCTGGTGCCCCTGGTTCTGGAAGTCAAACTGACATTCATTTTGCCACTTTCAGCATGAAACTGTCCTGCTCAGAATCAGTACTAAAATATCTGTCTTCTGATAGAAACCCATAAGGTACAAGCCTGCATACAGAAAAACTCCTAGGCAGACATTAACTACAGTTAGCTTTGTTTCATTCATATAATCAGATGTCGGGGATGACGTGCCTTATCAGCTGATGTTACTGAGGCGTGGTCAACCTGTCAAACTTGACAGGTCGACCACGCCTCCTGCTGTCAGATCGCCCCCCCTCTCCAAGATGGCACTCCAGGTGTGTCCAACCTGTCCCAGGTTGTAGGCTCCTTCATCCCTGTTCATCCGACGCTGGATAATGGAGGCAGTGGAAATTAGAAAACATGCCCTCAACACGATGAAAAGGGATGAAGGAGCCTACAATCTGTCCCACACCTGGAGTGCCATCTTGGAGGGGGGGGGCGATCTGACAGCAGGAGGCGTGGTCGACCTGTCAAGTTTGACAGTTGACCACGCCTCAGTAACATCAGCTGATAAGGCACGTCATCCCCGACATCTGGATGATGTTCTGAAGAAGACAGAAGTGATCCGTCGAAACCGTCAGGTATATAACCCCTTTACACCTGAATTTATTTACAATTATATATAAACAATAATTATTTGTGTTTTTGCTTACAAGCTGATGTTAAATTAAGTGGAGGTTGTGAATTTGTGTATTGCACATATGATAGATATAAATGTGTAATGCAACAGGCATTAATGGTAAAACATTTTTATTGATGCCACAAATGCCATTCAAACCAGTCATAAGAGAAACCAGTGCTTGCAAAAGGTTCCTCGTTATGTATGGAACATGCATGAACTGGCTTTGGGGGAATGCATGCACTGTCTCCGCTGCAGCAGTATGTTGCAAATTCGGGACAATAGGCGTTAAGGAGTTAAAACTTTAATTCCTCTTTTCCTGATTGTATGAATGAAACAACACTAATTTGTCCAGTGGAAGGCAAAATGAACTTTTTTTTACACCATTAACTGCAATGTCCAGGATGCATTTGGTCAAAAACCCTCCAATCCCAGATGTTCAGATTTTGTTACTCGGGGTCACTGACGTCTTCGAAATAGCACCAGCAGCCAAGGCTCATGCTGCTTTTGAGATGTCGGTCATGTTGAATGTCATCACATGAGCAGACTAGCATGTCTATTTAATATAAAAATGGAATGGGGAGTCAGAACTGGGGGAAACTTCCAGCAGCAGCAGCCAGTCCCTCTTCGTACGTCTGCCTCTACCTCCAGAATCTCCCAATTTAGTTTCAGGCTTTGTGAACTGAACCATCAATTTGTGTGGAATATTTTCAATAATTGTATTACCATGGACAGAATATTGACATGTTTCACTGCTTTTAACCTAAAAGTGCATTCACAAAGTATTAAGGCTAACATAAAGGCACAGGTCAGAATATGAATATGAATGTAACTCCTCTGTCTCTGCTCTGTAGTGAGTCAGCACTCAGCAGAAAGGTTCCCACACAAACATCTCAGCCTCAGACATCAGCACTGGATGTTCTTTTTTTTTAATCATGCTGGAATGGAGCAGTGCTTTCCTTTTCATAAAAGTCTTTTTGTCCTCATTAAGAGTCTGTATTGATCTAAATGTGACATGGAAGTGTTTTAATTTTACAAGCTGCTCACTCTCATCTTCTCCTTATGTTTTTATGTGTGTGCTGTGTGTCACAGGAGGAGCATAAGGTTTGGATCCGACTTGCTTTATTTCTTGCTGTTAAACTTACACCCTTTCTTTTGGACTGTTTCAGATCCATTCTGCGGCTGCTGTTACAAATCACTAATCTTTTCTCCCTCAAGGTGTCTAACAATCTGCCTCAGGTCTTCTCACTTGACATCCTCTTTGTGTCTTTGTGCTGTATAATATTTAACCTGTAGCTCCTCTCCGTCTCTGTGAGGTACGTCCTCATGCTGTGACCTAGTGTTAGCGCCGCTGTTCAGCACAATGCTGTTGCTGATGTCTGTTGATGGCAGCAGAGCAGACAGGACATATGTTGACTCACACCTCCTGTATCTTCTTTTTTTCCCTGGCTTAGATTTTAGATGTTTCCGTTTTAAACAGACACAGTGGTTCCCTTTACACCAATAAGACAAGCAGCACACAGAGTAAAGTGATATAATGTAGATTTAAAGTCAAATACAAAGTGGGATTTATGGTCGTCCTCCACACTAACTGTCGGCTTTTCTTCCTTTGCTTTGCTGTACAAAGCAACAGTGAGCTGCACACACTAATTAATGGCTGGAGCTGCACAGAGGTGACTTGATAATTACCTGTTTGAGCCCTTGTTAATCAAAGTCTCCAGGTTATTGACTAATGGATGAATTAAAGCACAGGCTACACAAGAAACTGTACAGACCCACAAAAGCATGTAGCACTATGTAGTACCTATGCTACTAAAATGTGAGGTCCACATAGTTGATCCTGCTCCAGCACATGCTCAGCTCACGTTCAGCCCTGATGTGGACCACATGGACATGTGGGCTGGACAGACATTGGTATGTCAGACACATACATTTTTCAAAAACTTGCTGATATGTTTCTCCAAAGTCCAGCCTAAAACAGAACGTGCAAAAAACAAAGATATCAGTAGATGTTTAGAATTTTCTCTTTTATAAGTGTACATCAGTGTGATCTTTTGCATTCGAAGAACTTTAAAGCTGCACTGTTCACTGTTTTTAAACTGGCAGAGTAAAAAGGAAGTGTGTAATTAGAAAGCAGTATGGGATGGAACCATAAAATGATCCGCTTTTTCTGCGGTGACCCTTTTTATGACTTTTCAGCTCTTTATTTTGACATTAAAGCTGAAGATGTTCTGTTTTAGTTCAGTCTGACTGTTCTCATCATCATTTAGCAACTAGAAAGTCAGAGAAAAGTGGTGGACCAAACCAGAGATAGGAGGGGAGCAAGCATGAGATTTGCATTAATCAGCTACCCAGAAACTCCACGTAATTGTTAGTGCTACTTCAGAGCTACTGATAACCCTGTTACAGATGGCATGCAAATAGTTGTTTGCTCACAAACAGGTAGTTTGTTCGGTTGAACTAGTCTGAGTCAGAGCACAAATGGCTCAAATATCAGCCCACATAAAAACAGCTTCATTTTAAACACTTCAAATCAGTTTGTTGCCTGCAGCTGGCTGGAGTCTATACTGGACACGATCTTTGTTTGCGCCGTCTCGGCAGCTTTTATCTGCTTTTGGGTCTTTTTATCTGTCTGTTTTCACTGTCTGTCTGTCTGCCTGTACATTAGCGAGACATATGGACCTTCAGGCAAAAAGTGACTGTCTAACACCAGCTTTGTTTTCTAGTGATGCAGTTTCCTCTTCACACTCAGCACCTCTTAAGTCCTGTGGGCTTACTGCAGACTGTTATGCTGTTACTGTTCCATGGGTACACATCCGTTTACTTCTGGCTGCATATTACATGGACATGTGATCATATATTCCTCACCATGAAAGGATTATTTGACAACAGTACCAGTGCTTGTGGCGATTTGTGTGTTAAATGGCTAACAGTGGATTTAGGAGGGGAGACTCAGATTTATGAAATTTGTCTAACACACATAATCAGATGGATCTGATATCTGAAATTCATTATGTCTGCTACCATCACCATCTTTCACCATAACCTGGCAAAATCCATCATAATATCCCTCGAGTTAGTTTTCCTAAGTTGGAAACTCTGGTCTTATTAATCGGATGTATCTGTTTATGTCAGAAAGAGATGCTGTAACTTTTAGAGCAGTCTAAATGGCCTACAAATGACATTTGAATAAGACAGGGTTTCTTCACTGTGAGGGGTAGCCAGCATCCTGCTTAGTGCTGTTAATCTTTGTGTTAATTCAGACTAAACACTTACTACAACAATGCTCACAGGACACAGATATAATTGGTGATGTCATCTGATTCAGCAGCATCTTTCTCATACTGGTTGGCTGTTCTTTTAAAGTTACTGTTAAGGTAAAACAAAGTGAACTGTTCAGTATAAACTGTTATATTATTATTACACACAATAAGCTGCAGCATCAAAACTCCAGCTGTATACTGTACAGTTAGAGTTTCCATAAGCTTCAAGTGAACTCTGGCTTTATTTTCATGTGCTCCACTTAATCCTTTCATGGTGCAATGATGCATTTCTTTCTTTCCTTGCACAAGGCACTATGCTCAAGCTGAAAAATTAAGTGCTCATTTTTCAAAACTTCATGCAGGCTGTTCATTTCATTCCTGTCTTCATTGTGAAACCCCTTCAGGATCTTCTTTCCTGGTTAATGTCTTCAACACTTACTGCTTGGGGACCAATGTTTGTGTCAGTAAATATAATAAGCAAACTGATTTCTCTTCCAGGACCACAACCGAGCGGAGTACGAGTTCCGGGTTATGCAAAAGACAATGAAACAGGAGCATTCAATCCCAAAGGTAAGCCTGAAGCTGTGCCTTTTTTTTTAGCTGTTTAATCCATACCTGCAGTCATGAGGTATGGATCTCATGACTGCAGGTATGGATTAAGAATGTCCTGCTTTACAGAAGCAGATTTTATCTGTCAGGGATCAGATTTCCCAGCCTGGGACAAACAGCTTCACCAACTCACTGTAATCACTACATGAAGATATAGCCATGTTTCAGACAGACTCTTATTGTGTTATGTATCTGGTGTTTTATGAAAAAATGTATGTAATATTTGATTCTTTTATGACTTTACACATACACACACCCACATTTGCTTGTGTATGTTTTTATACATTTCTTCTCTCATCGTCATTATCCACACTTTTCCATCACCCATCACGGGTAAGCTCACAGGACTTGTTTTTACAGTCCAGTATTTTTTCAGCAGTCTTTCCTTGAGTGGGGGTAGCAGTAAAAGCTTCACTGAGGTCATTAAGTCAATTAAAGTAACCTTTATTTGAATAACACATTTGAATCAACAGTAGTTGACCCAAAGTGGTTTCCATTAGAGATAAAAGATGAATGTTACAAAGTTACATGACTAACAGATTTTAACAGTAGATATCGTCATCTGAAGGCACTTTAAATGTTAAACCTTACAATATAAATATATGTAAGTATATTTGACCTTACAGTATAATAGAGAGAAACCCAACACTTCCCACTGAGCAGGCACTTGGTTACAGTGGAGGAGAAAAAGTAGCCTTTAAGAGGGAGGATGGCCGTCTGCCTCGACCTGTTGGGGTGAGGGGAGAGACAACATAAGCATTGACGGACAGCAAAAAACCTTATCTGACTATCTGTTTCAAAGTATAGCAGCAAGACCTTTTAACTCATTAGCCCGTTTTCCTCCTGCCTTGATATTTCGTTCTATGGAGTCATCAGGTGGCACCGTGTTGCCTCAATGTTTTGTTAAAAGGCCCATAACATTCCAGAGGCTTCAGCAGAGAAACCTGGCCTCCCATTGTACCCCCCTCTGCTTTTTCACCAACTGCTGGCTGAAGAGCATCTTGCAGGCCAGATCTTATCTTTCCTCCGGCAAAGTCAGTTGCTGCTTCGCTCAGTAACCTCTGGCTCTGCCATGAGTCCTGTCCTCAGACTCTCATCCTTTTCAGAAGCCTCATTCGGCACAAAGCACCTGCAGTCTACACACAGATGTGTTTCAGTTGCTTCAGCTTTTTGCATTTATACATTTCTCCAGCTGCATACTGCCATAGCACTGAGAGCTCTTTGATGAACCAAGCCCTTTGTGTGGCTGACACCAGGACCAGCATGAGACTGGTTGCAATGATCCCTTGTGGGAAGGTGAGCTTCTGCTCCAGATCAACCTTCATCCTATACCCTTAGGCTGCATCCAGTAGGCTTGATTCCTTTGTTGTAGTTGCCCTCTTTGGTTCGTTTCTCACTGGTAATAAAGGCCATGGTGTTTGAGAAGGCAGGGGTTGGAGGAGACACATCATTGTGGACCTGGTTAGGCCTCCAGGAGTAGCTCTCTTGGGTTAGGTAGTTCTTACAGCTGGTGAGTATGGCCTACAGTATCTCCATGCCAGAGAGCAGATTTCACCTGAGATAGGTTCCACTGTGTGACTGATGTCACTTTGAGAGCTGCTACCCATACATAAAGAGTTCCTGCCATAGTGATGTCCAGCTTTACTCTGGAGGATATGCATTTTTCATTAAGGCCCCGTTCCCATACAAGCCGATGTTGCTAAGGCTTTGAGGTAGTCTGAGCCATTTCTTGAGCATGTCATTGGAGGTGGCAACCTTGTAGACTGTCAGACCATGTCAGATGAGGGAGCAGGCCAGACTGCACACACCAAGGTTTTAGCCTCCCTGAATGGAGGGTTTTCTCTTGTAGGGAGGCCTTGGAAGGTTTCTTCCTTATGTTGTTGTACTCTTGTCTGAGCATGGCTCGCATGTAGAATCTCAGAGCTTTGAGCTTTGACAGTTAAAATAATAACTATTTTGTCCCCTTTATTTTTGTTACCATACCTTTGATTTGTTACATCATTTAACTTTATTGATGCTCTGAAATGAAAGCGCTGACAGCGGCTGAAGAGCTGCATTCACAAGCCACATTGTCTGACAATCTAAGTATGCAAACATCGAAGCTGTGAAATTCATATCATGACTCAGAAGACTGTTACATGACTTAAAAGGCCTAGGGTGCAACAAAAGTTTTAGACGTATTTTCCCCCCGCAAGACTCTTTTCAGAGATTTTTATAACATTCATATTATTATCATCCATTCTCTGTCTTTTCTGCCTTTGTTGGCACATTGCAGTGTTTCAGCTGCTGCCTGGAAGGTGGGACATTAGTCAGAAAGACATGGTGCACTTTAGGAGATGTTAAACAGAGCAGGCTGATCGTCAGAGAGTAAAAGTCAAAACTAGTTAGTTTCGCACTAAGTGCTCCACTTTGTTCAGTCATTCCATCTTTACTTTCTAGTGATTATGGCACTTAGTCAACTGTAGTCGCAACAGTGTCACAGTGTCGCAGTTTGTGCTGCTTCTTTCCATGAATTTGTGGCAAAGAAAACCACTACAAACTCAGAGGAAATTAAGGGACCCACAAATGACAGAAGAGAAAGTATCACTCATAACTCTTTTTATTATGTTAGAAAAAAGAAGTTATTAAATGGCTGGCTCTTGTTGGTTAACCACTGCCTGTCGCAATGAATGTCAGCAATAAATTTAGCTACCAAAGGCTTTACACATTCCTTTATGCACTAATCTCTTCATCCAGTTTTCCTCTTCTTGTCTCTTCAGGCCAGTAACCAGAGTGGTAATTTGTTCAGGAGTTTTATGTTTCATTTATTCACTGCACATGGTCATCATAAAATAGTTTCTTTCCTTCACACATTAAGTCATTACATCAGGTTGAGTTGCTCGGTCCATTCCAGTGTGATATCCTCCAGAGCTCACATACAAGCACGCAGCAGCAGCCAAGAAACAAACACTGACCATCAGCAGCTGACAGCTCTGAGGAAGCAGCAGCTCTGAGTTGTGTATGATTAAAATCTAATGGTGGTTCATTAACACCTCGCAGAAAAAGTGCTGAGGAAACACTGAAACATGCCTGAAGCAGAAAGCACCGAGCATGAAGACGACACACTCAACATGACATGTTCCGACGAGGCTCAGCGTTGGCCATGCTCATGTTCATCATTAGCCTTCTGCTTTTGTCTTGTACCAAGGTCATGTCTTCCTTTTCATCAAATACACACACACACACAATGACACACACTGAGCGCCTGACCCAATTCTTCGTGGGCTTGAATGTGACATGATAGCTCAGGGCAGGATTAGCTGTGCTCCACTGGAGCCACAGACTGTCTGTATGTTTATGCTGTGTGCAACTGCATGACCAGAGTGTACAGAGGTGCTGCTGACAGAGAGACATGAGGCTGCAAACACGCTGTTCTTAATCTGTGTGTGTCTGTGCTTTAGGACGAGAAGGTGAAGCTGACATGTACAGACAGACTGCCAGCGTACCTGACTACTGTGGTCGTGATGTGCTTCATGGTGAGTCCCAGCAGTCTCCACACAGTGTTACATCACCAGCACATCCTGTGTGACAGTTGAAGCCATGGAAGATTTCAGGCAACACAACACCAAGTTCAAATGCTTGTTTTCTGGTTCCTGCATTAACAAATCTGCTCTCTATGTTCTTTTTTTTTGTCAGTAATCCATCTAGAGAACATTAAGAGCCGTTTCTCCCCTTTGGCTGATGATCACTTTCACTTGTTAATCCCTCCACATTAGCTGCAGCAGACTATATCAGCTGCGATGCCTTCTCACAATTAACATTTGTTCATGTTTGTAAGGCCTAAATTCAACTTTTGGCTGGCTTGCTGGTTTGTGTGGATGCCAGTTTGTACTCAGTGTGTGCCAACAATGGTTTGTGACTCCACTTATTAAATATAAGTACATTTTTGTCTAGTTTAAAAGGAGCACCAGAGTGATGACTTTAGTCATCTGGCTCATTACATCACATTATTATTCTTCACAGCAGACATCTTAGACTGGTAACAGTAGGGAAAGCACACACGTGTCCTGATGATGGCTCCATTCCATTTATGGGAGGTCCTGCTTTTGTGGATGCTGGCTCCCTGTCATGGCTCACACTACAGGGGTTTTAAAATAGATTTTAAAATCCGGTTCTATCAAGGACATAAGGAGAAACATCACAGATATTCTTCTCTTTATTCTCAGACATGCACACGCTATAAGAATTTAAAAAATAATAGCACATCACACACTACAGGAGGTTTTTAATATTATCGTGCCAGAAGGAGCAGTCAGGGAGCAGAGTGCCACCTCACCTGATCTCATGGTGAAGCTAGATGGAGACTGTAGAGCAACAACTTGCTGTAACGCTAACAATAATTCAAGATTCAAGAGTTTTTATTTGTCACATGCTCATGCAGTGTGTGCAGTGAAATGCAAAGTGGCTGTTTCTCAAGGCTGTGCAAGATCAACAAGACGTAACGAAGACCAAAGACCTTCAAAAACTATAGAAAATTAGAAAAAAGTTGCAGTGAGAAAAATCAGAAGGTGCTGGAGAAGCAAATGTTAGGAACATGTGATAAGCATGTTTTTTTATTCTTCAGCAAGAACTGGAGGTGGGATTTTAACTACTAGTTTTGTTTTTTGTAGCTAACATTAACCATAAGGGTTATGATGCTTGGTGTTGCTTTGCAAGGCTGTCTGCTGCTCCATGTGCTGCCCTGATAACAACCATCCCAGCTTTAATTCATAACTATTGAACATGTTTGATGTTAATCGAGCCGGCCCCAATGAGCCTGCAAGCAGTTCACGAGGTGTATGACTAGATCTGTCATTCATATTACCAATAATCTGAACCAAACATCACACCAAGATCCCAGACCAGATTTCTCCTTTGACTGTCAGTAGGATTGAAACAGGGTTAAACCAACTTGAAGTGTGAGCATGGACCTGAGCCATCCTTAATGTTTACTTTATGTGTTGGTGGTATAGTGGTTAGCATAGCTGCCTTCCAAGCAGTTGACCTGGGTTCGATTCCTGGCCAACGCAGAACATTTTAGCGCTATGTGACAACTTATGTTATAGATATGTGCTATATAAATAAAATTGAATTGAAATTAATACACGTAAGAGCATCTGCTGTAAAACATTCTGTATCAGGAGGATTTCATAGTTCAGCTTTAATGTAAATCATATGTTAAGTGTAAGTCGACCAGCTTTGTATCTCCAGTACCTCCAGTATTTGCTGGCTGTGTAAAAACTAACATATAGAAATCAGTAGGCTACATCCATTCAGACAGCATGTTATAGTCTGTGCCATACGACAGCCAATGTAGGTAGACGTTGATGACTGATGAGCTTAAGTTTTTTACTTGAATGTGTCAAAAGGAGTTCTAATGATTCAAATCAGATCCTTGAATTTGATAATGGCTTCAGATTAATTTAAATACTTTTGAGCTCCATGCCTTATTTATAATACATGAACAATGTACACGAGGTGATATGAAAAGATAAGATATCATTACAGGTGTCACTTGTTGTTGGAAAAATACTGAGAAAAGCTTTTGCTATGCAGATTTAACTCATCTGCTATGCAGTGAGGGCTACTGTAAAACCCTAGTATAACAAATGTACTAGCTGACATCGTAATGATGATCCTAGTCTTCCCACATTGAAGAAGGCATCCAAAACTCTTGGAGATTTTTAGATGTTTTACTACATCTAGTAAAACAATTTAACGTAGGTTAAATGCTTTCCTTTCCAGCAACACACAACTTTGGATACGACACTCATTGGCACAGCCAGAGAGACGCAGACACAGAGAGCCAGAGAGAGCAATTTTTAAAAATGCTTTTGAAAGTAGCCAAAATGGAATCTGAATCCAGCCAATATTTTACACCATAAAATGGTTCTGAACTGAGCTGTCAAGAGCTGTCAGGCTGAATAAGACAAAACTGCAGCATAGCAGCACACCAGGCATGAATATAGTGAAACACAGGCTCAAGTGATGCATGTCAGGATAGCCGTTGTCACTGTTTACATTGCACACCTGCACATATATGTGGGTACTTTGTATCCTGGAGAGTGACTTTGTCATGTTACTGCAATACAATTCCTGCCAATATCAACACAGGGCCTCAGAAGACTTTTGCATGCCACCACCTGCAGTGACTCTCTCTCACCTTGATTGACTGTTTTGTCTGACTAGAGTTTTGTTCTGTCTCCTTACTTTTAGATTACTGTGACGTTTGCCATAGTGTTCGGGGTCATCCTGTACCGGATTAGCATCAAAGCAGCTCTGCACATAAGCACCTACCCTGCAGCACGGTCCAACATCCGAGCCACCGTCAAAACCACCGCCGCCATCATCAACCTCATCATCATCATCATTTTAGATGAAATCTACGCCTCCATCGCCCGCTGGCTCACCACACTGGGTGAGGCACAGTTCACTGTTCACCTCTTAAAGATAAGATTTTACTGAAGACTGACTAGATCTACAATATTTCTATTCCATGCCAGGAGAGAAAACTTATTTCATGGTTTGATGTTTGATACTTCATAAATGTTCCAGGCCTCTCCTTTTAAAATGCCTACTGCTTCCTGTGACCTTTGAGCTTTACTGTGCAGACTGATGTCCATGCTGTTTGTTGTTCACCTGAAGTCTGAATTTAAGATGTGAACTATGAGCAGGTTTAGTTCAGAAGTAGATCACATTCTAGTATGAACTTACACTCTTGCAACTTAAGATGTTATATTGTCCATCTTTTTGTCCAGCTGGTAAACTTTAGAAATGAAATATCTTTACTTTTTTATGAGTCAGAAAGAGGAGATGCCATGTTAAGAAGAAACAGATTAAATGAGAAAACACTATGTCAGATGAAGTCTTTCTATCTGTCTTTACAATTTGTCTGGACAGCACCTTCAAGTAAAGAAAAGGCTTCATTTAGTTTGAAATACACGTGTAGCACACCACAGTAATGTAGGGTAAACTACACTTCCTGGTTCAAATTTTGCACTCATTCAAAGTCAGGGCACCACTCAGATCTTTTAATTCAGGTCATCTGAGAGACCTTAATCAGGACATTTCAGAATTCATATTTTCAATATTGATCAAATCTACTTGTATTCGTCAGTCTTATAATCAGAAGTCATGAACTCTGATGTCATTGACCTCCAGTTAATTATACACAAACATTTATGAACTACTGCTACGAAGAAACAATAAGACAACAAGGACGTAACAGACAGCAGACAGTGAATGAATAAATACAGATTAACTAAATAATTAGCAGCGATCATCACTGGAAGCAGTTGGTAGAGCGGTGATCAGTTTAGAATCACTTTGGAATTGAGAAGACAGTACTTTCTAAATTCACCTGTTGAGCAGACAGGAAAGTCAAACTTGCATACTGAAGCTGCAGGATCAACGGGTGACAGCAGTAGAAGAGAGAGAGATGAAGATGGAGATGGAGATGGAGATGAGATGGAGCTGTGCTGGATGAGTTGATTCAGGAATACAGAGACAGGACGACACCTCTACATAGCTGCAATGAAGAAATGCCACAGTGAAGATACTAAGAGTCACAGCTCATAGTTACAAAGAACATGTTTGCACCATTGCATTGTAAAAGTTAACATAAGAAAACTTACAAAAAGAAAACTCTATTTACAAAAAACAATGCAGTCAAAGCAAAAACAAAAGAATGAAAAAACTAACCATGAAAGAGCCCAGGATAGTAGTGGAAAGAAGCTGCACTGCTTTCCAGAGACTTTCTTTGATACAGAAAGTTCTTTAGAGCCAACTTCAAATTGGCATCCAACCAATCAAGGGGTGGTGTTAGGCTTCACTGTCCATGAGTGGTCAGAGGCCAGATACCTTTAGAACTTACTTTGAGTTAATTTCTTAAACATATAAATCCAGTTGTTAAATATCTAATATGATTCCAGATCTGAAATCACTGCTTTCAGGATAAAGAATAAGCGGTGATCATTTATAGCATGTCCAAGAAAGTTAACAATGGGAAAAATAATGCATTGTTCCAAATGAAAAGTTGAATTAATGAGCAATTAAACCCTTTCAAGTCAGTACACTCAAAGCTTTTGTTGTTGCAGAGTCATTGTTCTGAAATGACTGGTAGCTTACTGTGGCTGATGTCAGGCAAAGTCATTGGGACTGAAGAAAATGCAGTTGGATCCAGACATGGCAGACTATCAGTGCGAATGTTTAACTGGATCTCTAACAGTCTTTATAGCAGTGAAGCTACTGAGTGAATTGTGAAAAGCACACTCTCTTGTTGTCTCTTTTTCAGAGGTTCCGAAAACAGACAAGAGCTTCGAGGAGCGCCTCATCTTTAAAACTTTTATCTTGAAGTTCGTCAATGCCTTCACACCCATTGTTTATTTGGCCTTCTTCAGGGGCAGGTAACACAATCACCTCTCCTTTTTCAACATAAAATCATTTTGATCAGACATATGTGGCTCAGTAGTAAATCACATACTCTGGTCTACCGCTGCCGGCTGGTAGCCATTTGGATACAGGGGACACGAACACACTGTGCATTTCCTGTTTCGTCATGTGATGGTTGTGCTTGTTTACAGGCTTGTTGGGAGACCTGGAAACTACCTGTATGTTGTTGGATCATACAGAATGGAAGAGGTAAGTCCACTAAACCCAGTCTGACCTAACGGGTAAGGTTGCTATTACATCAGATGTCCTCATTGTTAACTATTTCAGCTTATCTCAGAATCATGTACATATGTATACATGCACACACAGGGTTTGTTGATAGACAAATAGACAGATATGCATTTTTTAAGAGCACACACAGTGAGGTGCATGTTTAGATAGAAATATTAAAGAAGGGTAATTCTGTTTTATATTAATAATTAATTACATTGTATGACTACAGTTCTTTGTTGTATGATTGTATTCGTACTTAAAGCAACTCTGTTCTGTTCCTGTTGTTTGCACTGGTTTTAACTTCACTCTCGATTCCCTATAGTCAACTCTTTAAACAGCCTTTTACCTCGCGCTCTTCTGCCTCACTTTGCTTCCATTTCACTTTCTGACTATTTGTTCTCTGTCCCTCCTCCAGTGTGCCCATGCAGGCTGCCTCATGGAGCTGTGCATCCAGTTGTGCATCACCATGTTAGGCAAGCAGCTCATCCAGAACAACCTGTTTGAGATTGGCATACCGTGAGTGCAGAGCAGAGACTGCGTGGCATGTTCAAACACACACTTACCAGAGAAACACAGAACACAAGCTGAACAACAGCATAGATCACAACATATGGGTTCAGGAAGTCACAGAACACATTATGCACACCCACTCAGTTGTACTTACATCTGAGAGGAATCATTTAAATGCCTGCTTGGTTTTCAGACACATTTACCTGGGAACCAGACAACACTTTGCTGCACTCTGTCAGCATGTAATTTTCTCTGTCTTTTTCATCCTTACAGTACAATGTATCATCAACTGACCACATATAATCCAGACAGTAGAAAGGATCCAAGAATTTAAACTATAACAAAAACTATTCCTAATTAGAACTGATCCCACTTCAAAACTGACTTTCCTCAACCAGAATTAAAATGGTATAGATGCAGCTAAAACTTAAAGAATACACTTTGTAGGAACGGATTAGGATAGTTTGGATTAGGATTGCCCCAATAGCTACAGTGTGACACAAATTGAACTCATTAAATGATGAAACAAACTATAAAGAAACACACTTATAGTGAATGTCTACAAACAGAGTGGAATAAACAGCTTTATGTGGAGAGAAGGCTGTTTCTTCTTCCCTGCTATTTGCTGTATAGTCATAAATATCAGTCATTTGAATAACATGAAATCAGGAAACTTCATATGACTTGAGCTGCACATTTGCATCTGCACTGTATCATATCCTTGAACATGAGAACTGGGACCCACTCTTCCTAACATTGCATCATAGCACCACTGGGGGTCAACCCCTCTCCTCCGTCAGTACTGAGAACATACCAATCTGCCAAATGGCCTACGTTTGTGAGCCCTCTAGATGAATCTGTCCATTGTTATCTCAGTTTACTTCAATTTGTTCAGCAAAACAGTGACACCCCTTCCAGTTATACACTTGGCTGTGCCTGTGAAACAATAGTGAACACAACAACTTTGAGCGCAGTGACGAGCTTTGGACTCTGTAAGTTCTGGGGTCACCACTGACTCCTTGCCCCAGTTGTTTAGAGCAGAGCCGCTTTAGAATATGTTGTTTCTCATTACAAGGTGCATACAACCCATGGATGGCAAGTCAATTCAATTCAATTCATTTCAGATTTATTTATATATCATGGCAGTCTTGAGTTACCAATGACTCCTATCTCTGAATCCTCTATGATGGAATCATTAAAACACGTCTGTCACAAAAACAATCAAATGCATTTTGGTTCTTTGACAGATTTATTACAGGTCTTTTGGAAATAAGACATAATCTGCAGCAGCAATGCTAAGATCTGGATAAACATCCCTTAGCCATTTTCTACTACACTAGGTGCTTTTGGCAGCCATCCACAAGCTTCTGGTTGTATTTTTGACCATTTCTCTTAACAGAATTCAAGCAGTTCAACTAAACTAAATTTGTTGTCTTTTTGACACAGTCTTGTTTCATCATCACAGTTTACTGGTTCTTGATGGGATTTAAGTCAGGGAAAGCCAGTTTTAATATGTCTTTGGGGCCATTGTCTTGTTGGAACACCTAACTGCATTGAAGATCCAACCTTCTGGCTGATGATTTTAGATTTTCCTGAAGAATGTGGAAGTAATCCTCCTTTTTCAACATTCTATTTACTGGTGGCAGCTTGACCAGTAAATCACTGGTTAAACTGCCACCAAAACAGCTCCACAGCAAATACTGCCACCACCATGCTTAATGGTAGGTTTGGGGTTCTTGGAGTAAAAGGCCTCACTTTCTCCCCCTAAAACATATTTCTGGTCATTGTGGTCACATTACTGATTTTTTTGTCTCATGTGACCACAGAACTTTCCTCCAGAAGGCCTTTTCTTTGTCCAGCTGCAAACATCAGTTGAACCTTGACATGCCGCTTCTAGAGGAAGGGCTTCCTTCTTGCATGGTAGCCTCTTAGCCCATGGTGATGTAAAACACTGTTGACGCTGGATGACTCTGACACTTTTAGCAGCTTGCAGACCTGCTTTCTTAGTGATTCTTGGTTCTTGGTCACCAGCTGTAGTCAATCGTAATCACTCATGAGAAGAAAATGTAATGAACACAGCTTTCCACTTCACCAGCACTGATAATTCAAGTTGCTGTATGTATAGGTGAGTTGTTAGGAATGTTGTAGACCTACAAAAATCTATGAAAGAAGCAAAATGCATGATTGTTTTTAGTGGCAAAGATGTGTGGGTTTCAACAATTCACACCGGGACCCAGGTGACCTAGACCCAAGGGTAGACCAAGTCACGGCTTGTTTCCAGGTAGCGCTGTACCACCCATGGGTATCTATTACATAACAAACCACCATTTTTTTCAGGTGTCTTTGAAAGTGATTCAGGATTTTTGTGGAGTGCCAGGTTCTTTTCTTTGGCCTTTTTAAATACCTGCAGCATCAGACAGCAGCACCAGAAACATTTTACGCATGTGGTACAGCAGGAGTAACTTCATGAACACAGGAATGCTCAGGATCTAAATAAATGTTCTGTGTTCTTCTACACACCTGACCCAGCCTGGTCCCCCCCGTATCTGAGGATTTTGCACTTGCAGGGTACCATAAAGGAGGATACTCCAGTGAACTTGCAGTTATTTTGCATACAGTAAATAAGAAGTTTAATACACTAAAAAGAAGCAGTAAGTAGGATGTCATTACAAAATAAAAGCACATTTACATTGTCCATATCATCATATGATTTTAGGTTATCATGAGTGTATTAGTTGCCAATAGCAAACAAGTAGAGAAATTCCAAGATGTGTGTGCATTTACTGAAATTCATGTAATGTTAGCTGTTTGTTTGACTTTATGTGTTAAAGCTACGTATAGGTCAGGCTCTGACATTGCTGAATGTGTAATTTCAATCACGGTTCCTTGGTGTTTTCAGGAAGCTGAAAAAGTTGCTCCGGAAGAGGAAGTCAGACTTGGACTCAAAGCAAGAGGAGGAGCTGAACAAAACCCTGCAACGACATGAGAAAGATCACTTCCTGGGTCCATTTGCTGGCCTCAGCCCTGAGTACATGGAGATGAGTGAGTTGAACCACACATACAGTTTTAGCCTTGATAGTGGTCTCCTCTTTCGTAATGCATTCTCCACCTTGTCTGAGCAAAAGTCTTCATATTCGTCTCCTCTCTAAGAGCGACGTGTTCTGCCCATGATGTTTGAGAAATGCTGTGTGTTAATGCTGAGGTCAAGCTTAATGGCTGTGACCACTCTGAAATAATCACTGTAATGCTCAGCTTCTATATACCAACAAACACACTCAGTCACTCCTGTGCTTTTCCTCAGGCTTCATGCTGGACCTTTACTTAACTTTGTAAATGTCTGCTCCTTTCAGTACAATTTGTTGAAATGGCAAACATGTTCCTCTGATATAGAATGTAGAAACTAATTGCCATGTTGAGGTAGACTGTGCTGACCTTTCAAAGAAGTTCAATATTACAATGTACAGAAAGAGCGAATCAGTGATGTGGAAACCCTGGCTGGATCATGCTCCATGTGCATTAGAGCTTTCTGTGCAGGAATATGTATGTTTAGCGAAGATAGGTCGATCAAAGTGGCTTGGTTTTACTCTTGTTGGTCAGAGCTTGTGGCCATCTAATCACTATTTGAAGATCTAAATTAATAAGTAGCTCATCCATACATGTCAGCTGAAGGAAGGAGATCTAAATGTTGCAGACTGACTAAAGCTTATAGTGCTCCCAAATATTCCAGTACTACTGAAAAACAACTGAAGCTACTCCAGCTCAACGCTGTTATATCTTCACGTCTGTGATCAATATCTATCATTTAAAAGACAGGTTGCTACAGCAGCTGTGTTTCAAATGTCTGAGACTCAGTTCATCTGCATCACCCAAATGATTCACATCCATGATTTTACGAGGACATTTCCAGTGCACATTACACATGTTGCAAGATGGAGTGCTTGAGGTAGGACGGACACAAAAACGAAAGGCCTACAACAAAACCCAGCCTCCAGCTTTGACTGAGCTCCAGTTCAAAACAAATCACTGCACATGGCTCAGCACTGACTGTGGTGACAGCAGACAGCATCAGTCTGTCAGGTATGTGATGCAACACGATGAGCATCAGTGTGAGTTACACTCCAGAGCCCGTGCTACACATATTAGCATATTGATCGGTTCACCTTTTAAAGTAATGAGTATTGATGGAATCACTTTTGCATCATTTCAGCCAATGATTGGAAAGAACCAAATCAACATGTATGTACGTTAGATGCAAAAAGGCCTTAAAGCTGCACTAATCAATATTTTTTATTACCAACGGCAGCAGCAGGCCGCTGTTTCTAATAAAGCACCTGGCTATCACTAAACTGCAGCTACACTTAGAGACTAACTGATGAACAAAGATGAACATTTAGTGAAGCAAGAAACACATTTTTATGAAGACCTGACGAAGACCAAAGTGGAGCTAAAAGAAGAGTAGCGGGCTTATGCTCATCAGGCAGCCAGAACCATGATGATTAATACCATACAGACAGCACTCCAATCAAACCACAACCACAGTCAGACAAGACAGCTTCAATGTTACAAAAGGCACAGGCGAGATACACAACACTATGAAACACAACAATGTCAGTGTAATGCTCTGTATTCTACACACCCAGTACCAAATGTGGTGACACCTCACTGCATCAGAGCCAGTCCTCCTCCTCCTCTGAATTCCAGAAGGATGGCTCCAATGCTGATGTCTGCTGGATGTGTAAATACTGTATTCAGCTGTCTGCTAATGTGCTACTAATACCAACTTTAGAAAGCAATAAATGCCGGATGTATTTTTAATTTGTTCTGCAGTTTCTAAGCGGTCAAGCAGTGAATAAATGCAGCTTTAATGTAGCTCAGGTTTCTGCCTCTGGTGTGGCCCTCA
Source organism: Dascyllus trimaculatus (assembly GCA_024666655.1). NCBI lineage: Eukaryota > Metazoa > Chordata > Actinopteri > Pomacentridae > Dascyllus > Dascyllus trimaculatus. The sequence goes on along the minus strand of CM045445.1, from coordinate 3,598,637 downwards.
GCTCCAGCCTGCACATCTCTTCGATATACACCTGGCTTTCCCAGCAGATGATCTATAAAGCTTCTGAGGGCTCATCTCAACATGATCACATCAGAAATAAGGCGGTTTTGATTAATTTGGTGATTTAGTGATACAATGAAATGATCATGTGTGGTTCTTTCATTCTTTGGTAATGGAAAAAGAAGGTTTAAAGCAGATGTGAGCTTAGACTTTATGTGGGTCCATGTGACCTTGTAATAGAAGTTACATTGTAGTAAAACATTGTCACTGACAAATTAAAGCACATCTTAGAGCTATTTTGTTTACTGTATTCCTCCATGCTGTGTTGATGTGTGGTTACATCAGTTAAATACAAACCAATTCTACAATCATGTGAAAAAATAAGTCTGTTCCAGAGAAACTCTTTGCTTTTTGGCATATTTGAACAAGCTAATATTTGATCCTCTTTGCTACTGATGAAAGTGAAGTACTAAAAAAATCCTACCTATTTTTTGTGTATATTGTGTCTATTAAAGGAAAGGGAAGTAAACTATGTAGTTTTGCATTTTTTATATGCACCTTGTCTTGATTTTTTTCTTTGTTCTTAAAATATTTACACCATTTTAAATCACTAAGGTCACATTTCCATGTATATTTTCTCACCCAGGCTTAGGCTGGGCCCACGCTACAGGAGTTTCAGGTCAATTTACCCCCTCCCTACAACCATGCAGACTGATCGGGGCCGCCCTGATCAATATCAAACATGTTGGACATGTTTTGCATTGAAGTCCCGATGGATACAATGTTACAGAAGGCCTCGAGCAGCGGAGGCTGTTTCCAAGCAACGCTAATCATTCTATGTCTTGAGGCTAACTCGAGCTACAGATATTAAAGCTGATAGTTAAAATTTCACCTCCAGTAAACAAACAATGCATCTTGTAAAGCATTGTCTCAGTCAGGCTTGTTTCAGCTTCTACTTGAAACTGCAAAGAGTGATCAGTGTTACAGTAGGTTGTTGCACCACAGCCTTTATTTTATTTATACACACTTCCTCGTGAGAGCAGGTCAGCTGTTGCACTCCTCTCTGATTGCTCCCTCTGGTAACTATGATCCCAGCAGTATGCTGTAGTGTGATTAATTTCAGATCTTGCATATCTGAGATTAGACAGAAGAATACTCATCAAGTTTTCTCTTTGTGTGTGTGATGCAACCCAATTTTAAAATCTCTTAGGATTTTGAAACTCCTTATTGTGTCCGCAGTCAGTGTCCCTTTTTGAAGTACAAGACTATGAGGCCATCCTTTCTTATTTCTGCTGTCATCTGTGTCTGTAGTCATCCAGTTTGGGATGGTGACTCTCTTTGTGGCTTCCTTTCCTCTGGCGCCACTCTTCGCTCTGCTCAATAACATCATCGAGATTCGCCTGGATGCCAAGAAGTTTGTTATGGAGCTGCGCAGGCCGATTGCAGCCAAAGCCAAAGACATTGGTACGTTTCAACCAGTTTCGTTGCTTTGAGAAATGCTATGTGTAAATCCTCCATCATCCTCAGGTAATCTGAGGATGATGGAGATAGGTAATCTGTCTCAATGAACCTTATTCTCAAACTGGGATTCACCTGTGGGCTCTGAGTAGGAAGAAAAACACTAACAAACTGAGTTTTCACTGACATGAAGTTGCCACATGTTTCCTAAAGGATCAGTTTTTCCTGTCCATACTGGTTGCAGGGAGACAGTGTTCCAGACAGAGCAAAGTCTGCAGTCTTCTTTCTGTTCCATTTATCATAATATGCAGTCTGAACCAGATCAATCACAAAATTCCCTCTAGCTTACTGTCTTTCATTCCAGCTGCTCAGGGCAGCAAAAAGTACCATACAGAAAAACACTAACTTTGATAAAGACAGTTAGTTGAAGTCTATAAAGCATCTTTGCACAGAATGATGATTGTGGATTCACTCATATTGTAAACAGGTCGGGGATCTCTGTGGGAGGAATGATAGCAAGAACCAAAAACACCTATTTGCAGCATGTGACTATTGATTTAAGACTTAAACCACCTTTAACTAATCTTGTCAACATAGTAACTGAAGGCAGAATTTGTTAGACATCAGAGCATCCCTAAATGCACACGACATGTAGTCCTTTTTAGAAAAAAATTGATCCTTCATCCAGTGTGGTATGAAGCTGTTACAAGGTTCAGGTTTCTGTAAACTGAGTTTCTTCATGTTCAGCCTTGAAGTGACAATTAATAAAAACACTTCTCAGAACCTGTTGTGCGGGGACGCCAACGAACAGTCTATAGTTACATGTACAGAACATTCCTAACAACTCACCTACAACATTTGTGTAACGCACGCAGTAGTCTGGCACCTTCTCATGCAGAGTGCTTGTGCCATCTAGTGGTGGCTGCTCCTTACTGCACCTATAGAGCGCATGTTGGTGCTGCTGTTTTTACCTGAGTGTTTTCACCCTTCTGTCTCTCTGCAGGTATCTGGTACAACCTCTTGAGGGGCCTCAGCAAGGTAGCAGTCATCGTTAATGTAAGTCTTATGTATCTTTACAACCTGTGTTACTCTGTCTGTATCAGTCTTTAAAGTTCTGGTTGAACTCTGATCAGTGATGTGAGTACAGCCACACAATACCATCGTTTTCAAAGAACTGTTCATGTTTGGTAAAATGAGGATAGTTAGCAGCAGAGATGAGCGATGTCCAGCATGGTTCACTGAGAAATGTTGAAGCTTCACTTATGATTTCATGTGTTATGTTGCATTTCATACATTTACTACTCAAGCTCATCATTTCCTTGCAAATGTTGTTCCGTGTGCTCAGATGACCAGTGAGATGGGCTCAAATCTATCTTGATCTTCTCTAAAGAGACCCCAGAGCCAGGCTTTATACGTGTGTAGTGATAGTGACACCTAGCGTTCACACTGAGAATTACTTTTGCATAGAAACAGCGGGACCTAATTTAATTCCAGTTTAAAAATATTTCAGAGCCAAATAAGTATGTTTCATGTTTGGCTTGGAGGCCTTCGTTTAAATACTGTAACACTAAACTGGAAATGAATGAAAATAGTTACGGATCGACTACATCAGCAGGAGGAAGTCGTGGCTTGTCCTGGTTTCTGGTTTCATAACGACAGTGAACAAACGAGCAGTTTTCTGTCCTTCAGGCTTTTGTCATCTCCTTCACGTCTGACTTCATCCCTCGGCTGGTCTACCAGTACACGTACAGCCCTGACGGCACCATGCACGGCTTCGTCAATCACACGCTATCATACTTCAACGTCAGTGATTTTCAGCCTGACACAGACCCTCTGCAGCCAATGCACCTCGGCTACAAAGTAGAAATATGCAGGTAAGGTTTCACTTTATAAGACTATGGACTTACCTGAGTTCATACCTGTAAACACTGGGATTTCAAAATAAGAGAAGTTTCCCAGTATCCTGCTCTGGGCTGTCTCATCACCAAACATCAACGAGTTACACCTGAGCAAAATCACTGACATGTCAAATGATTCAAAATTCTATCTCATTACAGTGGATTATTTCTATGTAGAACAGTAGAGTATTTGTTGTATACGTTTCTTAACTGAGATTTAAACCTTTTATTTTTCCATTACTTTCTATGGCCCCCTGGAGAGATGTTGTGCTGTTCTTCAGCTCTGCTATTCTTTGTAGCAGCTCTTTGTTGCAGGGTTTGTGTTGCTGTAAAATACCCCAAAGGTGTTCTGTTGGATTCAAGTCAGTTGACATACTTGCCCAGGTCGTAGTTTTCACTCTTTCCCTCTTCAGAAACTCTTGCATGATTTTTACAGAGTGCTTTTGATCAGGTTGGAAAACCTACAGTCCTACAGACTGGGAGTCATCTTGTCAGCCAGTATTTTGGTGTATCCACCAGCATTAACATTTCCATCTATACATTTCATCTTTTCTACTCATGCAGCCTCGTATCATCACACTCCCACCTCTGTGCTTCACTGTCAGGACTATGCATTCACTGGGGTAGTCCAGGCCAGGTTCAAGTCAAACATGCTCGACCCCATCTAACCTAAACAAATTTATCTTGGTCTCATCTGACCAAAGTACGTGTTCCTAGTATTCGGTGGGCTCCTTTTCATACTCTTCAGCAAACTTTCATCTCACAGATTTGTTCCAAAGAGCAACAAGAGCTTTTTCTTGGTCGCCGTCTGTAGAGATAGAAACCCCAGTTTCCATTGATAACCCCAGTGCTAGACTGCTCATTCTATATCCTCCTGGTTACTGCTGCAGCTGTGTTTCACCATATTCACCATATACCGTATTCTTTTCCATCATTGTGAAGCCTCAGTCTTAAACTCAGTCAGATTTTACAGTTCATCTGGTAATTCTTTTCAGTATGGGTCTATGATGCAGACATGCAGATAAGCAAAACCTATAAGTCCAAAACTGAGAATGTTCTCTTGTTCACATTTTATAATTTTGTTTGAGCAGTTAGGCTGACTTGAAATCAGAGGTGTTCACAGTTTTGTTCCAGTGATCACAGGGTTTCTCATTTGTGTGTCAGTGATCACAGGTGTTTCACTTGATTGTACATACATCCTGAGCCGTGTTTTCAATAGAATCTTTGCTTTTTAATGTTCATCAAAGTAAATGCTCTACTGTTCAACTTATGAATAAAGCAATTATTGAGAGGTGATACAGTTTGGAATCATCTGACATATGAATGACATTGCACACTGTAAAAGTGTCTAACTACATCCAGACTCTCCTGTTCGCTGTCTCCAGATATAAGGACTACAGAGAGCCTCCCTCGTCCAGCACGCCCTACGAACTTTCCAAGGAGTTCTGGGCCATTCTCGCTGCCCGCCTCGCCTTTGTTATTGTCTTTCAGGTTTGGAACCACACAAACATAATAACACCAAATCACACATGTTGTATTCCTCTATGTACTTTCAAACAGGCATTTATATCAAATCTTGGAAATGTGCCACCTAAATTTGAAATTAATGTTCTTCATGTGAGACTATTTGGCAATATAATGCAGCCTCCTCCTACAAAGTTTTTAAATTATAAGCGACAAGTTCAACTTGTTTTTCTGAGTTCATTCCATTGATGAGTTTTAAAACCACAGCCTTAAATGATCTGGTATAGCTGGTAGCTTGTACTGGCTTAGGTCAGCAAACTTCAGAAAGAGTTTGCTGTGTAAGTGACATAAATGAGTCCGTTTGTTATCTCCAGTGCTCTGCTGTTACACCATGCTTCAGCAGGACGTCAACATTTTCATCATCAATGGGAAAAAATGAAGTCAAAGAAGAACAAAACCCTCAGTGAGGCGGTGGTGCCGGCTGCTGTTCAGCAAAAGGTTCTGTCCGTTAATGAGAGCTCGGTTTCTAAGGTGCTCTGGTCTCTTGCTCTGTCCTGCAGAACGTGGTGATGCTCATGAGTGACTTTGTGGACTGGCTCATCCCAGACATCCCCAAAGACATCAGCCTCCAGATTCACAAGGAGAAGATCCTCATGGTGGAGCTCTTCATGAAAGAGGAGCAGGGGAAAAGGCTCGCAGCGAGGGACAAGGATAGCCAGGATAACTGCACCTCTCCCTCGTCAGCCAACGAGAGCCCGCCACAGCCTCGCTCACGGCCCGTTTCGCATGCTAACTGCTGTTAAACTGCTAACTGCTGGGGTCTGGAAAACAAGCACAAACACAATGAGCAAACATAACAAACTGTAAATACATAGGCTGGCTGGGAAAGGTTAGAACAGTTATCCATTAATATATGGTCAGTTTTGAATTGCCAGCAAAGTTTTTGCCACATTCACATTGTTTGGGAACATCTGCAGGACTTAAACTTTTGATGTGTTCACGTTAGAATTAGAATCCCAGGTTAAGGTGTTACATTTTACAACCATTTTACATCTTCAGCCATTAACCCCAAATCCAGCAAGTAGTACACAGACAGTACTTTGCCATAGATTTATGACCTCACAACCGTATTTATTTGAAAGGAACAAGCCATTAGCTTCAACGAGGAAATCAACTTTCAGGACGCCTGAGAAAGCAGTGGTGAACTCCACCTGCAGTAGATTTTAAAGCCTCTCCCATGAGACGCAAATGCCACTTTTCCAGTGAAGACAGCCTCTGTCAGTCCGTCCAAACGGTCCTGCTGAGAAGAGCTTCCCTCTGGTGTCTTATTGGTAAGATCCAGCAGAATAGGAGCTCTCCTCTCAGGGCATCGGTGTGTAAAGCTTAGACAGGCCTTTTTTTATTTTTTTGCACAATTATGTACGAATGCAGGAATTTAACGATGTGCTTTTTGTATATGCAACATGGTCAAGCACATGGGCTTTTGTTGTTGGGATGAACAGCAGGTTTTGGAACACCTGCTGATTTATACTGTCCTCTTGTATGAGCACCATATTGCTTTTTGTTACATTTGTTACATTTTTAGTACGATCAAACAGCCTGACGGGGTTCAGTGATATAACTCCTGGAAGCACAAGTCACATTATGTTTCACTCTAATGAACTGGAATTGTTAAAACTACAATTGGCAAAGTGTAAACACTAAGATGTCACGCTCCGTCTCACTTTGCTGAGATGCTGTAAGTACATATCGTTTGTCCTGTGCACCCCTGCTAAGATGTGGTGTTGGGTATGGACGGAACTTTTTTTGACACATTAATCCATGAATTGCAAACAGCTATTGACACATCCAGCACAACATTAGCACCCATTTGGAGTATTTCAGTCCAGTATTCACTACTCTCTGCCTCTTTCTTCTTTGATTAACTCTGCACAAGATCATTACCTTCATCAGTCTAGAGCCCCTTTCAGACATGCTCTTCCTTTCCAGTAACCTGACGGCATGCGAACGTGTCGACCTCATGTCTAAATGAGCACCCTGGTAACTTTTCCACGAAAGTTGTGAGAGGAATCCTATTAGGTCAAATTTATTAACATTTGCATATTACTCTAAATACAGCACAAGTCTAAACTGTATGTGCACTTCAAGCTGTGTAAAGTGATTTGAGGAAGGCTTTTCCCACCTTTTAGCACCGTGATTGGCCAACAGATATCACAGAGAAGGACACAGTGTGGTACCAAAATCACAAAACACCTTTCTCATTCACTTTGTTCTACAATTTCATATCTAATACAAAGAGAAATGTCCAGAAAATGGATTCAGACATACACTTTATACATCTCTGTCTTTACCTCAGTAAGACAGATCAGGTCAGATTATTGATGCTCACCAATAATGAATGTAATCTGGCTTTTCACAAAACATTACCAGGAGCTGGGGTTTAGTTTGTTGCTTCCTGCTGTGTGTAGGAGTCTTTCATCTGAGTGTATTAAACACCTGCAGCAGGATCCACATGAGGATCTTCTAGAGACAGAATTTCACACATTTACGCCCATGGAACAGCAGCAGTGGCTGTATCGATTACTTGGAATTATTAATTATCCCCAGCATGCAGACAGGATCAATCAGGATCCAACAAGTCACAGTTTGAACTTCTCCTCACATCAGTGAGCGTGTTTGAGAGTGAGTCAGTTTATCAGTTAGAGTTAAATCATTTGTTACATAGTGTCTGTCCTCATGTTGAGTCCTGAGCTCCATTTTTATTTTAATGTCAGTAAAGTAGTAGATTGTCACACATGGACATAGAGCTGGCCCTACCCAATGTGGCGCCCTAGGTGAGATTTTATATGGTGCCCCCCTCCATCAGCGATTTACCTACGCTTACAAAAGAAATTAAATAGTATTGTTTGGTAGTAATATTAATTGGGCATTGCTCTACATTTGAATCAATGTGCGCTTTTCCATTTCAAGAGCTAATAGTAATAAGTAATTTTAATATAATTATATTGAGGGTGATTTTTTTTCCTGATTTTGTGGCGCCCCCTGGAGGCCACGGTGCCCTTAGCATTGGCCTATACTGCCTAATGGGCCAGCCAACTGCATAGATGGAATTTTCATTGTTAAGGAAATCATAAATAAACTAGTCTACTAGTAATTTGGAGAGTTTGCTAAACTTGCTCTTAGTTTAGATTTAGTATTTTGTTTGTTAGTGTTCTTTCAAGTATCATACATCAGTTGATGTACTGTCCAGTCTCACATGTACCATGGGCTCTATCATCTAAATGCTGTATGGAGCTGAGAGGAACAGCACAGTTAGTCACTAGGAGCAACGCCTTTTACATTACACATAGTCCTGATCTGTTGTTAATGGTAGAACAATGGTCAGTGCAGCTTTTAAAGTGCTTTAATCAGCATGACTCCAAATGAATGCTAATGTTGTTCTGTCTGGTGAATGTATAATTATATGCAACTGTCGTATCAGTTTCATCTTTTTGACTCCTGCCTCTAATAGTGCAGGTTTGAATATCTGCATAGCTCCTCATCCACAGGAAGAGACAGCTCTTATCTATTCTGTGTCTTTTGTGTCATCAGCAAACTGTCCAAGTGCAGTTTATTGATGTCACCTTGTCTTTAGTTCAAATTCCTGTAGGTCCTGAAAGCACCAAGGGGAAATGTTGGCCATTGCAGCTTCACAAAGGCAGAGAAACCAAAATAGCCAGCCACAGCTAGTCAGATGCTCAGATTTAGGGTTTTCTGAGTCAGATCTTTTCCCCATTAAGCAGATCATAGTGATATTTGGTCAAGCAGCTTAGCTCATTAGCATAGAGTTGGCAACTGTAAGTAAAAAGTAAGTGTCCGTTTCAAATGTGTGTTTGAATATTAACCACACAGGTGTGCTGTCAGGTTTAAAGTAGTGTACTGAAAATGGAACTGAATGCACTCCTGGTTAAAGTCCCATGCAGTGTTAAGTGTGAACAGTTTGTGCCATGACACTCACATGACGTCTGAAAACTGCATCCTGGAACTAATGGCACTGGGGGATTTCTCGTATTAATATGAGATGTCAATTTAAAGCAACTTTGCATTTAGTGTTTCGCTAAAAGAGAATTTTCTGGATGTCTCTGAGAAGCAGCACCAGTGTCTCACTCGGTTGGCGATCGAGGTAACAGCATTACTGACTCTCTGCCTTATGTATATTCTCCAGCTGCTCCAGGGATTCAAACCATGAACTGATCATCTTCTGAACTATCACCGACTCATTTCAGTTTTCCTTTCAGTGGTTTTCATACAAAGTGATTTATCGGTCAACCCTTACAGAGCAACACTGGTTCATCATTATTATCTTGCCTTATACTAACATAATAAATAGTCTGGCGTTCTACCGAAGCTGCAGCTCTTCAGCTATTGAAGCACAAAGACTGAATGATATTTTCTTTTGTATTTATCGAACTGCGAAAACACATGTGGGAGTGACTGGATAACATATTAAAGAGTGGAAGTCTAATATGTAATGTAGACAAATGTAAAGTCTACACTGTCTAATCCACCCCTTGCTGTAAATATATACCGTCATCTAAAACTTAAGTCCTCAGCTCAGACTTATGGAATGTATGATTTTATTTTTTTTTATCTTCAGTGATGTGTAATGAGCTTGAGGTCAAATATTTCTGTTGTATATTTGTCTTTTAGTTACATGACTGCATTTCTATGTGTACCTAACATGTTGAGAGGGTGTTATCAGCCCACAGGGGACCAGTGATCTACCAACTAAAGGCTTTCACAAAGACAGTGATGAACTTCTTCGTGTTGCATCCATTTAAAAATCATCATTTAATAATCTGGAAGCCATCAGGATGGACATTTTTGCTGTATGTGGAAGGATGCCTGGGAGAACATCTCCTAATACAGACATTTTATCACTAGAGATGTTACGTCTTTCTGGGCTATGACAAAAACTGCACATTTTATTTTTACCAAGCCATTTTGCTGGTAATACTGTGTGTAAGTAGGTTAGTGTTGATATTCAGTGATAGATTATGTGTTGCCAGAGGGCTTCAGAGTCTGTTTTAATTAAAAATGGTTCGAGCCTCTAAATCTCCTTTCCCCTGCTGTTACGTGTGGAGACCCTTCCTCGATGTCCTCATGAGATGACTTTCCCTGCCATCTTCAGCCATGTGGCTTTCACAGCATCGGTGAACTGTACAGGTTGTGACCTGCTGATTCCTGTTCTAATGTACGTCAGAGCACATCCCACGACATGCCTCAGTGCATCTGCATGTAGAACCAACGAGTCTGTCTCTGATATTTTGCCTTTTTTTGTTGTTTTAACTAACTGCAAATAAACCAGAGGTGAACTGCCTGAGTGGAGACGTGTGTTTTGGTACTGTGATTCATTGCATTATTTCTTTCAGGGAATTTTCACAGCTAAAGTAGTGAAGTGCCAAATAAGGAGGATCTGGTAGGCTTTTTTTAAGCTCATGTTGAGAGTGTGTCTTATAAACCCACTTTGTGTCAGAAACTAGGTCTAAACTTTCTTGCTCTTTTGTTGCTATTGTATTGGTATTATAAAGTGAGAACTACGGTGGTCCAGAAGGGTCAACGCAACCGCAAAAGCCACAATGCAAATGCAAAGGCCACAACGGAAGTTAACCCACAACAGAAGTGCACAGCGGTCAGAGGAACAGGCTGTTTCCAGGGGACAATATTTTCTGGCGGACTGTTTTGATTACGGGAGAGTTTAATGAGACACAAGTAAAACGCTGATGCTCGATGACTGTGATTAATGTAATCAAGATAGTCCGTCAGAAAATATTGCCCCTGGAAACAAAGCCAGTTTTTCCCACCGCTGCTCACTAAACGCCTTGTCTTATAAATGTGGAAATCGGAAGCAGGTCCTTCATTCCAACTATGGTTCAAAGAATTGGGGAATAGTTTGCACCTGGAATGACTACGATACAAATTGACAAACAGACAAAATGCTGTCATGAAAATGTGAAAGCCCCTCTGGGATAAATGGCAGACCACCCCAACAGATCCCCCTCTTAAGCCACCTTGCATTGTGCTTGAACCTTTCAGAACGGCGTCTTAGATCACATTTACGTTCATGGAGCTGTCACCAAACCACTTTGTAATATGCTGATGCATCTGTTGTTGTTTTTTTCTCATTTGATTGTTTGCATGTTTTCTCATTTGTGTGACTCCATCAGCGCTATAGCAGCCTTTAACTATTCTTATTTACTTTCTATTTTCATACACCCATAATGTACGTCTTGTTTTTTATGATCTGTAATACTTAAAAACCAATTTAAAAAGTGAAAAAAGAAGAACATCTGGGGACGGAAATATATAATTCCTGCTCAAAATATGACAAGAACTTTCTCAGAACTTTAATAGAGCAAAAAAACCTTCTAAAAAACATGGACACTAATAGATAACAACCATAGGACTCTCATGTAAACAGTACGTCAAAATAAAAAAGCTTCTGTATGTTTTTTCTCACCAGAAATTAGAGGCCTACCCCACCCTCTCCTGCTATCCCCTCATCCCAACTCCCACCCCAACCTGTCGAGGCAGACGGCTGCCTTCCCTGAGCCTGGTTCTGTCAGAGGTTTTTTCCCCTCCCTATCCTAGGGGGGGTTTTTGGTTCCTTCCCACCGTCACTGACTTCTTGCTCATAGTGAATCCAAAAGCAACTTTGGATTGTTGGGTTTTCTGCTTTCTGTTCTCTGTAATTCACAAGGTCTGTACCTCACTATTGAAAATTGAATTTAAAAAAAACAGTAGAAGGGAAGGTTTCCTGAACGTTGTGGGAACGTTCCCTACAGGTTGCTTGCTTGTTACCACCGGGGGGCGTCTTACCGGGTTCAGCCGCTCTGACCTGAAGCCAGTGTTGGGACAGTTGATGTGCAGCAGCTGAGGAGGAAGTGAAAGTAAAAGTGGAGTGTTTCCTGGTTCAGACCGGCTGAGTGAGGAGGGTTGGTCAGGTCTGTGGCCGACATGAGCTCTCTGCAGTTTAACGCGCTTCTGCTGGACATTTCCAACCGACTCACCGCCGATGAGCTGACCAGTCTGAAGTTCCTGGTGCCGGAAGTCGGCAAGCGAGAGCTGGAGAAGATCGACAGCGGACTGAGGCTGTTCGAGATCCTGAGGCAGAGAAACCAGCTGTCCGCCGACAACACGGAAGACCTGTCCAAGCTGCTCAGACACATTCAGCGACACGACCTCATTGAAAAACTCAAAAGCTACGAGGGTCAGTGTGAATCCAGCAGCGGCGAGCCGGAGCCGGCGGAGAGAGGTACGGTCCGACCGAGCCCGGACACATGACAGCAAAGTTACATGGCTTAGACTGTTTGTTGAAGCTGAGATCAACAGGTCGAACATTTTTCCAACTATTTAAACCAGAGGATTAAAGTACCTCTGGTTTAAATACCTCTGGGTAGTTGGAAAAAGTGGGAGATGCTGCTGCGTAAATGGAATGGAATCACTGTTACTGGTTTTTCATTGAGAATTCACTGTGGAAATAAGTGCAGTCCAGTCTGTGACTACCATGAGCAGACTGTCTGAACACGTACTGGCATGTTCACAGTGGCACCGCCCACCTATGACGCATCTACACCATGCGTAATGTGGTCGGTATGTCTCCATGTCCTGACAAGGTGCCGCTCAGGTGCATTGAAGGTAACTTCACCAGAACTGTTTCAGCTGAAAACACAACAGGAAGAAACTGTAACTGTTTCTATGAGTCACATTAGCAAATAGTGGATGTATTCTGAGACAGTAACATATGGACTGTTTTCATTTTCACTTAAACATCTAAAAAACACACACATTTGAGCATCATAATATCTGGTCACTCACTGATGTGCACATGTACGTTATCATGATAGGATGCAACTTAATTACACATATGTGAGACTAGAGCTACTCCAAAGAAAAATCAAAATCAACCTTTATTGTCATTTAGCTGTACAAATAAATGCAATGCAGGCAAAATGAGAGGGTGCTTCTCCAGGAATACAATAAAGAATAAAAATAAAAATGCACATTTAAACACACACCGCCCACACCTTATACATACACACACATATCCCTGAGACGTCTGCAGCTAAATTGAAAATGAAATGAAATGGACATTGAAATTGTCCCTGTTTAAGTGTCCAACTAGTCCAAAGTAGCAGCCTGTGGTTACAGTGCCAGCTAAAGTGACGCGTGATTTATAAAACTCTGACTAAAACTAAGGTGCAGTAGTGTGCAAATTCCTGGTCAACCATTCAGTATTCTAACAGCTTGTGGAGGAAGCTGTTGAACAGTCTGGTGGATCTGCCTTTGATGCTTCACCTGATGGCAGCAGTTCAAAGTGATTGTGGAGAGGGTGTGAAGGGTCCCTGACAAGGTTTATCAAATAGGAAAGTCTTAAGCCTAATCTTAAAGTAGAGAGGGTGTCTGCCTCCTGAACTCAAACTGGGAGCTGATTCCACAACAGAGGAGCTGATAACTGAAGGCTCTGCTACTTTTAAGTTTATGTCCATCAGGATTACATAGCAGTGTCAGGAAACAACAGCTCGCAGATACCATTTGTGGCTGTAAAATCATTTCCTCTAAACTCATAGTGTCTTCTTCTCCTCCCTCAGTCAAACTGGACATTGCCGCCGAGGTGATTATAGAGAATCTGGGAAGGAATTGGCGTAAAGTGGGCCGCAGACTGGGTTTGACTGAGGTCAAGCTCGAGTCTATCTCCAAGAGACATCCCACGGAGCTAGACGAGACGACAGTGGAGCTGCTGAAGGAGTGGAGGAAGAGTAAAGGAGCTGAGGCCAAGACAAAGGACCTGATCGCTGCTCTGAGAGCCTGCCAGCAAAATCTGACTGCTGATAAAGTGGAGGACAGACTTAAAGAACTCCAAATTGATGGGCATTAACAGATCAGATTAGGCTGAAATTAACGCTGGGAATAAAAAAAAAATGACTGCTGCGACTTAAAGGAATCAGCCATCAAAAATATATATAAACCTATATATAGAATGAAACACAAAGATCATCTGTGTTGAGATGAATAAATCAACTTCTGAATGTGATAAAACAAAAGTCTGTTTCCTCTTCAGTGTTAGCTCCTATTCATCTTGATTTATGCTTAAATATGAAGATTAAAACAAAATATGAACCTCTGATTTATCAAATAAAAGATGTGCAGCTGAAATGGAGACGTTGACATTGTAGTAATTGTAATGTGACACCTACAGATCATCCAGAAACTCAGGTGATGCCGTTTTTTTAGCACATAATATCAAAAGCTACTTATCAGCTAATATGTAGAAACATATTTGGTCTACAGGCCATGTTTTACATTATATTTAAATACACATTGGACCTATATCTGCCAAAATGTTTAGTATTAGAAGGACAGGGTTTTTAAATTGCCTGCTCTTTTGAACTAAGAGCTGCTATTTTACATTTTTTAAGGACAAAGGTGGTACATTGACATTTTTATGATGCTGACCTCATTATAAAAATCTAGTTTTGCTTGCAAAGCAACCTTTCAAATGTCCAGCTGACATTATAATTAAAAACTGAGTCAGTGGATGTGTGAATATACACACTAAAGTGAAGGTAAAGTGAGGATCTTTCCAAAACTAATTTCAAGAATAGTTTTTATTATTAGTTGACTTCATACAAAGTGCAGTATAGAGAAAAAATGCAGTGTGTCTGATATACTTAAGTTGTGTGGCGTTTCCTGTGGTGCTAAATCCACACATACAGTCAGATCATGTATTGTTTTGCAGTAGTGTGAAGTGCAGGCCAAGGCTGTGGGTGTCAAACTGCTTGTACTTTTCGCTCATGTCTCTGTTGATCGCACTCAACGGACAACACTAGAGGACCAGGTATAAGGTGATTTCATCCTCTGTACTCAGAAAAATAACAGTTCTTCAGAAGGTTCTCTGGTTCTTCAAAGTTAAACCAGTTAAAGAAGCTCTTTCTGTGCAGTGAAACACAAAGTGACTGTGTAACAACAATAAGACATGATAAATAACCAACAGAAAAAAGAGTCTTAATGTTATAAATATTTAAGGAGGTAGAGGTTGTGAAGCTGAAGTGCAGTGTGCATTGTTTAAAAGATGCAGTCGTGTGAGTGTGTGTGCATACTTCTATATGTTACATACATGTTTACACTGATCCAGTGTGCTGTAGCTGACAGATAAGATGCTATGATTTGGATTTTGACCTTAGGTCAGAGTTCACAGTCCTGACAGCATGAGGAAAGAAGCTCTTCTTCCCATACTTTATGCAGTTCTTTGAAAGTTTATTCATTTTTATTGGAGTTATTTAGTTGCAGGTGCCAGCATGGAACTAAGGTTGCACCTAACCAACAATTAACCGACAATACTAAATTTGTTATAATGAAAGACCCTGAAATGCTGCAAATTCTGACAACTACAGTTCATATATAACCATTCTGCATCCAGAGGTGACTGCAATGTCCCAAGAAGAAGGTCTACCTTCTCCCAATCGGCCTTCTCCAACAAAGCTACGAAGGAATGGAATAGACTTCCGGACAATTTTAAAAACATTACAAAACATCACAGCTTCTCATGTGCAGTCAAGGACTGGATACTGAGCAATCAGACATGCCTGCACTGACGTCTCAGATATCAGGGTTGTATGCATTTTGGAGGTCTGACATATTATTTTATACTTGTACATGTTTTTTATTTTTACTCTGCATATTTATCTATTGTAATAATTTTTAGATTTGTACTATGTTGTCTGTCTTTTATGTGAGGACTACAGATGGAAATTAGCGCTACGCTAAATCTGGTGCAGCCATCTTTATATTCTAACGAGAATATTCAATGTCTCTGCACACTGTCCTGCTAAATAAATAAATACAAATACAAATACAAATTCATGGCCATACCGCCTTGTGGATGCCCGATCCTGTCAGGTCTAGGAAGCTAAGTGAGGTTGGGCCTGGTCAGTACCTGGATGGGAGACCATGAGGGAACACCAGGAAGCCTGGGTGGATGCAGTGTGAGAGTGAGTGGTTGGAGGGGCCGATGGAGTAGACTGGCCTCCGTCAGTCTACCCCAAGACAGCTGTGGTTACATACGTAGCTTAGCACCATGTAGTATGGAGTGAATTAATAATGCAATGTAAAGCATCTTTGAGTGTCTAGAAAAGTGTTATATAAAACCAATGCATTATGAAAATCAGTGTGTCTCTAGCTGTAAGATGCATTCAGTGTTCTATGCTTTTTAGTCTGGATCCACAAGTTAATTGAAGATTTTAGGGTCCTCTGCTCCTCCTCACAGTGACTGACTTTGTGTTACTTTGTGGTTCTTTGAGGCTGACCTTTTCAAAACCTTATTCGTCTGTGAGTGAATTAAGTCAAAAGGAGCATTATTAAATGTCTAACAGTCCTGCCTGTTTTTCAACCTGCACATCATAGTTAGATTTAAAATGCTCATAAAAGCATTTATTTTTGACAAATTAGTTCAAACATCAACACAACACACAATAACATTAATTATTGGCAGCGTACTTACACTTCCACTTGCTCCAGTCTCCTAAAAGGATGCTTTCTCTGCTGTCTGCTCCCTCCATCTTGCTTCTCTGGTGTTGCAAAGGTGAAATGTGTATTTGCAGAGCCGAGGTCTGCCCAAGCCAGAGCATCCCTTAAATTCGATCTCTAATGTTCCGTGTAACTCTGTGTTTGATATGACGCAGTCTGTGTCCAGTGGAAGGCCAGGAGTCCTGAGTTTAGGCCCAAGACACCTGGAGTAAGTAACCGTTCCCACTCTACAGTACCCAAACCTGTAGAACAACTGTTACTCATTCTTTCATCAAAGTTCTCAGTGTGTGTCAGCACAAGATGCATTTCCAGTCTCTGAGGTGCAGTTTCATACTTTAAAAATGTGAATGTGATACTGAGCTTCACATCAAGCTTTCCTTTTTGTGAATCAAAAAAATGAAATGCATAGGAATGAGCTGAACTGTAATAATCTAAGGAAAACAACTTTAGTGGTGATGTATTTTTATGTTAACATAAAATGAGATGATATTTGAAAGCAGTTGTCTTTATTGTTAACAGTCAGAAAGCCATCAGCTGTTAATGCTTCAATGAGGTCTGCAACACAAACTGCCCCCTGCACGAAATCCACATCTCCTTCCTGGACATTAAGCCATTAGGGCGACAGATCGACGGTCACAGGTGCACTTTCTGCAGAGGAAATGTCAAGTCAGTGAGGGAACATCGTTGGAAGGATGGTGCAAAAGTTGGACTGATCTATGCTCGCAGGGAATATTCCAGTGATGTTGATTTTCACATTAAATGAAAGGTTCACGTTTTCAAGTCTCTCCAGAAACAAAGCTTACTTTACAGCACGAATAAACATAGCAATAAACAAGCCTGGTACAAAAATGTTTTTTGTCTCTATAGCTAGTCTTCTCATTCACAACAGCTGTACTGTGGGTGAATTTATAACTCATCTGTTTACACTGTATAAGGCTTAATGTCATGTATAATTAAGCTCTCCACGCTCAGGCTCCACCTCTTTTTCGAGTTCTTGTAGTGACCAGGAGCCAGGCACCGACAAAAACGCTCTTCATGTCATGGAGGGTTCATCGATTTCATAGACAGTCAGTGGCTCACAAATGATCTCATGCCTTAGAGAAGAGGATTAAAGCAGGAGACAAACTGCAGTGTTTTGTTGACCCATCCAGGAATCACTGATACTGTTGTTCCTCTTCGGTGTTTCTAGATGAGCTGCAGAGAAGTCCTGCCTGATTTGTCTAACTTCATGTTGCCTTCACCTGAACTTTAGAATGTATTTCTGCACAGAATGAGAAGTGTGGATTTCAAACCCCGTCACTAACACTGGAAGAGCAGGAGGAAGGGATCTCCTCAAGGACAATATGGAAATGTAAAGACCTGCTTAAGTTTCTCTAGACACAGTTTGTGGTGTCTGAAATGAACTTACTTTGCAGTCGGATCACATTTTGTAACATTTGTATAAGACTGCTGCAGCATACTTACAGCACTGGTAAAGTCTGTTCAACCTGAGAATGTCGTTCTGGCTCATTTGGGTGGCCTGGCCAAAGGCTACATTGCTGTTAGGAATGGGCAACATGGTGGGAAGGTTGTTCTTGGTGAAGGCATACCTAGGAATCACAAATACCACAATCCAAGATTAGCTTTGGTTTGACTATTAGCATAGAAACCATCCCTGACTCTTCCTCTTCTTTAATGTATGATATTTAAATGCAGGTTAACATTGGTTGAGATCTCGCTGCTAAACAGTCTTGAATGGGACTGTATGTACAGCTGGAGAAATTAGTAGGTTCTGACTGTGCCGAGCCTCTAGTCCTGCCACGTAACTGTAGCAGGAGTAGCTCATGTACTGCTCAAGCATACAGTGTTCCTGTGAAAGTAGTCAGAAACCTGGAAATTCGCACAATAATCCCCACATGCAGTGACAAGGAAGATGAAAGATAAATGAAAACGTATCAAATAAAGACCTTACTTCTCATATTGCATGACAGAGTTGTAGTCGTAAGGAGTTCCCTGGTTCAGAGTGTTGATCTTATTGAAGTTGTACTTCATGTCTGCAGAGATGAGAGAAATGTTCATTGGAAAACACAGAGTTGTACAGACTGTTGAATTTTGATTAAATTCACTTTTCAAAGTTTATAATTGTCACTTTATTATGCCATCTATTGAGCCTGGTCTTCATTACAGAAGGAATAATAAAGACCCTCATGTCCCAAAAATCTGTTAAAATAAGGCATTTCACTCCGCTGTTAGCAGTGTGGACGGTGTAGGGCTAAAGCCACTGCCACTCCTTTCAGTTTTGTGTCAGCAGCAGTGACAGCTGGAGCCACTACACTGAGCCTAAAACTGCTCTTCAGGAAACCTATGGGTGGCATCATAGAGGATTTGTATGTCTTTATATACAGAAATTGACCTGAGCCAGTGGCTTGAGAGCTCCCTCCACTCCAAAAGGTTACTTTTTTATTTTTTTTATTGTACTTTTGCTTGATGAAACAGCCAGCCAGACAGCAAAGTAACACTTTTAAGACTAAATAGAAATCAGGTCAGTCAATAGTCTAACCGTCAATGATGTTCTCCCAGTAAACCCGGATGTGGTTGTCCCTGTCAGAGCGGGTCTGTTCATGGTTGAAGCCGAGGGCATGGAGCAGCTCGTGCTGGATGGTGCCGTGATACAGACAGCCCTGACGGCTCAGAGACACCGTCTGACCACCAGTAAACTGACGACCCACGTAGGAGTAGCAGCTGTGAACACAGGAGCATACAGTAATATGTAGAGATCTCATAAGCTGTCAGCATGTACAGTTGTAAATAGGAGGGGTTGCTTTACAAGCCCTGTAGGACAACAATGTAAAGAGAATTCATTGGATTAGATGTTGCATTCTGTCATATCTGTTATTTCAAAAGACCACTCTGTGTTTTCTGTCTATTGTATTATTACTGATCACTAAGTTGTTCAGCCCTGTGTAATACAGCTATCTAAAAGCAAGAACTTAAAGTAGTTATTCATCATTCTAAATGAATGAAGGGGAGGATTGTGATGCATCAAATCTGCAACAGGCTACTTACAATCTCTTGACAGAGATGTTTTATCCCACTGAGGAACAAGACTGGTCGAAGGCATACATTTTTAGTGTAAGAAAATAAAAACTCAGAGTCTTACCCATTCCTGGACTCGATGCTCAGCCATTCATTATCCCCATTCTGGTAGGGTCTGAAACGGATGCATGAAACTGCAGAGAAAGACTCCAGTCCACGAACAATGGTGGCCACCTCCCTGGAGGCTGCCAAGACAAATATGGAAGATTAGCTTTTTTAAACACCACTGCCAACATGTGTTTCTGAATAATAGAGTCAGTGAGCTAGTCTACAGACATGCTGATTATACAGAATATGATTTTATAGATACAGTGTTGCTGTCGAAATAGCTACCCAACAGTACATAAAGTAGTCGAATTCAGCACAACCTTAAAAAACTGCAGCAATAAAATGCAAATGTTGTTTGATAGCAACACACTGACAGTGTTTATTGTTCTTATACATGTTATCTGTTTCCTGTCTGCTGTCATGTTCACTCTCCCTTTACTCTCACCGCAAATGACTGAGGCAGATGTCTGGGTTAGGGTTAGTGGAGTTAGGGTTAGGGTTAGTGGGGTTAGGGTTAGTGGGGTTAGGGTTAGGGTTAGGGTTAGTGGGGTTAGGGTTAGGGTTAGTGGGGTTAGGGTTAGGGTTAGGGTTAGTGGGGTTAGGGTTAGGGTTAGTGGGGTTATGGTTAGGGTTAGTGGGGTTAGGGTTAGTTGACGTGAGCCTGGTTCTAGAGGTTTCTTCCTGGTAAAGGGTAGTTTTTCTTTCCTCTGTTGCCAAGTTGTGTAAGGTTTTGGCGTGATGCTGGTAATGGAGTACTTTGCTTGTAGTACTTTGACTAGTAGTGGAGTACTTTGACTCAAGTAAAGTATCTGAATAAATACCACTGTAAGTAGCTGAGCAGGTGAGACTTTGTTCACTGCAGTTTTTAATGTCCATTAAAAACTGCACCATTTAGGTGGATCAGCAGCCATATCGCCTAATACTCAAAAAGTACCGCCTAGTAAGATGTTATTACTAATGTGGTATCTTCTAATTAGCATTTTTTCCAAGGTGGAATCCATTTCAATTATGTGATAGAGGATTAGCTAGTTTAGTTACTTATAATGTGATGTCATTTATATGCCCATGATATATTTTGTGTAAAAAATCTCTATTTATAAAATGAATTGTTCAACAGGTTGAATTTTGGAAGTTTTATTTAGACTGTCAATAATCAGAACTTTATTATTACTAATGTAATAGGTTAGAAGAGATTCCTCTTTGACACAAAGGGTGGATGTGAACCTTTTAGAATTTCATGATTTTCTGCATTAATTTGTCATAAAATGTGATCTGATCTTCATCTAAGTGAAGGTATTGACAAATATAATGTTCCTAAAGTAATAACTCAAGAAAAATCTGATCTTTCATGTCTTTATTGGGGACAATCATAAAAACCTCTTAATGCTGGTGGAAAAGTGTGTGAACCCTTGAGTTAATGACCTCAAAGAAGCTAACTGGAGTCAGGCGTTAGCATACCTGGAGTCTTGTTAAGAAGATGAGTTTGGAGGTGTGTAGTAGAGCTACTTTGACTGATAAAAACCACTCAAACTTTTTGAGCTTGCCCCGCACAAGAAGAATACACTTACGTGAGCCATGCCTTGCCAAAAAGAGCTTTCAGAGGATCTACGATCAAGAATTATTGATCTACATGAAGCCGAAAAGGATTACAAAGTGATTTCAGAGACTTTAGAAACTCACCAGTCTACAGTCAGGCAAACGATCTACAAATGGAGACACTTTGGGACTGTGGCTACTCTACCAAGAGGTGGGTGCCCAGTCAGAATGACCCAAGGGCACAACAGACTCATCAATGAGGTAAAGAAACATCCCCGAGTGACAGCCAAAGATTTGAAGGCGTCATTAGAACTGGCTAACATCTGTGTTCATGAGTCTAGAGTATGTAAAACATTGAACAAGCAGGGTGTCTATGGCAAGACACCATGAAGGAAGCCACTGCTTACTAAAAAGAACATTGCTGCATGCCTGAAGTTTGGGAAAGAGCACACTGACACTCCACAGTGGTATTGGCAAAATGTTTTGTGGATTGATAAAACTAAGATTGAACTATTTGGAAAGACCACACAGCACTACATCTGGCATAGAAAGGGCACTGCAGATCATCATGGAAACATCATCCCAGCCATAAAGCATGGTGGAGGAATCATCATTATCTGGACCTGCTTTGCTGCATCAGAGCCTGGCTAGCTTGCAATCATTGAGGGGAAGATGAATTCCCAAGTGTATTAAACAATTTTTCAGGATAATGTGAGAATGTCTGTACGTCAGCTGAAACCCTGTAGAAGTAGGACGATGACCCAAAACACCGGAGCAAGTCCACAACAGAATGGCTTCAGAAAAACAAAATCCACCTTTTGGAGTGGCCAAGTCAGAGTCCAGACCTCAACCCAACAGATATGCTATGGAATGACTTGAGGAGAGCCGTACACATGAGACGTCTAAAGAATATGACAGAGCTAAAGCAGTTTTGCCAGGAAGAATGGGCTAAAAGTCCTCCTGAACCATGAGCAGGTCTGATCCACAGCTACAGGAAGCACCTGGTTGAGGTTATTGCTGTGGAGGGGGTCAACCAGTTATTAATTCCAAGGGTTCACTTACTTTTTCCACTACCATTTGGAATGTTGACTGAGTGTGTTCAATAAAGACATGAAAGATCAAGCTTTTTCTGTAAACTTGATATGTGCTGTTGGTCTGTTTAGTGAGTGAACAGTTAGTTCATGCTTACTGAAGTGGTTCTGGATGTAGTAGGGGATGTAGACCCTCCCATCAGTATACTTCAGCCACAAGCAGCCTCTGGACGTGCAGGGGTCAGCGTTTCTTTCAGCGTCAGGACTGATGGCAATGTCTCCTCCGATCAGCTCGGGCTCATCAAAGTCAGGAACTGCAAGACCAAGTCAGTGAGTTCAAAATACGTAGCAACGTACAAATAGCTTGTTTATAGTCAGTGGTGACAGTGACTTGAAGCTGCTAAATAAAAGCTTTCCTTCTTATCAATGTGGAAAAGTCAGAACATCACCAAATTCTACTGAGGGTGCTGTACCACCTCCACCTCCACCACCACCACTGCTGCAGTAAATTCAGTGGCTTATTTGTGTGCTCCACAACAGATAACCCACGTACCACGGTCTCTGTTGGCTCTCTCCAGCAGCTCACCAACAGAAAGCTCCCCGGATGTGTCCTCCTCAATGGTGGGAGAAAGAAAATGTTAGAGGCTCTGTGTGTGATGATGTATTGAAGCTTGGTGAAAGCTTAATTTGCAAGGAGATTGACTCTGGAATTCTATAAAGAAAATAAAGTGTCGTTCTATTGAATCTCACTATTTAAAACATTGAAAAAGTAATTATTTACATGAAATAATCATTTTTAATTATTAAAATATTGTTTTTTGTTGTGAAATCTAAAATATGGCGTTTTTTTCCAGTTTAGCATGAATTTAGTTTTACTTTTTATTTATAATCATGCTTGGCAAAAGGTCACTTCTTACATAATTATCTCACTTCTGAAATTAATTTGCATTTCTCACGACAGTGGAATTATCAACAACCGCCAAAGGTGACTAAGAAAATAGGAACACCCACAAGACCTTTTCAAAATGTACATTTTTGTAATGAATCTAAAGTGAACCAGCAGAGCTCTGTCCTTAGGCTGCCAACAACAATGACTTTGAACTTCATATTGAACATTGGCGCTCTGTTTCCTTTCACCTATAGGCAGCGGTTTCGATAAAACAAAATGTTACTGTCAAGATATAAAGTTCCTTTGTAGCCATACAGACTCTTAAACTTCTGTTAGTTTCAAACTTCAGTCTTCTGAAGTTACTTTATGGCTTTTCATTTTCAAAGTTTGTAATACAATCTTAGAATATAATGTTTTCCTTTTTAAGATTCATTTGACCTTGGTTTTGTACTCACTATTCTATTTTCTAATTTAAATCAACTATTTTTAATTTTCTTTGCTCCTTTTTTTCTGGGTGAATTAGTCCTCGATATATTAGCTGCAGTTTTAAGCTGAAAACAGAATAGGATCACTCTGGGCCTTCATCATGTCTTGGCCCTACATGTCGGCTCTAAAGCCATGTCTGTGGTGTTTGGTAGCTTCTGGATTTATTACCTCAGCCCAGGAGGAGGACACCAGCAGCAGAGCCACAACAGACCAAGAAAAGACCAACATGGCAGCAACAGACCTGTAAAAAAAAAAAAAAAATCTAGATGACTACTGTAATACTGGAAAAAAGAAGGAGATCTGTCATTGTAGGGAACTTTTTTATTATTATTTCACAGAACTTTCAGGATTTTAACATATTAAACAAATAATATTTCATAAACTTTAGCCGTCAAGTACTGAAATTCTAATCGTAAGTGTTTAATAACGGTGAGTTTACTTTTCTTCACAGGTGAATTCATTGGTTTTTAGTTGACCAAGTGTGTTAACATTAAAGATCCGTGACATATACAGGTTTTTATATCAAGTTACAAGTTAAAACTCATATCACGCTTGACTTGATTCAAAATGAGCAGTAGATTCTTCCACAGAATTATATAAAGCCAATTAATAATAGAACTTTTCTGCAGCAGGGTAATCATTTATTTTTACAGGTAGTTTTATTGTTTTTACAAAAAAAAATCATATTGACAAGATGAAGGCAACCTGCTGCTGAATGTTGCTGTTTTAATTTTTTTTAAGTGTATGTTATCAGATATCAGTAATCCATGCAGGTTAACATGATTGCCACCTAAATCACTAACACTGTGTATGTGAATGATGTAGTGTGTAGCGGTGCTGGAGGATGGGGTTCCTACCTGAAAGCCTGAGGAGTGAGTGTCCTTCTGTCACCCAGCGAGAGGTTTTATAGTGTTCCAGGTCTCCAGGGACTAATAAGCAACATGATATGTCAAAAGCACACCTTTATCACTGAACGGAAACTTCTAACAACTTGTGTGAAACTTTGCACCTGGCACAGTTGTGTGTGTCCAACTGTGTTTTTTTCTGTACAGCTAAAAAAACCAAAAAACAAATGGGTGAGCAGTGAAAAGAAAAACCTGGCTGTTTGACCTCTGCAGTGAGAGGATCTGGTAGTTCTGGGGGCATTTTGCTGCTATGGTTTGAGTCCACTTGTCCCCTAAGAGGGAAGAATGTTACAAATCAATACAATACAGTGATCACCTTTATGCTGTGGTGAAACATTTCTGTCCTGGTGGGAGGGTTTTCTGGATAGCAATGCTCCATTCCATAGGAGCTTGTAGGGTCACTGAATGGTTTGCTGAGCGTAGAAATGATGTCAATCATACACTGTGGACATCACGGTCATCAGAACTCAACCCAGGTAAACACATGTTAGACAGCTCCCTCTCCACCTCCATCATCAATACACCAGATGAGGAGCTCCACAGGCTGATCCACCTTCAGGCCTGAAGTCCTTGCTTGTTCATGTTCCTGCTCTTCTGTACGCAGCCTCATAAGGTCCTCCTGCAGGTTTTGGCAGTAATACAGAACGTTTCTTTGTTGTTTTAAACTGTGTATGATGCTGCCAGCTGTTTTATCCTGAACTTAGTGTCTTGGAAATCTTCAAACTATTCCCTTTTGGTGTAGTGAAATCAATATTTCTTGTTTTAGCTTCTTGGGCAGCTACTGCAGGTGGAATTTAAATTTGTATCAAAAGAAGCAAATTCAGTATGATTACATTGTAAAGGCTCGTGCTGCAGAGTGAACTGGGGACGATCAGACACCTCCATGATGGTATTGTTTGTATGACTGTAAGTGTGTGTGTTTGAGGACAGCTCTTACACTCTGATACGCTTTGCATAGTTTAGCACAGTTTAGGTTAAAAACAATAGAATAGTCAGATGCACACTTCTTTAGTTGTCAGATTATTTAAAAAAAAAAAAAAACTGCTTTTCCTGAGCAACATTTCCTTCCACATACATTTTTTGCTGGAGGCCTTTTCAGAGTCTGAGTATAAACATCTGTCACCCTGTGTAAAAAAAAAAAAAAGCACTGCTCTTATCAGTGTGGGACATTCAACATACTTTTGGCAGTACAAACCCACCCATACCCACTGACTGTGGCAAGGCCAGGCCATGAATATGTTGCAAATGTGTGGCGGGAAACATTCATTGCATCTGCAGGTACGATGGCCATTATATTAGCATATGAACTTATAAAGGTCAGGCTCACTATCATAGCACATGAACACAGTTAGTATGAATGATGTGTTTCTTGAAGTGGATGGGCATAAATGGGCCTTTAAGAGTCAGGATATGGATGGATAAACACATTAATGAAGGAACTATAACATATAATAGCTCATTCTACAGAAACATCCATTTTTCTGTCCCGAGCCTTAAAAATATTACTCTTAAAAAATAGTTTGTTACATTTTTTTAGTATTTTATCTATAAAAACATATTATTTGAACTGTCACACCATTTGAAGCCATCAACTTGGTAATATTTGCTTTTCAATCAATTATTTAGAACCCCAACACCACAAAAGTGTTCGCCCCCACAGTCATTTAAGATGGCAGAATGCTGTATTTTGAGTTTAAAAATATATTTTTCTATTGTTCAAAATGCAAAAATGTATAAATAGCTATCAAATATATGATATAAATGACATATTAAAGCAAAATGCCAAATAAGTGTTATAAAATACATTGAAAAAGTAGTCGTCCCCTGCAGTCATGTCACTGGTGTTACCATGCAACAAAAGTCTTTTATTTTGGAAAAAGAAATCACACTGATGACATCACTTGACTTCCTTTGACCACTTTCCTGAAGATCTATAAAGAAGGGCCATTGTCTTATCATTGTCTCTTTTCAGTTATCAGGAATATTAACATTTTCCTCATGATTTCATATGAAGCTTTTAGTTGACGTCACTGGTGGAACCTATTTTATTGACAGGGAACTGCAAATAGACTGAATACAAATGTATTAAATTACATAATTTAGTGAATAGATCCTGATTGACAGCATGTGGTTTCATGCTCCGGATCAGCCATTTTGTAAAATGCATTTTTCATGAAAACTGTCACTGGTGTTAACTTCCTTATAGGTAACTAAATGTACCAAAAACTCCTTAAGCTTTCATTTATGTGTATTCATAAAATCAATGACTTATGTAACAATGTAGTCTAGTTTAAATGTTAGAGAAAGAAAAAAAATAAGACGTCTTGCCACCCTAAAAGTGGACATTTCTGTAGAATGACCCTAATATATATTGAAGGATCAGCTTCAATATGTATTACAGCTTTCTTTCTTTGTGAGAGCGAGGTGAGGTCAGTGCCAAACAACTGGTAAAGCCTAAGTTAGCATAAAGACTTGAATAACGGACAGAACTGGTGTGCATAAAAACACCCCTACCAGCACCTCTGAAGCTCACTAACCAACTCATTTATCTCATTTGTTTGTTTACGTCTTACTTACTCCTGGACGCTGCACAATGTCACTTCAGGGAAATGTGTCAGCAGGACCACCCCCACCCCTCCTCCCCAAAACCACAAACTGTCACCTTCTGTAGCCTTCTCACTGACTCACTGGACGCAGTGACTGGACGATTATATATATATATATATACACACACACACACATATATATATATATATATATATATAACCCTTAAACACCTAAACAGACCACAGTATATTGCAAATTCACTGATGTCCTCCCTCCAAAGAGATTCACAAGTTCTCCACCAACACTGCACAGAAAACTATTGACAGTAGTTAAATACCGGTCATTTTGCATTTAACATAAGACATTTTTACACTGTAGTGTGTGCATTTGCATGCATTGTAGATTTCCACTCTTAATTCACAGTCACTCCTCGATACAAATCAAAAAATCCATGAGTATTTCTCAAATTTAACATTCAAGTAGCAGAAGAATCCCCCGTGTTCAAGACATTTTATTGGTTCATCCTTTAAACAAAGTGGAAAGGGTCCCATATATCACAAAAGGCTTCCTTTTTGTTTTTCATTGTATATGTAATTTTCTCCATAGCTAGACAAGAGGACATCTCTCTAATCCAATGGCCTAAATAAGGTCTATGTGTTGTTTTCCAAAGTTGTGAAATGAGATTTTTGGTGTATAATAGGCAGATGGAAATTAAGGCCTTCTCTTTACTCTGTGATGGTAAGTGGGAAGGAAATATGCCCAGGATTAGTAGTTTAGGTAGAAATGGTATATTAGCACCCATCATACTCGGAATGAACTGTACTACCTCTGTCCAGAATTTCCTAATTTCACAACACTCCCACATACGATGCAACAGAGTGGCATTACCAGTTCCGCATTTAGTACATGCATCAGAATGACTTAGATCAGATTTGTGAGCTTTATCTGGTGAAATATATGTACGCATCAGCCAGTTCATTTACAAGAGCTTTAATTTGGTATTCATTGTTTGGGTGTGTGCTTCCAAACATATATTTCTCCATTCGTCAGGAGAGATGTCCACTTTTAAGTCTCGTCTCCATGCATCTAGTCTGTCAGTCAATGATTCTGTTGAATTCTAGATGTAAGATAAGATTATAGATAGCCCCTTTTCATGAGAACAGGTAAGCACAGCCTGTTCTAACGTGGACATAGTAGGCAATGATGGTTTGCTCTTTTGGGCTGACGCAATAAAACTCCTAATTTAGAGGTGTTTTTAAAAAATAAAAGGCAGGTAAGTTGAATTTACTTTTTAGTTGTTCAGAATTCACACACGTTTCTGCTGTGAATCTCAACACATGATGTTTACAAAAGGTCCTACTTTGTCCTGATTGGATTTACACCTCAAACCTTTTCTACACAGTCACAAACTTGCAGCTTTCTTTCCCCTCTGGCTTTTAAAGTGCCATTTACAGGTGCAGACTTTAGAATTACTTGTCTTACTCATCATCATTTCTTCCAACACTAATTGGAGATTGCTGCGCACATTGAAAAGCTAAAAATATAAAATTTGTAATGCAGTTTAAATGTTGGTGCATGTGTGTGAGAGAGCCCAGGAAAGATGAGGATCCAAACCAAAGCCCAACTGCAAGGATGTAGAGTGAAAAGAGTGCATCCGTATTCTAACTGGACGGTTGAGGAGGCTTTATGTCTTATACAAGTTGTTAAGATATTAAAAGTAAAGCAATTAAAGATAAGTTTACTAGTTAAATAAAAAGGAGTTTAGTAGTAGGTACTATGACATCATTTACAGATGTGAGGATAATAAATGTGTTATAATCCTACTGATTGTTGTAACAGTGACATTCCTAGTAGAAACACAACGAAGTGGTTGCTGCCCTCCAGTGGCCACAGCTGGGTAAAAGCCGCACTGTAAACGACAGAACAGTGTCAACAGAACATTATACCATATGAACGTTTACAGTCCAGGGACCGGACATGTTAATACTGTATTCATAAAATTAAAGAATGTCACTGTGAAAACATCTACTGTGAGGGAATTTCCTATTCATTACAATTTAAAGGTAAAAATCTAACATCAGTGTCAGATATAAACTCTCAAACTGTCTAACAGTATTTTTCATTGCTGTTGGGATTACTGCTCAGTGAACATGAGAGACAAATGCATTTCAGGCAGATTTCTATGTACAACTGCACTGTCGTCTTACTGATGCTTGACTTCTGCCACACATGTGACAAATACAAGCCTTTCTTCCTTACTTCCCAGAAGTATTTAAAGATTGATAAACTAAGCTAGATATATATTTAAAAAGTGAAATACACCTTTTTCCCTGTTACCTGTTATAACTTTCTGTTTGCTGCCAACTGAGTCTGAGTGATTTATGTTTGAATTGCTCCAAAGAATTTGAATTTATTAAACTGAAACTGTTTTCAAATAAAAAACTTCAGAATTAGAATCAGAAAGGTTTTATTGCCAAGTAGGTTTTCACATATAAGGAATCTGACGTTTTAGTGCATGACTTGAAACCTACTGTAATAGTTTGGATTTGAATTCTGTTACTCTGAAACTGTATTTGATCCTCACTAAAATTCAACTCGCTCCATTCAATTTTCAAATTTAAATTAGGTTCCGCACAGATTCAGACTGTGACACACATCCGGCTCACTGAGGAAGACTAATCAGTCTGTATCGGATTCATGAGACTCAATCATTCCTAGCAGGCGTCCAGAGTGCAATTAAATAAAAAAGCTGTTTCCCTTTGGTCAAACAATCAGTTCAGCTATCTGAATTAGAAAACAAAGAAAGCTTTTTAACCAAACATGTGAGATATTAAGATTTTTTTCAGCTAGAAAAGTAATGAATTTACAAGGTTTATTTCAGGATGGGCATCTACCTACAGACATCAGAAAGAATGCACTAATCTGTACTTAGATATAATGTAAACACACTTGTCATGCATTTTTCAGTGTTCCATCCAACCATTATCTATACACCGCTTTATCCTCTGTAAGGTCGTGAGGGTCTATCCCAGCTGACTTAGGGTGAAGACAGAGGACACCCTGGACAGGTCACCAGTCCAGGTAAAGAGATGGAAGGTGATCAGGACTGAAAGGGTACAGCTACCAGAAGACAGGATACCCTGTATCCCACAGGCCCATGGAAGCCTGTGGGACATACATTGAGAATTAGCCTTGGCTAAAATGTTGTAGTGTGTGACATGAGCTCATGGAGCATACTCGTCCCTTTTCAATAAAGAAAAAAAAAAGCCAGGATGATGACACTAAAAGGTCAGCCACAGACAAAAATTGAATAACTATTAGGTAACACTTAACCATGTCTACATCACCAGAAATGATGATGTCCACCCACTGATGGGTGTGGTCAAAGGTGTGCTCTGCTGAACTTACTAATACACCTATCAGCAAAAGCTACAGTGAGACATAACATTTGGTTGACAGTCACTGTTAATTAACACAAATAACTCTGCTCCTTAATTTAAAGGAACCAGTGTGCTCTCCCCAGTCATGACAAGTATGACGAGCTGTCTCACAAAACCTCAAGTTTCCACTGTCAGTATACAGTTGTAAACAAACGTTTATGTGCACTTGTAAAGACCATGTATATCATGGCAGTGTTGCGTTTCCAATGACTTCTGTAACTTAAAATTATGTTAATGGTAGACTCATTAAAACTCACATATCTTTGTCTAAAAAACAATCATGCATATTTGTTCTTTCATAGATTTATTATCTGTTGTCAAGAAGGAAGCCCTTCCTCTAGAAGTTGCATCTTAAAACTTAACCGAACTTGGAGCTTTTTGGCCACAATGACCAGAAATATGTTTGGAGGAGAGGAGGTCAGGCCTTTAACCCCAAGAACACCTACTGTTAAGCATGGTGGTGGTAGTATTATGCCCTGGGGTTGCTGCCAGTGGAACTGGTGCTTTGCTACACAAAGTAGATGGAATAATGAAGACGGAGCCCGTCGCTGAGGTGATTTTGTCATATTTCTAGAAGACCCAAAATAATTCTATGAAAAACCAAACTGCATGATTGCCATTGTATCACGATTGTCGTGATTGTAGTGCACGAGACTCATGGGTTTAAATTATTTCATCACAGAAAATTACAATTGTGGGAATCACTGGAAACTCCAGACTGCCATGACATACTGTATACAAATGTATGTAAACTTTTGTTCTCTACTGTAGCTGCTCCAGGCCTGCTACCTCATTCCAGCTGCTGTGTCCAATGGGTCCTTAAACCACATGTGACAATGTTCTTCTGTCTTATGTCTCTAAATACACATTCCTTCTACAGTTGTGTGGGATTAGCTGGCAGCCCTTCCTAGAGGGGAAATACTGTGTTTGAAACCTGTACCAGTTTTCTTCATGTGTGTTTCAGACTGCAGTCCCCTGACTGGACAGAGAGAAGGCTCCTGTACCTGGAGGATCTGGTGGATGAGGCTACTGAATTAAGTCCAGTTTCCTCATTCAGTTCTCCTCCCTCAGTTTGGTGTATCTTTCTGTATTAGTTGTAGTCGGTTGTCTATGTCCCCGTGTTGTTAGTGTAGTTTAGTTTAACATCTGTGGTTTTCTCAGGTTTCCTCCCAAATTGCTGTTGTTTAGAGTGTCTGTAGTTTTGCCTGTTTTTTTGTATGAAGTTTGGTTCAGTTTTCCCCCAGAGTTTAGTTACATTTGATGCTGTCCTTTCTTCAACCCTCTTTTCCTGGTCCTTGGAGTGTCTTTGCACTTTGTTTATAGCCAATGGCTATGAATCATTTTTATGATTTATAGCCAATGGCTATAAATCATTCCAAACTGTTGCCACAGATAAACTAGACATTGATTTGCTTGGTATGGACTTACAAATCAGACAGGAGCCACTGCACAAAAATACAATTTAAAAAAGACAGGGTCACAGTAATGACAGACTGTCTTTGCCAAATTTGACTGACATATTGCTGGATCTATTGAGAATTGATCACTGTACAATGCAAACTGAATTTTGCTTGACATTATCCCAACTTTGTCCGACATCATGCAAATGTAGGCAACAATAATCTCACAAAATCAAAGCCACTGCAGTTTAAGGAGTCAGGTGCTGCAGTTGCTCTCCACCAGCTGTGTTGTGTGGTTGAAAGTGACATGTATTAGTCACATTCAATTACCAGTAAAAACTGTGAACAATATACATTTCTAGTCTACTGCATATTACCATTGGATGTATTTCATTCTCGCAGTGTTTGACAACACATGATATGTGACAACTATACAGACTGAAGGCTGTTGGAAACATAAGATAAGTGAGCTAAAATAAGGCTATAGAATATAATGAAAGCTGGCACATTACATTGACATGTTGTATATCATAGTAAAATACTGCGCCTGAAATTAAAATGTTACACATGATATGCACATTACACTGACTTAAAGTGGACAAGGAAACTGAATGGTGAGTATCTTGACACTCTTCAGGGTACTTTTCATACATCATATTAAAAAATGAAAAGGAATAACTGTAATATTTTGTAGTTTGTTTTGTGATCAGGCCTCAATGAGGAGAACCACATTGGGAAATAAGCATAACTGGCAATGAAAAGACACTTGTGTTGTTGTGTTTAAGGTTATTAGAGAGCTGTCAAAATAAAGAACAATACTTTCAAGACAACCTAGTAACGCATAATGAAAACCTTCGGCCTGTGTGGAAACACAAGCAACACATCAGGCCCAGCTTTCAGGAGCCTGCGACGTGTTCACGTACACCGCTACAACCACATGAGGGAGCTGGAGGTCAGAGAGCTGCCGTGCTGCGTTTGAGGCCATTTTCAATACTTTGTATTTAGAATGAGACGCAAGAAAAATGAGAATAATTAAAACATTGACACAACTTCTTGTATGGATAGATACAATAACAAGAATAATTAACAAACTATATTAGTAATTATTGATAGTCTATAAATAGTAAATGTAATATCAGAACTAGTTTTTTTACGAAGCATGTGCACACAAACGATTAACTAAATTAGTTTTTTTCAATTAGCAGACACTTCCAAGAACAATTTTCAGGAAGAAATATTGAAACAAGGACAAATAATTAACTGTGAAATTTGTACATTAGAAACAATTGTGGCTATTATTGTTGGTGAATCGCTGTTGCGATGACAAAAGCTTTGATAACTGCCACTCGAGTTTTCAGACAACTCGTTGAAGATTAATTCAGTGGTTATATAGCTGGGCTTTCCCGTGGAACCTGAACGCAGCACCGTTAGGTCGAATGGCTTAAGGGATTCTTCGCAGCCAGCCAGTCAGAGCGCTTCTACGGAAATTCCGTTGGGTCAAACCACTGTTAAACCCTTCGCGATCAGCGATCTCGACAGTCAGACATTCTTCCGATGGTGAGATAATGGCGAGAATGTGGCCGCTATTCAAGGCTAAGAAAAAGGCTGCTGCATTTGTCGATCGGCGTTAAGCGTGGCCCTGGTCGGTGGAGGGGGACGGCTGGATGAGCAGAGGAAGCGGCGACAGGAAGGTTCAGGTGGCGGCTTCAAGGAGACTGCTGCGATGCTACGTAGGCATCTGAAAGAAAAGGGCTTTTCTACCATGAGAGAGTGTGTGTGAGCACGGAGGAACTCTATCGACATAGTTTGGGTTGTTTTCAGCTAGCTTTTTAAGAACCCCTACTCTCTGGTTTGCCTCTACAGTTCCGCTGTTGTGGATACAGTGAAGATAGGCAGCGGGCTAGTGAAGTTTTGGGGAATGGCAGGTCGAAGTAGAAGAGCATGGTTTAGTGTTCTGCTGGGACTGGTTGTCGGGTTCACGCTGGCTTCCAGGCTCATTTTACCCAAGGCGAGCGAGTTAAAGAAGGCTGGACACAAACGAAAAGCAAACCCTGCCGGCTGTGGGCTGAACGGGGGTCTCAGGAAGGAATACGGCGCATTATGGCCACCGCAAGTTAACGGTTCACCGGCGACCGAGAAGCCTGGCTCCAGATCCACTAATTTCTTATTCGTTGGTGTCATGACCGCCCAGAAGTACCTGAACAGCCGGGCCGTGGCAGCACACAGGTATGGGATGCGACTCACTGGACAGGGCTGCTGCATTCACACATTACTCGTTTAGCATTTGCTCAAAATGGAAGGTAACAGTCTTCTGCTGAAGCACTTTAACATAGCCTTCTGTGTAAGCTCCCATGGAAAGACACGGGCGATTAAAAACCACGTCAGAGTTGGGGAGAATTGCAAGCTAGCAGCAGCCCTCTATTCATTTTTGACCCATATTCAGCTTTTGTCCTGTGTTCACACTGATTGTCACCATCTGGCCCACTGTCTTGTCTTTTTTCTGCAAAAGAAATTTTTAAAAAATGTAGGAAAATTCTTAAAAATATGTTTCACGTGGACTCACATTTCTTTTTTTAATCAATCCAAACATTATTTAACAATGACAATGCAAAAAAAAGATGCTTGAAGTGTCCTACAGGAGGAAAAAAGCCAACCCTTCACTAAATACTAGGTTAAAGCATAATTGCCACCATTAACCACCTCACATGTTTTTGGGCATGATCCTACTAACTTGCCCTCCTTTCATGGGAAGGTTCTCCCTTTCTTCAGTGTTATTTAAGCACAATCAGATCATATAGGGTCCATCAATACACAGCCATGTTCTGGTCCCTCCAGAGACGATGTATTGGGTTCAGATTTTGGCTAAGCCGATCGAGGATTTCTTGGCTTTATATTTCAGGTTATATCTTGTTAAAATGTAAACCTGCACCTCAACCTGAGTACTCAGGAAAATGTTTTCACATAGGTTTTCTCTGTATGCGTATTGAAAAAACAGCCCCACTGCTTGATGCTGCCTCCACCGCAGCGTTTGACTTTGAGGATGGTATCAGTAAGTTGAACCTCACATCCTAAGCATACACAGATGACATTTGTGGCCACATAGTTCAGTCTTTCTTTTATCAGACCAGAGGATTTTGCTTCTCATGGTCTCTTAGTCATTTCAGGTGCCTGATGGCAAACTCCCATTGTGCTGCCTTTTAGTCAGACATGGCTTCCATCTGGCCTTACAACTAATGCTTTTTACAATATTTGATTGAGAAAAATATCAACAGATGTAATATTCTTTTGTGGAAAAACTAAGTAGAGACCTTAGCAGCTAAAATTGCAACCTGTGCAGAAATAACTTGCAAGAATTTTGCATAATTGTCCACCAGGCTGGGCAGCACGGTGGAGAATGGTTAGCACTGTCGACTCACAGCTCCAAGGTTCTGTGTCCTGGGATCTCTCTGTGTGGAGTTTGCATGTTCTCCCTGTGCCTGCGTGGGTTCTCACCAGGTTCTCCAGCTTCCTCCCACAGTCCAAAAACATGCTGAGGTTAACTGGTGATTCTAAAATGTCCGTAGGTGTAAATGTGAGTGTGCTTGGTTGTTGGTCTCTGTGTGTAGCCCTGTGATGGACTGCCTTCACCCTTAGTCAGCTGGGATAGGCTCCAGCCCCCCACAACCCTACAGAGTATGGTATTCCTACATACTGCTTTATACTCCTACAGAGTATAAAGTGGTGTATGGATAATGGATGAATGGATGTCCACTAATGTCAAATATTGGCTTACAGAAAATTTTGACCACTCTTATAGGCAAAATTTCTTCAAATACAAGTTCTTTGAAGGTTTGAGCTGCCCATTAGAAACCCTCCACCACATATCAGTGGGATTCAAATCTGGGCTTTGACTGGGCCTTTTCATAACCCTTCATTTCTTCTTACTGAATCCATCCTAAATGGATTTGCTAGTGTGCTTAGATCCCTATCAGCTGAAATGTCCACTTGCAGTTAGCTTCAACTTTCAGACATAGTGCCTCACAATTATCTTCATACACTCTTTAGTATGGTGCCGTAGTTGAATCAATGACTGCAGGCAGTCCAGTCCCTGAGGCAGGAAACTGCAAACCCTAAAATTTCCACCATCATGCGTCAAAATTGATATGAGGTTCTTCTGAAAAGCCTTTAGTCTTTTGTCAGCTGTTTCTGTGGCCAAACAGTTCTATATTTGAATAGTCTGTTTGCTCTAATAATCATTTTAAACAACAGGCCTTCCATGCCGATCAAATTTAAGCAATGTTTGTGTTGCCCATCAGAAATTTTTTTGTTTTACCCATATTCAGCTTTTGTTATAGGTTCACACTGATTGTCACCATCTAGCCCGTGGCAGTTAAATGAACAGGACCTGCTAAAACAGCCTATGCTACAGACACTTAAGCAAAGATCAGTATAGTTCAATAATTCATGCACACTCACATGGTGTTAAGCTATACTTTATTCATTGAATCTGTCTTCTGACCTGCTGTCTCATGAACTAACAGCATGTAGAGACTCCAACAGTTAGTGAAACTGTAATAACAATACAATTATTCCACTTTGATCTACAGGAAACTTAGTTATAGCTAAAGTTAACTATTTAACTACACTGACATACTACAACTCAGTTGGATAATGTAATCTTAGATTTACAGAGCAAATTTTTAGACGCACTGTTACAGTGTGCTTTTCACAGGCGGTTGTATGTATGTAGTTTAATGTTAACCTACACACAGAAACTTCAGCTATGCTAATGTTACATGGTTAGTCTTTGCCAAATATGAACATGCCCATTCCCATAATGCTTACATACCTATAATATACATGTGAATTATGTGTGCAAGCCTTGTTTGCAGGAATTTTACATTGCATAGCCAGAAGCCAGGCCAGTACCAGTGGCATGCAATAGTGTCATTTGTTCTCAGTTAGGCCCACCCTGCACTCCTTTCCAGCTCCACCATCTTTTCCAAACATGGTCACTTCTGTCTCCAAAAAACATAAGTTGGTGACGACCAAATGCCGAAGTCCACAAACCAGTGGCAGACATCACTATGACTACATCCAGCTTCTATATACAGTCTGTGTCTTCCGGCAGGCTGTTCCTCAGGCTGGGGTCATAGCTGGTAGAAACAACCTGGCTATAGGTCTTATATTAAACACGAGGAGCAACTAAGAGACAACTACTAGCACGTTTTTGACTCTTTTATGTGCACAAAGCTTCAACAAGAGATAAGAGCACTATAATGGATTTATGCTTCAGTTTCTCTGTGCTGCAATACTGCTAGCAAATCTAGATATGGGATAGGTATATCCCATATCTAGATTTGGGATATGGGATCCCAAATCTAGGATCCCATATCCTAGATTTTGGGATCTAGGATCCCAAAATCCTAGAAGGTGACACTTTCTCTATTGAAAGTGTCACCTTTCAATAGAGTCAAAGATTATGAATATATTTAGAATAGAATAGAATAGAATGCTTTTATTGTCATAATACACAATGTACAAGGAAATTTAAAAGACAACTCTGGTGTTGCAAAAAAATACAAGTATAAAAGATAAATAAAAATAAATTATATAATTTATTTTTATTTTTATAAAAAGTGTATTAACAAGGGAGCCAATAAGAATATGAATGTGCAGTAGAGATGGCACGTTGGCAGCAATGGAATAAATATATTTTGCAGTGCGAGATGACTGAAACACTTACACAGCATGTTGGCAGTTACTGTGTGTTCAGTACTCTGATTGCAATTATTGCAATTATTTACGACTAGTAGCCTTGTTATCCTATTGTAAGTGATCATGGCTACCAAGGGCCCTATGGAGGCAAATTTTACAAAACCAAATATAAAATAGAAATTTTCACTGGTGTTGTTAAAGAAATGGAACTTGACTTAGGCGAGGTCCAGTTGTGCTTTCTTGTGAATACTATAGATTTCAACTAGTCTTCTGCAGGCATCTGCTTTAAAAAAATAAATAACAGAGACACCACCAACAAAAAAACAGACAGGAATGAAAACCTTCTATCATACTTCATTTTAAACTTCCATTACTCAATACTCATCACACATACAGGTGATTCTGCTGACGGTTGGATGGGAAAGAGGTCTGTTACGACAAAGACACTACAAAAGGTGCAAGCTTCAAATTGAATGGGGATAGTGATGGGTGATGGGTGATGGGATAGTATCACAGGGGCAAGTACAAGACTTAAGCTGTAAGGCTGCTTTTAGGAGCAGTTCAGAAGGACCCAGGTCAAAAGGCTCTAGAGGTACATGACAAAGTGAAACAGGGGAATTGGACATATCAGTCCCTTTGCGTGATATGAGACCCGATGGCACTTATCTTTACCCTGACTTGTGCTCAAACTATTTATATCTGGATGCAGAGAAAACATCGCTCGAGTCAGTAAAGGGGCAGGGTTAATCAAATGGTCAATTGTAGAAATAATTTTAGGATTGTTCTGAACAGCTTGGAAAAACAAGGTTGCCATTTCTGATTGCCCTGTTGTGCACAATCAGATGTTCCTGGAAAATGTCCTGGTGGACATGTAATTTAGACTTTCTTTTTCTTTCTGATAAAGTGTCTTCAATCTGATAATTTTGTTATTTATCCTAGAGGCTCTCTGGGGTTGACCTTTTTTTGTTTGACCAGGGCAACAGTGTTAATAGTTGACCAAAGTTTGAAGTTTGCAGCATCCTCTGGGCATGGATTTTGAATAAAGCTTTCAGTATTTTCCATTCTGTGCTGCTTGTTACAGAAACGAATACACAAAAATGATCAGACAGCTATATCGGCAGTATATGACCGATCAGTTCCTGTGTTGTCACCAAATCTAGAATGTGGGTGAGACCAGAGACATGGTGAGTAAAAACCACATAAGTTAGAATATTTAAAAGTTACAAAGCTTTGGAATCTGACTGACTTTCCACATTTAGGTTGAAATACCTATGACAATGATCCCATCATGATTACAATGGACAATAGGTACAAGTCTCCAAATTTAGTGAGGAACAGGGGACATCGCTTGTGAAACTTGTATAAATTGACCCTCAGCAAAGAGACTGACTCTTGAGCACAACAGCATGATGCTGAAATGATTAAAGGGCATCCACATTATGCCCCTGCTAGCAAGAGCAGTTGAGGATATAGTAGCAGTACCATTTGAAGAGCTATAGTTTACTGTAGGAGTGATCATTACCATGCTAGAAGACAGATCCAGAGTTTTTAAATCTAGCCTCTAAGCATTTCTGTAACTCAGCGTAATGCAAGTTAGAGAAGACCTTCCCACTCTGCTGCAGTTCATCAAACATGCTGTGCTGACTTTTTTAGACCTTTCTAACAAAACTGTAAACTTCCTTTGTTTAAAAATCAGTTAATCAAGGGTTTTCAGTGTTTCAGAAATTGCCCCAGTGGACTCTGTTCAGCTTGATGAGTCAGTCCCATGGGACAATACACAGGCTGTGTGCTTCCACTGGATTTGTTATCTGTTCACTGTCTAACTGAAGAATACACCAACTGAAACGTCTACGTCCAAGAGTTTGACTCACTGGAAAGCGATGCTGTCAGGGAAAAAGAATGATCACATTTTTCAAGGAAGGATGGACATTAGGACATTACTTTGCATACATTCCCTCATCCCTGCCAGGAATCTAGTCTAGTATAGTCTAATTAAACAGAAACTGAAAGTTTTGCCAAGGGTTTGGATCATGCAGTATGGCAGCCCCGCTAGTTTTTTTTTTTTTTTTGGTGGATTATCCATTTTAATCACAGTGCTCCCTCCGTGCAAATATTTCACCACAACAATTCCACTCGGCACTATTTTGAGGGAACACCAAAGCCGCATACTTCACTTAACCCCTCCCGCGACGACTGTGATTTCTTTAAAGAAGCACAAACAAGCCAGAGCTTTTTCACTCTATAGCAGAATGATGGTGTGGGCTAGCCAGAACATTATGTTCTACAGAATTGGCTGGTTAAGTGAGACTAAGTTTAGTATTAACACGCCAGGGTTTGTCTGCATTCAGTTTGTGGTGTATTTCCCTTTAATCTAAGCAGCTGTCTATAGCAGCCTTGTGACGGCTCGTCTCGCTCATACTTCATGAGTTTTACTGCGACCGGAGGCATACTTTTATGCCTCACACTCATTTCCTTTTAACTTTCGCATGTAACTGTAGTAATGTGCATTAAAACCTGAGTGACTGCAATGCTGTTTAAGAATGTATGCAGTGTGACACTATAGACAGACCCAGCTCACACAGTTTACAACTTTACAAGCCAGGGCTTTTCTAACTGTATGCCAAGAAGTTGCAGTGTAACCTGTCTAGGAGTGTACAGAGCAAACTGCACACATCAGGTAACAACAAACATACATTTCAAGTAAATTTTAAACTGAGAAACAAAGCGATACTGTAAGCCAGAATTTGTCCAGCAGTAGAAGTGTTATTTATGGACAGGATGCTGGCAGTGTCAAGTGTGGTAGTGTGACAAAACTGATCAGTATTTCATCATAGCAGAGTAGCACGTCTCTAACCACACTAAAGGTGATGTCTTTAGTGCTTTACCTCTGTACCACACAGGGACATGAAATGCAGACGTTTAACCATATGTTCTGTGTGGAGTAAATGCTGCTGATATCCAAAATGAATGACTGGGATTTGGTTTGCACCTAAAAGACCACATCTGCACACACAGACACCCACTGCAGCATGCACACTGTAATGCAGACTATTGTCAGTCTGTGTGAGGCTCTTACTATGTGGCATAAGCTGCATGAAATTTGTTAAGTCTTCACAGTTGTCTGTTACCTGACATTTTTTTTTTAACTTCATTCATTTCTGTCTTTACAGGACATGGGCACAGACAATTCCAGGTCATGTGGAGTTTTTCTCCAGTGAGGGCTCAGATACATCCATACCCATTCCCATAGTCGCTCTAAGGAATGTGGATGACTCGTACCCACCCCAGAAGAAGTCCTTCATGATGCTGAAGTATATGCATGACCATTACCTGGACAAGTACGAGTGGTTCATGAGGGCAGATGATGACGTCTACATCAAGAGTGAAAGGCTGGAGAGTTTTTTGCGCAGCCTCAACAGCAGTGAGGCCATCTTCCTCGGCCAAACAGGAATGGGTGCCCGAGACGAGCTTGGGAAACTGGCCCTGGAACCTGGGGAGAACTTCTGCATGGGGGGGCCAGGCGTCATCATGAGCCGTGAAGTCCTCAAGAGGATGGTGCCCCACATCCGAGAGTGCTTGCAGGAGATGTATACTACCCATGAAGATGTGGAGGTGGGCCGGTGTGTCAGGAGATTCGCCAAGGTTCAGTGTGTCTGGTCCTATGAGGTAAGGTGGTTTTATTTTGTTTCCATCCCATAGTTTGATGTTAGTAAGTCCAAAAACAGAAATTTGTGGACACAGAACCCAACTGGATCCAAGACCTGAGAACCCTTATGTAAAAAAATATCTTGAGTATTGATGTACAATCTGTCTACACTAGGGCTGCAGCTATCAATTATTTTAATAACTGAGTATTCCACTGGTTATTCTGGTGATTAATCGATTAATCGGATAAAAGATAATAATTTAATTTAATTATTTTAGCTTAATTTCTTAGTAATACATGACAGAGACAATAGTAAACATCAGTTAAATGAACAACCAATTCAATTCCTCTTAAAATAAATAAATAAAGCATCAAAAGTGGAAGTGAGCGCAGGACGTGGTATGCGCTGCGCTCGCTGTGAGGTTCAGGTTCAGCTCCAGGGGAGTCCAGCAGCAAAATAGGCGGAGTTTTCAAAGCCCTCCACCGTGCGACATCGCCATACTCTAAAGATGGAAGTTTTCAGTTTGATGCAAAACTTCAACAGTGAAAATGTATTTGTCCCGTGCTAAGTAGCAAACATTAGCGCTAGCCTTACTAGTATGAAAACATTTCTCCCTGAGTCTCAATACAACCACAAGTGTGTCATATAATTTGGGGAACCAGCTTTTCCTCCAGTTTGCCTTCCGTGCAGGCGTGATGGCTTGTCTCTATTGGTGGCATGTTCCTACACCATACTGCGCAGGGGTCAAAGTTCAACAAATTTGACCGCAGCAAGCTTGCGATCTCTCCGACCTGCGCGCTGCGGCATGCCATTGTTGTGCAGCACAAGCAATTGAAATGAATGGGTCTCAGAGCAAGGCGGAGCTGGTGCTGCATCTCCGGACATCCACACTGTATCGTGCATATATAGTATAGGAAATAGTGGATTAAACAAAGCCTCGAGGCAGAGATGTTAGCCTCGAGGCATTTTAGTAATCAAATTACTCAAATTACTCAAGGAGTCGCTTCAACCCGAGTCTACACCACAGATTTTTAAACCATGAGGCAGTGGGCAGAGAGATGTGATGCAAACTTACTGTATGCTGGAGCAGCAGTGGTGCCTTTGATAAAGATACGGATGGAATTAAGGTCCTGTAAACCCTCGAAATTCAGTGCAACTTTTTGGTGAATAAGCATCCATAAAATCCACATAGAAACCATTGAAAAACAGACACTCTTCACTTGCCAACTGCAAGTTTTCTTCACTGTCATTACAAGGTCACAGTCATACAGTTTCTGTGTTGGCCGTGATCTATAAGTGGCCTTTGACCTTTCTTAGTTTACAGAATAGCATTCCATTGGCTGCTACGCAGTGTCCTGCCGGCACCGTTGTGTGCCATTTGCACTGCAAGGGTTTGTTTTGTTTAGATAAAACCAAGCCTTGTGGCGTGTTTTTTTTGAGTGATTTGATTGCTTAGACATGCATCACTTAAAGTACACAATACTCAGTGCTAATTCATACGAGTACATAAACAAATACTCAGATCATATCAGTCAACATATAATATTGGTCCAAGAT
Organism: Dascyllus trimaculatus; assembly: GCA_024666655.1. NCBI lineage: Eukaryota > Metazoa > Chordata > Actinopteri > Pomacentridae > Dascyllus > Dascyllus trimaculatus. The sequence goes on along the minus strand of CM045445.1, from coordinate 3,555,994 downwards.
GGAAATGGCATCTGTGTAATATGTGTTGGAGTAGAAAAGGAAGCAGTCTGCTTCGCATTCGTTACCTCTCCTTCTCTGTGAAGTTTGACTGTAGCTCGGTTCTGTTATTCAGCATGTAGCTTAACGGGTTGCACTAACTAGACTTGTGTAAATGTTGTCATTGGCGACTGTGAGAAAAGTTAAGATAATACTCCTAATTCAGTCAGCCCACTACAGCAGCCCTGTGCTGGGACAGAGTTTTTAAAGAAATGCAACATACTCATCATCAGAAGTATGGACTTTTGCTGAGTGTTCCAACCAGACGGACATGGTCTATGCAACAGACCAGTGCTCATATGACCAGTGTTCATGTGAATCAGAGACCTTTGAAATGACTGTGAATTACACGGTGATGTGGAGGTTTAATGAAGTCACTGTGAGAGGTAACAAGATGATCTGATCTTTGATTTATAAAATGAATCTTTGTCGGGTTTCTTTACCCAGACTCACAGAGGAAATGGAGTTCACCTTTTTTGTCCTTAAATGCAGATTTCAAGGTAACGCAGAGAACAGTATGCAATGCAACAAGTATTGATAATTGCAAATATATGTCTACAAACAAAAGGATGAATAATAATTGCATGCAGTACGAAATATTATGTTAAATGTGAATTGAAAATTTTATATTGCCTCATAAAGTTGAAAAATACTTTGAAGAGTGTCTTTGATGAGAATTATCATTGGCAGTAGTTAATTTCTACTTAACTTAACTTCTACTTAAGTAGGAATATCACGATACCAGAAATTTGGTATTCGATACCAATAACATTGAAATTCAGTGGTTGTCGATACCGAATTTGATGTCACGGCAAAAAGTATAGCAATGAAACAAATGTAATGAGTCATAATATTAAAGAGGAAATTAAAAACTAGATGTAGTTTGCATAATTTACTAAATGGACACCCACTCTAATAATCCCCAGAGATTTAACACTGTAAGTGAAACTGGATTTAAAATAAAAAGAGACAGACAAGTGTAGCTCCCTCTTTGCTAGCCTAGAATGTGACGTCACTGGGTTGGTTGGCTCAGAAGTGGTACATTAGTTGACATTGGCTAACTACTGACAACACTGACAACCTGGAAAAAAGGAGCTCCAGACTGAAAAGCAGTGCAAGGGGAGTCACTTCTGCCCTAGGATGTAGCAATGAATTTTATATAGTCAGAAACAAGTAACGGTTTTCCACTTTAATGCTTTGCCTCTTAAGCAGCAGGTGGTTGTTCATTGTTGGCTAACTGTGATAAAACAAGAGAATTTTCGTGTTAGTTTGGTTTTGTAGTGAACAGCTTATGAATGAACAGTATGGGGGAGAGGGGTTCTGAGTCACACGCACTGACGGTGCCCCAGACCAACAAGCTGAAGTCCAAGATTACCCCTCTGTTTTTGACGTTTCCTCATGTGAGGTGCACAGACTGTCCCACCTAGTCTATTAGGAAGAACTTAGTTAATTAGTGATTCTAAATTGGCCGTAGTTGTGGATGTGAGTGTGCTTAGTGGTCTGTTTCTCTGTGTGGCCCTGTGATGGACTGGTGACCTGTCCAGGTGAACCCTGCCTTCACCCTACGTCTGCTGGACAGACTGAGATAGTGAGCTTTTGCAACAGTGTGTTGTCTCTCCTGCTCAACATCTTCCTCACACTGATGAGCCCTAGGAAACCTAAGCAGACAGGCCACTGCACAAAGTGTGCTAAGGCACACATGCACACACTGTGTGTTGACAGTGATGTTGGTAGCCTGCTAATGTTATCAGCAGCACCTAACTCACATTAGCCTTTGTGAACACTGTGTGTGGGGCATTGCTTCAAGAGATGCAGCTGTCTAAGTTCACCCACAGCACCGGTAACATTTCAGGATATAGACATTGCTTCGATGTGTATTATATAACCCGACAACTGTAACAGTCTCAGCTTAAGTTCACTGTACAGCTCGTCATGTCTGTCTTTGAGCTGCTTCGATACATTTGAGCCGTTTCTCCTTTTAAATACTCTGTGGTTTTGTTTGCATTCTGACTTCTGGTCGTCTATAAGTTGTCCCTGATCATTGTCTCTAACACTAAACATCTCCATCTGGGAATTTTGAAGCCTTTATTTTTGAAGCCACAAGTCACAGTGGTTCTGTTGCTCCACGTACACTTGCTGATGCCATTCCAGAGAAATGAAAATGTCCAGTAGCCTCCCTGTGACAACTGTGGTACTTTAAAGAAGGACCATCATGTGTTCACAGTTTTGGTATCAACTTACTACCAAGTATGGACTCCTGTGACATCCCATGGTTAAGTGGGCTCTGTTTCATCAGGTCTGTCAGAGGCACATGCTGCCTCTGACAGACAGCACATTTCCAGTTTGACTGCATTGAGCTTGGACGATGAAATGTAAGCGATGTCTACTGGCAGTAGACACTTCATCAATAGCAGCATGGTCATTCCATCTGAAATCATGAAATTTTTACAACAATTTATACTCGATTACGTCTGATTAGCCTGAATTTTCGCACATTGAGTTTGAGGCGATGCTGAGAAGACAATAACTCAAAAACTCTTTCATATGAAAGCTTGAAACTTTTAGTGGTAGTTCTCATCGTGCCATTAATTCAGAATCAACCATTCTGAGACTCCAGAGCTCTATTCTATTTAGATGAGACTAATGAGCAATATTTTTGTGTTTGTGCTATGACTTGTAATACCTCAGTCGTGTACCTCAATGCTCAATCAGTTATGAGAGATTAAAAAAAATAAAACATTTTTTGACCAAGTGCTTCATTTTAAAATGTATTTTATGTTTTGTTTTGTATTTTTGTGACATGCAGTTGCATATGGTTCAGATAATAGTAGTAGTTGACCTGTAGACTAGTTTCCTTCATCCTTATTCTATTATGTTGTGTGTTTTCCATTGCCATATTACCATTAAATGGTGTCCCTTGGTTAAGTTCTGATCTGAAGCTCACATTACCACAGAGAATGTTACTTTTGGCCTCTGACTATCCTAAACTTGTTTCTGAGTTTTTCCTTTAGGCTCTCAGTTAGAACTTTGTGTCAGTGGTTTGTTCTCCATCAGATCAGACAAAAAAACTTTCTACCCCCACTACGTCGACTCATGAAGTAGATAGTATTGTTGAAATTCAACAACAGGAATCTTTAAGTGGTAGACAAATCTTTGTGCTTGAAAGGTGGCCTAAATGCCTTCAGTCACAACACATGAACAAGGCCCTGTGCTTCCTCTGTAAACACAAAACATGACGATGACGGGTGGTGGAACAGTGAAGTCTGATCATGTATGGTGTGTATGCCATTATTTCACACAGAATGAAGGCGAAATGAACTATTAAGTTGCAAGTTAATAGCCATGTTCAGGGAGTTTGGGAAAGTTTGACAGCAAACTGACTGACCTTGAAATTATGTTCTGTCTAAAACTATAATGAAGACAGGTGGCAGCTTCAACAGCAAGGCTCGCCTTAAGTGTCAGACCTGCCACATTGTGGCTGTAAGGGCCTCCTCTTTGCCAGCCTATGCTGTTGGTGTTTGTTGCCATGATGACCATGTCCTGCTATAATGATAGTGTTGCTGTGGAAGAAACAGTCTCTCAAACACAAGAGCAGCAGCAGCTTGACAAAACCAGCTCTATACTGAGAACGGAACACAGAAAGGTTATTTTAGTTCTATTACCATTGTAAAAGTCTTACGAGGTTAAGGGCCATATTCCAACATGCAACCCTGGACAAAATCCTAGTCTGTTACTGTTACAGTCACAGTGTTTGAGAAGATGGGTTAATTCACTCTGAAACTACTGGATTACGACACAGTCCGCCTGGTGGGGTTTGCTTCCAGACAGCTGTGACTGCCCTCATCAGCCAAACAACTGTGAGAAAGTCTGTGTTGGGGATTATACTGACAAGGTGAGGGTGACTGTGACTGCCAGTGAGTTTTCCAGTTTTCTCTGGTTCCAGTGCTTCGACTTTCAGAGAGCCTGTACTTCTAGATCAGTCAGACTTGCTCATGCTGGTCTGATACACAGGAAGTCATCCGCCCACACTCAAATGAGTGATGCCTCAACATGTCCTTATCTCTCTGTCTGTTTCTCAACCCAGCACCATTCACAAATACTCCCTCTCTTAAATGTGAGAAGCCACTGGTTCTTGAAGTATTTTTTCTACATTGTGAATTCCTAATACAGTGTTGCTTTTGTGAGTCTCACATTTATTTATAGAGCAACGAACACTGACAGAAGTGCTATACAACGTCTGAAGAATGATAACAAAGAACAGACCATTTAAAACTATTTGCTCTAAAAATGGGTTTGCTGTTTGTCGGTTACATTGTAATTCAAATGCATTAAAACAGTGGTTCTCAACTGGTGGGTCGGGACCCAAAAGTGGGTCGCAAAGCCATTTTTAGAGGGTTGCAGAAGCATGCCCCCCCAAAAAGTAGTGGTATAAAGTCTTTTATTTTAAAGGACGTGTTTCTTATGACACAGTTTGCTTTCACTACCAGGATATTTAGTGGTGGTGACACCAGTAGTTGCCCACTATTAACCTCTAGATATGGCTCTGCCAGCTTATTGGAGAAATTTATGCTAAAATGTCCCAAAAATATACAAAAATGCGCTCAGAATCTGTCAAAATGGGCCAAAAATATGCCCAGAAACTTGGCAAAGGCATGTAAATATACCAAAATAAGCAAAAAAAATGAGCCAAAATTTTCCTAAATTGTATCAAAATGCGTTGAGACTCCACCCAAATAAACCCTAATTTGTTAGCAGGAACAGCAAACTTCAAAAATTTGGGTCGCGACTATTATTAATAGAGACATTGTGGGTCTTGAGGCTGGACCAGTTGGGAACCACTGCATTAAAAGTTCAGTTTTGCTGGGTAAAGAGTAGAAAAAGTACAAATGTTCAGATGTAAAACAAACTCACTCTGCTTATGCTTCTGGAGCTCCGTTAAAACTTTACCCAGGCTATGGCCCTTCCTGCACATCTTTCAAAGAAAGGAATGATTTAATGATTCTTAGAAATTATTCTTATTCGGAAAAACTGGCCATACCAACAGAACTAATCTGTTTTTACAGTCTTAATGTACTGTACAAGATCAGACCCAGATTGTCTGTGAAGATTCTCAGATATCCAGATTATGGTTATCCTCATGGTTTTAATCATAGCATCTGGACTTGCTTGAGTTACTTGAAGACGTTTCACTTCTCATGCAAGGGGCTTTGTCAGTTCAGAACTGATGAAGCCTCTTGGATGCTACGATTGAAACCACGAGGACAGACCAGATTGTTTACCTATGATCTATTCTAGGCTACTTACGGCCCAAGGTGCAAGTCAACAGCTCTATCGATGTCTGGATGACCAAAGAATATAACCTCAGTTTTGTAGCTATTGAGGTTTAAGAAATTCAGGTACATGACCTGTTTACATCCTTTGAACAGTGTAGCAGAGGCTGCGTAGGAGTTTGTGTAGGTGGACCTCAGTCCTAAGTATTACTGGGCATCATCCTCATAACAGTGAAAAGGAACGTTATACTTTCTAGAAATAGACCTTAAAGGAGCAGATTTATGTAAAAAAGAACAGGAACAAGAATGGACACTTGAGGGACCCGACAGGTGAGGTGAGCAAGTGAGGCTGAAAGCTCACCAAGGCTTACAGAGCAGCTTCTGTTAAGTAAGACTTGAAACAGAGCAGTGCAGTTCCTTGGATCCTTGCACAATGTGCCAGGCGAGACAGCAGGAAACCAAACCATTCTGGCCATCTTCCTCTGACCTCTCACATCAACAAAGCTACTCACTGGATATGTATTTTTGTTTTGTTGCGCCAGTCTGAGTGAATTCTAGTGGTTGTTGTGCTTAAAAGTCACAGGAGAACAGCAGTTTTAGACATACTCAAACCAGCCCTTCTGGCATCAGTAGTCATCCCATGGTCACAGTAACTCAGATCACATTCTTCCCTGTTCTTATGGTGAACATGTAACTGATGTTCTGGACCTATATCTGCAGGATTTTTTGCATTATGCTATCGGACTGACTATACATGTGTTCCTAATAAATAACTTGGTCACTGTTTTTCTTCAGTGAAAAGCAAACTGTTAAACAGTGCACTGAGCAGCTACATATTTTGCACTGTGTACTGATTTTGTGCATTGTCTGTGTGTCTATGTGTCTGTACCGAAACCCAGATATTTGCACTTAGAATAGCTGCAGTGTTTTTTGTATACAAATGGAGAATGTGAGATAGCACAGCCAGCTCAAGATATTAACTCATTAACTTGTTACAAAATGAAACAGCTGTTTGAGCCTGATGTGGAGGACATCCTGTTATTGAGCACACAATGGGCTTCATAATATGTCTTTATTATTACCTGTTTTCTTATCATATTGATAATGAGAGAATGAACCCTTCCCTCCACATCTGTCTACTGTGTGTCTTGTATACGTCTGTTGTTTCCTGTTGTGGAGTGCGTTCAGACAGCCCAGTATGTGGTTAGTGTGTATTTTCAGACATCCTGTTGCTACCGCGCTGTGTGCTTGTCCTCAGCCTCTTCTCAGCAGCGCATTTGCTACTAAAAGTAGGCTCTGCTAGCAAGGCCAATGAGTAAATAAATGTTTGTGCTCAAGATTCAAAAATAAACAGAAATGGGAGGCAAGAGTGCTAAATTAGCATAAATTATAGCTTTGCAACATGAAGTGCAGGCAGTGTGTGACTGCAGCACCAGTGAGCTGGAATGCAGAAGGGTGACATTGACATTTTAGGTTAATGTGACAGATTGTGCATGTCTAGAAGCCACTCCTGAAACCTCCTAAAAGCCTTCGTTAGTGTGGGTGGTCTTTTTCTGATTAAGCTCTGTTTTCTGTGATGGATCTGCCATGTCTCATTTTGCGAAGAATTTTTCTACCAGTAGATGACACATTCCCCCTCTCACAATGCAGTGTGTGAAACCGCTGTTATATTATTGTTGTTATTATTATTATTGTTGTTGTTGTATGACCAACATGTACAGGGTCTAGATTTTAACGTAAATGTGAGATTTGATTTTTAGAATTTTAATTAATTTGCAAAATCCATATCTTCACTGTGTCATTATGGGTTGGAAATTTCTTTCCATTATATCAACTATTAAATAATTAAATCTGGAACACAAACTGTGCACAAAGCGAAGGAGTCTGAATACTTTCTGAAGCCACTTGAAGAGACATATGTGATATAATTATTTCTATTCTATTTCTAAGAAAGCTGAGGAGTGCCGTTGATGTCTTTGTAGAATAACCAGACTGTGTTGCCCTGAAACCATAAAAGGCTTCAAAAATTGTTGACCGACCAGTCCATGTGACATGTCTGTGAGAATTCATTCTCTTTGCAGTAACGCTTGGTGACACATGTTGGAAAGTATAAGGGCCTCAGTGAACAAATGTGCAGCTCATGGTGGATTTTTATGAATGTTGTCGGGTATGTTCAGTTTCACATTTGTCCTGCCTTCATTTCATTTAGTTTGCTTTTTCAGCAAGTGTAATAGTCACATATTCTGTCTGTCCCAGAACTTTTGTGTACGTTTGCTTGAATACCTCCAATGATTTCTGCCATGTAATTGGTTTCTTTGACTGTTTTCAGGCTTTTCGTAGCTGTAGGCATTGAGTGAGAGCTAAAGGAGATCATGAGTGCCATTCAGACTGGCTGGTCAGGCATGATGCTGGACCTGCAGCTGTACTTGCAGAAGCTTGCCTCTTTGAAAAGGATCATTTAACTTTGAGGTTGTTGGCCAAAATGGCCTATTATTTACGTGTATTCTGGTGCTTGGCAGGAGCGTGTGCAAGAGGATCACAATGCACGGCTTGAAGAGTAGACCAAGTTAATGCACTCTGTAGCTGGAATTCAGCGCTCACAGAGAACTGTAGTCCGGTCTACCAGGTTAATCACAATTCTTGGCTAGAGGCCATCAGGCTGGCATACAGCAGGCAAAGTACAGTGGAAAGAAAAAGCATGTGAACCCTTTGGAATTACCTTATTTTCTGCATCACCCAACTCCTGCTGAGCTTCAGCTGGCTGACAGCCACCCTGTTTCCTGTAATATTCCTTCTCCGCAATGACAGGGTGGTGGGTTGGATTTAATTAAAAGTTAGTACTGACCTCAGATCATTTGATGTATAATCATTAAAATGTGATGTGTCTGTGACATATAAATGAGTGTTTATTACATTCATACTTGTGCCAAAATGTGTTCACACAATGCTGAGTACGCCTATCAGTGCTGAGTAAATCTCTCTGTGTCAGTATACTGAAGTGTTAATCTGGTGTCTTACTGGTGTTCTACCTCAACTAGCAATGACTGGGTTGCCAGACCTGAAGAGGGGGGTAACTGTAGCAGCGAGGACGTAGCAGGCTGAGGAGGCTGTATGGTGGAGAAGGAAAAAGGAGGCTTACAATCAAAGAAAGAAACTGATCAACTTTGAGGGATAAAAACCCAAAGAGTCTTTGTCCAATTACTCTCATTGCCTGAGGAGGGAGACAACCGTTCCACACTGCAGGTTTAACAGTTGGAATGACTGTAGTACTTTGTATTAGAACCATGTTTATGGAACTAGACTTCCTGATTTTCCAGGTGTACATGCTTTCATCAGCTTTTTTTCTTGTTCCTAGTGGATCACTATTTAAACCATGCAGCCGCTTAGCTGTGGGAGGGCGCTCTCCTGTTGTCAGAGTTACAGTTTGCGTTGGGAGTCAGCAGCAAGACACGGACAGCAAAAATCAACCCATAGGGCATCTTCAGTGCCTATGATGTATTTCATGCCAGACAGTTCTTAATCAGTAATTGGTGTCACACTTCCATTACAGGCAAACAAAGTAGACAAAACAAGAACAAACAAAGAAGACATGGCACAGACCAGCATGTCCACGTGTACTAGTATACACAATCTCACCACTGGTTAAAATGTAAACTCTAAAATGTATCCATCCCGATTGTGTCTATATTTTCTGAAAATCAATATGTGTACATTAGGTTATTGTGGAATGCTTTTCCTGTGTGGTGTAAAACTGGAGTGCTGTGAATGGGAGGAAGTGGCATTGACTGTGATGTGGCCTGGTTTGAAGTCTGGTATAAAGTAGGTTATGCGATCACAGCTTTGCCTGGGTCAATTTTACTGTGTGTGAATCTTGCGGTAAGTGTCAGATTTGCAAAGTACTGAACAATTGTTTGTGGAAAAAAATGTCTGTTGCCAATTTAAGGCAAGGTATGAGCATTAGCAGTGCTAGCCAGAATGCCTCCCTGTAAGAAATCTCTACTTAGTATGGAAAATACATCACATAAGAGAGGGCTTTCTTGCAGATTTGAATTATTTAGTTTACCCATCACCTCAGGAAAGAAACACTAATTTATCCTGCAACCAGTCAAATGAGTCTGAATCTAAATTACCTTGCAATTTATATATGTCATCATGGTTGCCAGTTTACTGACAGATTAGTTTAGGTTTGTGTAGGCAGCAACTTACTGTGCTGAGTCTATATCTCCTTTGAGTATCATCCTCTGTTGTATTTTCTGCTATGATGTTCTCTCATCTAGTGCACAGCAGAACACTTTATTGTATGGTAATTTTAGGGACATCAGGGTATGGTTTTCAAATGTTTTAAACGTGCAGCTGCTCGCACAAGGTTGTATTTATCAAGCTGAACAGCCTGAGATGAACTTTGTTGGCAAGCTGAGGTCAGTCTGTACAGTTAGACAGAGAGAGAGGGCAGCAGAGCAGCTGCTGCCCTCCTCTGTGTCCAGTCAGTGTTGATGCTTTCTCTTTTAATATCACTTCCCTCTTTTCCACTCTACTTGTATGCATACCAGCTTTCTTTGACATTGGGTCATGGCATTCATGTGAATGCTAATTGACACGCACCACGTATCTGGGGTCAGGTTGACCATGGGGCACCTCTTTGCCAGGTTTCAGTTCTGAAGGCTTCACAGTGCAGTCTGTTTGCCTTCAGTCTTATAAAACAGTCTCATAAAATACACTGAACTATCAATTTGATATTCTGATTAATAAAGAAATTAATAACTATAACCAATTACCATATTAACTGCTAGGAACATTTACACTTATGCCACATTAATTAGACCAGCAAATATACACAAAAATGTAATGAATAAAATAGAAGCTAAACACACAATATTTATAAAATAATCTAACTACATATGTTTACAAGAGGATTAAAGAGTGAGTGTGTTCGTGCGCATGTCAGGAACGCACTGAAGACATTGTGTGTCTCTTTGTTCTGCCTTCACTGTGTGCACATGCATGAGGCCACCACCACAGAGACTGTAAGTGGGAGGTTGTAAGGTCTTCTCCATGTATGTGTCTGTTTAGAGGCCAGTACAGGTCATGTGTGTGATTTTATGGTGCCACTTTAGAAAAAGATGTTAGTTTGCATGTGAGATCCTGTGTCTAAGTGCAGTGTAAGTAACCTCAACAAATTAGTCAATGACTGAATCCTGCAGCAGGTCAAAACATACAGCTGTAAAACCACAATAGAACCGTATATGCACATTAACATAAGCAGTCCTAGAGAACAGGAAGGTTATCAGGTTAGTTTGTTAAGGTGACATGCCGAGATGGTGGCATCTAAAATGTTGAGGCCATTTCTGGAGTGTGAAGTAGAATTTGTAATCATAGTCACACTACTGAACCAAGAAGCTTGTCCAAGTACACTATATTGGCAAAAGTATTGGGACATCTGCCTTTAAAAGCACATGAACTATAATGACACCCCATTCTTAATACGTAGGGTTTAATATGGAGTTGTTCCACCCTTCACAGCTATAACAGCCTCAACTCTTCTGGGAAGGCTTTCCACAAGGTTTAGGAGAGTGTTTATGGGAATTTTTGACCATTCTTCCAGAAGCACATTTGTGAGGTCAGACACTGATGTTGGTCCAGAAGGCCTGGCTCTCAGTCTCCACTCTAATTCATCCCAAAGGTGTTCTATCAGGTTGAGGTCAGGACTCTGTGCAGGCCAGTCAAGTTCCTCCACACCAAACACGCTTGGTCATTTTACGTGTCCTACCACTTGGTGGCTGAGTTGCTGTTGTTCCCGATTGATTTAGTATTCTAAATGTTCTATGAAATTTCACAAATGGACTTATTGAACAGGTGGCAACCTATCACGCTACCACGCTTGAATTCACTGAGCTCCTGAGAGCGACCCTTTCTTTCACTAATGTTTGTAGAAGCAGTCTGCATGCCTAGGGGCTGGATTTTATACACCTGTGGCCATGGAAGTGATTGGAACACCTGAATTCAATTATTTGGAGGAGTGTCCCAGTACTTTTGGCAATACAGTGTATACTTACATAGTCTAACAGTTGTGTTTGAGTCCAGTCAGAATTTAGAGTTTCTCAAGTAACAGCAGGGTGTTTGGCTTTAGTGAGTCAAGAATTGTTGAGTTTGCTGCTGTTGCTAACAAATTCAAGTGTTGTGTTCAGTGTTAAGGCTGGCAGGCTCAGTTGTTTTCCCCTTTGTGGTTTCCTCAAACCATATGTATTTTTTGCCAGGTTGTGCAAGCAATAAAGTGTTCTGAGACATGTCTCAGTCGTGCTAGTGAGTGAACAGTTGTTAGAGATTATAGAGTTGTGCAGATGTGTGTGCAGAGACAGTGTGAGTGACATAGAGCGAGTGACCGGCAGTCTAAGTGTGACGGGTTAGCTCCATTTATTCCTGGTTAGCCTCAGCAACTGCTTCCGACCAAGGGCTCTCCCTGCTGCCTGACTACGGTCCAGACAGAGCAAAGGCTGACACAGTGTACTGCGCCTACTTATATCTACTGCTTTCCTTCTATACCAATCTGCAAGCTGAATGCCTCTATTTTTATCTCCTGATGTATTTGTCTTAATGAATTGTGAATCTAACATTATTCTATTATCCCGCTCAGTCATTGTTGACTTAAAAGGCTATTTCAATGTTGCCTTTGATCAACAGCATATATAGCATATATGTTCATTAAATACTATCGTCTTCTAACACTGACAATGAAGATTCAGAAGATACGCAATAAAGGTTCCTTATGCGATCAGCAGGTTAAATCTAGCTGTCAATTTTTTAGCACACATTTGAGAGTCTGTATGTCTAATAAATACTTGAAGTAACAGCAGTGCACATCTGTTACAGGAGTCAGGTTTTGCCCCTGGATGCACTCCTGTTTGGGCAGTACCAGCTGTCTCCTGTCGAAAACCCTTTTTGTGTCAAACTGGGAAATATTTTCAATTGTGAAGTTCATCCATCACTTAATTCCTGCTTTATATTTTAAAATTCTGTTTAAAACTGTTCCTCCCATCACCTATCTAGCAACAGATTAAATGAAGTCAAAGGCAAGAGATAGAACTTCTGAATCCTAACAACAGAGAACATTAAGTGCTGAAAGAGTTGGTCTGTTAGAGGTAGCTGAACAGGAAGTTGATTTCTGGCAACATTATTATTATTAACCATAAGAGAGCTGAGGATGCTGTCTGTGCAATCTTCTTCCTTACTACCATGGTACCAGGTGAGGTCTTCCTTCTGTTGGCACTGCTCATTCATTTTAACATCCATACCTTTTGAATTACAGTAAAAGACAAAGCCTCTGGTTGAGCAGTGGTGGTCACAGTGTATCATACAGCATATGTAGCAGCTTGTCAGGGTGGGCGCATGATTGTCTGCTTCAGCTGAGGACTTGTGTTTGACCTTACAGCATTAAGTGAACAATACACATGACAAAATGCCTGTGTAGATCCTCAGTCGTCTGCGTCATGGTAAACCTAGGAGCTTCAGTCAAAAGCAAATCAGCTTCTCTTTTAGGTTCTTGTAGACGTTTCACCTCTCATCACTTACTGATGAGGTTTTAGATGTTTCTAGTCACTCCAGCTCACATGGCTAATGGCTCATAGATGACCCAGGACTCATGGGCCTCAAGGTGTGAATGGTTGTGAAACCAGGAGGTCCAACAGCAATGACAGTAGTAATGGCCATGGAGAGGCCACTTTACACAACAAAGGATATAAATCTGCCATGTCAGGAGTGACGAAAGATGAGAAAAATGGTTAAACTGTCTGGGGAGAGATCTTAACACTGTATTGTAAGTGTTTGATAATTGGTGCTGTAGACCTCCATAGAGAAGGGGGCTAAAGCTCCCCATCAGACAACTTTTTGTGATACAATTTTGTGAATGAACTGCAGCTGTAAATAGAAATTGTAACATGCGTATGACTAATCTTGAAGCAGTGGTCTATGTTGACAGAAGGTCCTCACAGTGAATATCAGACAGCCCTTAGTTGAAGAGAGACATCACAGTATCAGCACCAACAACAGAGGTTCATATGATTTAGACTCAGTTGTTCTTCCTGCTGCTGTTAGGGTTCAGTAAGACATGATAGATCAGTCTGTTTGTGAAGAGGCAGCCATCAGTGACTGAAGCTTTGGGAGCCTGGAAACATCTGTTAGAACACTGTCGTTTTAAACATGTTTTTTCATTTTTAGTATCATCTCTGAATTAAGCCTTTATTAATGAATGCTTCTGAACATTGATGTCTTGTCAGACTTGGATTTCTTTGGCTGTCAAATTTTACTACACTCTCCTTTTTGATTTCTAGCCTTCTTTATCCAGCGAATGTTAAATGTGACTTTATGGCAATCCATTTGTAAAAATGAGTGCTGTGACTGACCACGTAGGTATTTATCTCCTTGTGCTTGGTTTGAAGAGGAGGATTAGCCCATTCAGTTTACCTAATTAGGTTGGACGGTTATGAGCTTGATGCTGACAGGGCCTGACTGCTATTACTTCAATATATGTTTCTATGTCAGTTGTTTAATGTCAAGGAACTTGTGTGTGTACTTGTAATTACAAATCTGGTGGCTATAGGGGGAATATCTCAAGAAGATATGTCGTCAGTAGAAGCAAATGACTTTACAACCCAGATTAATGAACAGTTTTCACATTATACAGCCATGTTGTGAGAGACCTGAAAGGCAGTCCTACATATTGTATTTATTTGAAATGCACAATCTCAGAGCATTGGACAGACACTAAAGTAATTTTCATGATTTTTACTAGCAGCTCTGGGCCTGCCTGGGACAGGAGTAGGGTCACTGGAGAGTAGGAGTGTAACGGTACACAAAAATTACTGTTCAGTACGTACCTCAGTACAGAAGTCATGGTTCGGTTCTCAGTTAAGGGGAAAAATGAAAAACAGATAAGAAAGTCCATCACATCCTGTGTTCCACTGGAAACTCCTACTTGTTTTTAGTTCCGCAGTACTGGGCAACTGTGAGACGGAGAAGGTCCACCACAACTGTGGGCACTACGAGGTTCGCAGTTAAAACAATTCTGTACATTGGCCATTCTTAGTAGTCTTAAAATTTTTGTACACCTCTGTACCGAACTGAAAGGGCCTGTACTGAATGGTTCGGTATGCATACGTGTATTGTTACACCCCTACTGGAGAGTTGCTACTTTGATTTCTGTCTGGAAACATCTGGCTGGGGGCGTTAAGTAAAACACTCCTGCTCCTCTTACATGTTGTGGAATAAGATAAAGCAACAACACATGTTTAGTTGTCCAGATGTTTGAAGGTCAGAAACTGTGGATAGACTGGAGCAAATTGCTAATTGCAGAAAGATCTCACTATATTAAATTGCTACACAGCTGGACAAGCTTGAAATATGAAACGTGAGCTCAGTCGGCTACATGGTGGCGCTGTAATTACGGCTCAAACATGCTACTTTGGAAAGGCCGCACCCCTCAGGTTCGACTGACTTGAAACTTGACACAGAAGTCCAGCTCAGTGTGTTCTACAGAAATGCCTCCTAGGCCATCAAACTCCACCTCGGTCGATTTGTTTTTTGCCAATTTGCTCAATTAATAAAATCATCATTTGTGGGGATCAACACTAAATTTTCTATACAGTGTTGCGGGGGGAGCTACACAATCCTGTGTTAATGGTCAAGCCCAGTCACCGTAAATTAAGGTAGATATGTTCAGGTCGTTTTTGGAAATGGGTCTGCCCAGCCCACAAGGAGCACTACAGGTGTCAGACATGTCCCTCAAAATTCAGTGGAGGGAATCTCTCCACTTTTGCTACACATGATCTAGGGTCAAGTATTAACCAAAGTCTGACATTTAATATTGATTGGTGGTTTGCTTGGCTAAAACCAACTCAAGCCTGATACCTACTAATTACTGCTCACTGCTCACGACTGAGCTGCTTCTTTCTTTTGAGTTCAAAAATGCTTTACCCAGCATGGCTATTGTGCCTTTGCAGCTTGGTTATAATGTGGCCTATATTTGGCAATGTTAGGTTGTTTGGCTTGTTTCTGGGGCCATTGATCATGCCTGGAATGTAGAATGCGTCAGCCGCTTCAGCGCAGGTGTCTCAGGTGGCCGTGATGTGCTTCAGTGTCAAGAGCTGAGTTTCTGGTCTCTCCATTAATTGGATCTCCTTGCTCATTTTGCATCCTGCCATTTTTCACTTCTGCCTTAGCCTCCGTCTGCCTCTCCATCACTGCTCTGTCAGTCTGAGTTCCTGTCACACATTGCGTCAGAATATTATACAGTATAGACTTTAATTAGGTTAATTAACAAAGGTTGTTTTTCATTTCTTATTAAGAATTTAGTGTCGGCAGCAGTCAGTGTCCTCTGGAAAGTATAATCAGATGATTTACTTTGAGAGAAGGGGCGAGCATTAATTGTGCAAGCCATTTATTAAGTATTGTATAAATAAGTTTTAAAATCCAGGAGTAAATCTGTAAATGAATGGAGAAACTTAACGAGCACAGATGCTTCCATACAGATGCACTGCATGGTATAAATAAGCAATTAACATCCAGTCATGCTCTGTGAAATATATATAATGCTGAGCAGCTCAGGTGATTCTGGCTTTGTATCAAAATAGCCAGATGAAACAACCAATGTGACTTAACGCTTTTTAGCCATGAAATACGGAACACTGCTGCTCGATCGATCTGTGAAAGTGGTGGCACTCTGTAAGGTAAATGAAAAAACCATGTTGTGATTTCGATTAGGGACCCTAATGTGTCTCTCAGAAACCAAATCACAGTTGTCTAGATAACACTGGTAATTAAAAATGTAAAAGAAGGCATTCAAAGTATTAGACCACATAATAGATGGCACGCAGATAGCTGGAGCTGCAACAGGAGCTTTTCATTCATTGGGCTCAATCCATCATGACACCCATCACAATCAATCACAGCGGTGTTGTTAAGCCTTCCAGCATCCAATTAGAGGAGATTAGTTTGTAAGAGTCTTACAATGACCATACAGGTTCTCACCATGTGCTTCCTCTTCATAGATGGATCACAGAAGAGTTGGCACTGACACTACTCCATGTTCACATCGCTGTGGCCTTTTACCTGCAGGCAGCATGTTGTTGTGTTCAGAGGATTCTGCACCTGCTAAAGCCAGATTTCACTCTTCCAGCCATTTTAACTTTGCTACTTCCTCGACAGCAGCAATGAGGTTACCAACAAATCACACACTAGTCCTAAAATTTACTCATGTCTAGTAAAATAATGATACTACCTTTTCTAGATATCTGTACTTAATATAATAAAGGTTTATAACTAAAACAGATGCTTCTTATTGTTAGTACTATTCCTCAGTGGCACAAAAATATCTAATTGATGTGACAAGTATAAAATTATGTTGAGGAAAAGAGGGTTAAGAGACAGAATTTAAGTATATTTACTGCATGTGTGATCACATAGAAGCTCACGTTATGGTCAACTACCTTTGTTACGATGGCCGTCAATCAAGCCATGACATCTAATAGTGTTGTAAGACAAAGCCTTAAAGAAAAGCAATACACTAGCTTACAAATGCAGGTCATTTAATTTATGTTTTTACCATGAGGTCTTATTTACATCTAAAATCTGTTTTACAAGTAAGAAAGTTGGCAAAAGTATTAGCTGTACAAATTCACAGCATTTTAAAAGTGCAATATGAACAACACTGGGAGGATGTCAGGGAAAACTAGCTGCTTTGGACTGTGCTGGGAATATTAAGGAGGACAGAAGCCTCGTTATTGAAGTTTATCAGAAACCTACACACTCGTTGACTCCCACCATCCACCGGAACACAGGCTGGGGGTTATCAGAACCTTACAGTACCAGGCTGAGACTGACCCTGCAAAAAGACAGAGGGAGAGAAAAAGAGCACACACATATTAACACTTACTACCTGTGACTATCCCAACTGGCAGTTCACTAAGCCAGCACAGAGATGAGGGAAAAACACCATAAAAAACACAATGAAGAGAGAAAGGTTGCCATTTCAACTACAGCCACAACACATCGGTTATCTGATTTAAATGTAAATGTATGCATGGAAAACAAAAAGTCTGCATGAGTACCCTTAATAAAAGGTATGCTAGATCAATGAATTTTAATATATCTCCAATACAAATGTGTAGAGTCTCCAGGCCCAGTTTTACCATGTGCTTTAAAGCTGTGTAGACAATGTGTTCTTCCTAATTTTGTGTTGTCTACATCTGTGTGTCTGCATGGCCAGTGTGGACTGTTGTACATGATGTTGTGTATGTCTGTGTGGATCCTCAGTTATCTGGGTCATGGTACTCCTAAGTGCTTGAGTAGAAGGCAGTTGGAGGTTTTTTGGCTCTAGACGCATTTTATATCTCATCCAAGAGGCTTCCTCTGTTCTAACCGACTAGTGGGGAGTTCCACCTGTTGATTTATTACTCACTCAGAAGCCACATGAATCAAGGTGTTAAATGAAGTGAAAGTGAAGTGCATGTATGACATTGCTCAGCTTGTGTTATTGAAATTAGCCACCCAGGAATGGCATTTTGCTTATCTCATAATGGATCTCCATCAGAGGATTTACCTGTGCACGCCAGTTTATTTACAGTCTGTCTTTCAGCAGCTAAATAAAATGTGGATTACTCAGTGACCTTCACTTTGATTGTTGACTGTATTTTTTGAACTGCAGTACACAGATAAGCTACATCAAATGAAAGATGACATAAAGGATGGAGGCAGAGGCAGAAAGACAGCATATCTCAGGAAGCTGGTGGTCTTCTTGTCTTCACTGCTCTGGTTTTTACACCGAGGAGGAAAACTTTGCTGCAAAAGTGGAATCAGCTGATGCCAGACGGTCATGGCTAAGCATGATCCCAGCTGTGTAACTACAACAAATGAATTTGATAAACTCTGCTATCCAGAAGATGATCTTTTACCTCCCATAATTCAGCTGTGGTTGAACTGTTCTGGCTACCTCTGCTATGCAGTGAGTACAACAAGCAGTGTTGTCCATGGGCTTATATCAACTTAATGATAGGTAGAAACAGTTTCTTGAGATGTCAAGATGGAGACAAGTACAATACTTCAGTGAAACAGTGGCACGTATATAAATGTAATTTCTATTTTGTCATATCTACCAACTGTATTTTCACCTAATGTTCAAGTATTTTTCTCCATGCACCC
Organism: Dascyllus trimaculatus; assembly: GCA_024666655.1. Taxonomy (NCBI): domain Eukaryota; kingdom Metazoa; phylum Chordata; class Actinopteri; family Pomacentridae; genus Dascyllus; species Dascyllus trimaculatus. The sequence goes on along the minus strand of CM045445.1, from coordinate 3,537,500 downwards.
TAATGGGGGGTTGTCACCCAGGTCCCTCAGGGTTCCCCACCCCCTTTCTCCTGTGCCCTTGGTTTTAGCTTTTGGGCTTTCTCTGGAGAGGCATGCTGTTCTTGCATAGATTTCCCTCTTTTTTAATTAAGTTCATCTTTCCAGAGATGACACATTTTCAAACAGGTTCTCCTTGAAAGACATTCTTGGTTTTACATGGTGACAGGTGTTGTGTATAGAATGAATTGAGCTTGTACATAAAGCTCTACCTGCTTTCACATTTCAGACTCCTGAATGTGTTTTTAATGTCACCAAGTCTCACTAAACATGTATTGCCAATGTTATTCTATAAAATTTTTGATACTTGATGTAACTAACACAATGTAGTAATTATTGACTGAGGTCAGATATGGATTAAGTTATTTCTAGTTGCTGGCAGTTGCTGTGTTGTCCACTCTTGCTGGTGTGTGACTGAACATAGATTAGCCTGTCTCCTGGTGGGAAACTCCCAGCAACATCAACATGTCTGCTATACAGATAATTGATAACAATGCTAGACTTGATCTTGAAATACACAAGCAAACTGGATTTGCTTCAGCTCACCAGCCCAACATTATAACTAGCCACCCACCCACCATGTCCTTGCATGTCAGTAACGGAGAGTAGTCATGGTTTCTCCTGAATGCTTTGGTTGATTCACTATTAAACTGATAAGCACGCTACTTAAGGTAGTAGTATATACCCTTAAGAGGATCAGAGGTCATTGTGCTTAACTACCATTATATATTTGGAGCAACAGAAGGAGAGGGAGTAATGGAGCGCAAGGCGAGATGCACACAGACAGAGAGTATAGTTTATGTGGCTTCAGATGGCAGATCAGCATACGAACACAACTCACAAATCACGCTTTATATCTGTTGACTTTAGCCAGTTTTCTCCAGGCCAGTGGTTTTCAAAGTGGGTGCCTCTAGAAAAGACCAACAGTTCCACAAGGTCTGTCATTTCATTTTTTTTTTTATAATAAACTTACTACGTACACCACACATTTACAGTAACTACATTTTAGGTTGCAAAAGTAAATACAGCAGTATATTTCAAATGAGGAAAAAAGCAATGGATATCAAAGTCACAGCATTAAAAACTGTTATAAATATACAGTTCTGCCATGCCACTGATATAACTAGAGATTGATGATTGTCACGGTGATAAATGCAGTCTAGCTCTGTAGTTTTTCAGCACAGCAGTTTGACAAGTCGTGACAGCCATAGATGTGACGCGGTATACAGAAATGTCAGCCACCAACACAGGTTGTACTGAATGAATCTGAGCAACCAACGACGCTTAAATCACGTTCACATGGACAGGTTTGTTTTTGGAATTACTGTTGGTCGTATTGCACATTCCCTGCATCATACGTGAGAACTCATCTCTGCTCCCTGGAAAAGATCAAAACAAGATCAGCAGCCACCTGTCAGTGAAGTCAGACCTGTGGATTATGCTCTCGGCCCACATCAAGAGCAGCAGCTCAGGGCACCAAGGCAAAAAATATTCTTTGGATAGCTCTATTCTGCATTTGCACATATATTACAGATCCCGTTTACTTATTCAGAATGCAACCACATGTCTGTATAATGGGATTACCTTGCCAGTAGTCTCATGTTCTTGTTACTAAATGTCATCCAGGTTTTGCAGAAACATCAATAGTGGTAGTCATAAACAGACCATCTCGTAATCAATTGTGTAGAATTCTTTCTTAGACTTTATTAAATACCTGTTTTCATAGAGGAGGAACAATAGAAGTGCCTCTACTTTGCGAGGGGCGCTGTGCACATCTACAAGCGGACAGTGCAGCAAATTCAGGATATTAATAATTTAAATAAATCGTAAAATTGAAATCTTACAACATGCCAACAAGATTGTCAGGGTTTTGCGTTTTGTGTTTCCTCACACAAAGAACAGGTAACATGGAACACACAGTTTCCAATGTTACATTTAATGCTTGAAATAAAGCACTCATCCTCAGGATAAGTCTTGTGCTCCATCAAAGGTGTCAAGCCGTCACAACATCTCTTCTGTCAAGCTCACTGTCATAGGATTCAGTTATTCTGCTTAAATCGGTGTTAAGATGTTGTTGTGAGGTGTCAAGGTCGTATTAGGAGAAATGTCGTCCTTGATTCGATATTTCTAGTCCTGAAATGCAGGTTAAAGTGACAAAACTGACTTGGCTATCATCGCGGTTACTGAAGGCTATTCTCTGTTAAGTAGAAAAATGTATTTTATGAAAAGTAATGTTGAAAAATGAAATGCAGACATTCTTTGAATTCCTGCTGCCTCTGTGGCAAACCAGAATAATGTCATTTCAAGGTTCTCAGGCTGGCCTAACCATGAGCTTGTAACTTGGACTGAGGAGGCAGAGACCCCTAAAACAGAGCTGGTTTGGCTATGCTACCCTACACTAGGTTTGTTTAAATTCCCAGACGGGCTGTGTGGCTTCCTCATTGAGACCTTTCTTGGTTTCCTCTCTGGGGATCAGCTGAAAACGTGTGTGGCTTGCAGCTCTGTTTCCATTTTCTTCTAGGCTGGCGGGTGACAACTTTGTTGAATGTTGTTTTTTGTGAGTTTTTTATTTGTATGGTGCCCTTTCCTGTTTTCCGCTCTCCTTCCCCTATGTTAAGAGGCCAGGGTGTCACTGGGTGAATAAGATTCAAGGAAATGTAAGTTATAATGGTTGGGAGTCAATATGTGCTTGAAGGAGAAGGAATTCTTTGCTTCTTGTGCCGAGTGTGTGGCTGTGGGATTAGAAAGCAGCCTTTGTCTGTGAGCTGTAGCTGGTTGGAGCTGGGTGGAGGGCTCATGTTGCTGCTGGAGGAATGACTGGAGGGGAGGGGTGAGGATGCCTCAGAGAGCGGAAGGGATCAGAGCCCAGAGACAGGAGGACGATTGTCCTTTAGCATGCCTTTATGGTTGTTTGTGTAATATTTCCACATCAGTCAGTCAGTGCCACATTCATTTTTATGTTGGTGTAATTAGTGTAATGAAAACCATCATCACTGTAGCTGCCCATGAGGACTACAAAACTTTCTTTACAATGCAAAAATCCTTAAGACTGCTGCTATGGATTGTTTTTTGTAGTTATTAGACTAATACATATTTTTAGGACAGAGTTAATTGTTTATTACAGTATACAATAGAAGTTAGTCCACCCCCATTCAGTATCACTTGAATGTGAAATGATTCAAGGCTGTGTCACCTCTTACTAGTTGCATTATTTCTAAGTTAAACAGCAGAGTATTTACTCTTATGAACAGGCAAAACTAAAGGTAATATTGAAAATGTACACCCCAAAGTAGAAACTTTGTCCATCCCACTGAGCAGGGTCCAGCAATACTTGTTCAATATGGTTTCTTTGTGATTACTCATATCCTGCATAGTGGGTCTGTACCATCTTCTATGATGCAGTGGTTGTCTGTTTCAGCCCAGTGGTTCTGAGCCATTTGTTTTCTGTTGATCTGCTTCTTTTGCTCTTCCATGATATTTCAAATGAATTGCCCTTTTTTTCCTAGTTCTTATGCAATTGTTCTTACTCAAGCCTTCGTTTTTACTCTGTGTGCATTATTATTATACCGTTGCCATATGCTCTGCTGGTGGAGTTTCTGGGACTCTCAGTACTTCTCTGACAGATCTCCTGCACCTGTATAGAGTGTGCTCTGTGCTGTGCATTGTCATCACAATGAAGGCCTTTACTGTATGTCTAAGATCACAAGGGTTTCCAATTAAAAAATGGGTGAGTTGTTTCCCAGAAAGAGGGCAGTTGGAGGTTAAACAGTCAAGCAGGCTTGAGGAGGCCTTGTCAAGGTAAAGATAACTCAATCAAAGTTCATAATAATGGTCAGCAGTTATAATAGTTTGCTCTGATTGTGTCATCAAGGCGCCAATATCTTTTCTGGTTTGTCATGACTCGGATCAATTGCATTCTTTTTACGATAAATCTTGATAAGGTTTGCGGCACCCCTGAGCCTGCAGTCCGAAGGCCACAGAGGCTCTCGTTCAGATAGAAAAAAAGGCCTCGGGAAACTCATTCAGTCTTGTGGAGCATATGGATCACTTTGAGCTGACTGGATTCTGTCCTTGATGTTGTTGCCTCAGTCTAGCTGGGTAGGAATACATGATTCATTATCTCCCAGTAGACTGCACTGACAGCTGTGCCCATCTGTAGCTAGCAGAGGATACTGGACTTGTGCTTCTGAGAATCAGACAGTTAAAGACTGTCGGTGTAATGCCAGCATACAATCATCTAATGTGGTCATTTTGAGCTGGGTGTGATTGTTGTATGAGTAGCAGAAGTTCTGTTGGCGTGTAGTCTTTTTGTGGTAGTATAGCATTTTGTTGAGACATGAGTCACCTTACAGCTCCTTCAACAGCTGTATAGCATGTTCTCTTCAAACCTCTTCAGTTGTAGCTGTAATTTAATAATCACAAACAGCAGTCTGGACAGCACTTGGCTTCTTACAGGTCCAAACACAGTGGCTGCATCTACCCCGGGCTGAAGTTGCTAAAGAGATGGAGAGTAAACATCTTGCCTGATGCAGAACATGCTTCGTTGCAAGAATAACTGATAATGAAATCTATAATGACTTCCCAAATAGCTCACCAGATTAATACACCCATTGCTTCCTTAAATACCTGCTGTGCTGTCTCACCGACCTGTACAGGCTGTGGAGAAGTGAGCTCATTTTTTCCATTTTCTCACTCCTCTCTCTCTCTCTGTGCTTCCCTCAGTGGAAATACTGGTCTCACCAAATCCACAGGTTATGATGAGGCATATCCTCAAACTTAACACTTGATTTTGTTTAAAAAAAAACCCAAAAAAAACAAGGCATCCCAGCTTCCCACTTTTTGCTTTTCATTCATAGAATCAGAGAGCTTGGGACAGACACTTAACAGTTAGAGTGTGTTGATGGTATCAGTAGTAGCTGTAGGAGCAGTGGCTTTTAATTTGTACATATATTTACATGATCATGAAAAGGTGATTTATCATGAGAATACTTAGGGACTTGTTAATATAGCAGTAGTAGTAGTAGTAGTAGTAGTATATGGTACACAAAAAATCCCACTTCCTTTGCTATTAAAATGTAAAGTGATTCAAAATCATCTTACAGTAACTGTAAGATTTTTAAAGTTTAAGTGTTGTCTGTTTGATCTCATGTATAATTGAAAACAGGTCATACCCGAAATGATTTCTGGGGAAGTATTGACTTGTGGCCATTGCAACAAAAATGATTACACATCCAGTTTCCAGTTCGGCTAAGTGCATGAATAAGGTTAACCTGTGAACACCTGCCCACAGTGTCTCACGCAACGTTGCTCCATATGGTAAGGAACTGCCTGAACAAGTTAAAAAAAACTGATTGTGACATGGAAACATAAAAGAAAAGAAAGCTGATGAACTGAACCATTTTTGGACACATGAAGCTGAACTATATTTGTTTTGATCAGTTGGGGTTTAGCATGTTTGGTGTGAACCTGACCAGGAATGTCATACTGACTGCATAGTGCAGCATACTGTCAGTAAGAGAAGACTGAGCTGTTCACTCTGGAGTATAAAATAAATCAAATAAATGCACATTAAGAGAAGTGCAACTTATTCATAGTAGACTTAAATGACCCATTAAAGCCAGCAGTGCAATTTCAGCAAATTCAAAAGTTGCACAGAGTAATGCTGCCTTTCTTTTTGTCAGCACTGAAGACACAGACATCTTGTTTAAAAAAGATCGCTGTAATTTTCACTGGACAAAAGAGACCAGGGGCTTAGTATTTACACAGTGTGAGATCCGCATGATGGCTGATCGATTGACCCGCACGGTGTGAGCAGAGAAGTCACAGGTTCTGGCTCATTAACACTCATGTAGTAAGTTAAAACATGGTACATGCTGAATAGAACTGGCACAGCTTTCAAGGCTGACCCTGTCGGCATGCTGGAGCTGAGAGACAGCAGATGACCCAGCCTCAATGCTCCGGGTGGAGGATGCATTCTGGAATTTTTCTTCCATGAGCACAAGTATGTAGACATACTAGTAAACAGACTTCTGATAGGAATTGTTTTGCTCACAAGGCTTACAGGACTGACGACATTTGTGCCAGATGAGCACATGTACCATTACACCCTGACTGGTGAACAGTTATTGTTTGTTCCTAAAATGTCAGGCTCAGGACAGACATGCATCAAACCCTTTCTTCTGCCTTTCTGCAGTCTGTTTTGGATTATTGACATATGCACCTGCAGATCCTTTTTGGGGTCCTTGGAGACCTCTTTCATATCCAAAGTCCTGTTCTTTGGCTGAATTTGCTGGACCAGCCAGTCCAGAATAATTTGCCAGCCGTTTGACGTCTTCACCACGACATGATTTTCCTTACAGTGAAATTATTTGTTTTTAATTCTTCAGAGATCTTTTAAAATTTCCTGCCAGACTCATAGCCATCCACAACCTTTGTTGTGGACGTTTTAGAGAACTGTTTAGGTTTTGGCTCGATGACAGCACATGCTTTGATAGCAGAGATAGCACCACACCCACCCAGCACATTGCGGTTAAGCTATAAGAAACACGCCACAGTGATTCTGTTGCAAATGGTTTGGCTTGTTAGAGACGGCGACATAACAGAAATTAAACACACACTCACTCACATTTTCAGTCTGATCCACTTCATTCCGTTCTGTCGTTCCCACAGCTCTGGCTTCATCAAATATAGAGGTTTCACCTGAGTAGCTTTGTTTAGCTCTCTAACAATCATGCTGCTAAGGCTTTCTGATTAGAACTGGCTCTCGACTTGATGCTGGGCACTCGCTGTGACATAGTGTGACAAGACTGTATTGAGCACTGACAAACTAATAAGTCAACTCATTTGAGCAAATCGGACAGAAGCAAGTCATGTCCTCTATTACAGCTGCAGCTGGGTGTGTTGATTGTGTGTGTGTGTGTGTGTGTGTGTGTGTGTTTGTTGTGGGATTTGACCCATTTTCTGCATGTCACCATCTAGATAGCACAAAGCTCTGGAAATCCAGTTAGTGGTAGCGCCATCCACCCCATCCCCCCACAGCAATGCATCAGTGGGCACCCTGCTGCTCTTCACCTGGACTCTGATGTAACAGTGTTGGCCTGGCCTCCTCTAGTTCTATGTGCACTGTTACTGTTGTGCCTTAATTGTGCTCCTTTGCAGAGATTCACTTGCTAGAATTGCAGTGCCATCCGAGATTGGCCAACCTTGTTTTTGTGTGTCCTAATTGCACCTGTTTGGAATCGGTTATCAGTTTATACAGCTTTAACATCAGGAGTCACGACAGAGAGAGCTGATTGTACTTTAGGTTCACAGGCTCTTCAATATATTCAATATCAATACATTTGTCAATACCAACTTTAAGGGCATAACATGTTAGATTTTTAATAAAGACAAATATTGCAAATTTATAGTATGACATTAAGATACACTTTCACATTAATGAAAACTTGTGGAAGCCCACTGCTCAAAGCCTCTGACACTGTTGCACATTCAAAAGGCAATCAAGTGCAGATAAAAAGCAAAACATTGCCATTTTAAACATTTTCAAGTAACAAATGAGTAAAAAGTGGAGACAATATTATATTTATAGGCCCTATGCAGACATTCACTACAGGAATCTATCATTGTAACCTAAAGATTCTGGTATGGGGTATCAATACTGCAAAAAATAGAAATGGAAACTTTCAAATATTCAGAATAAATACTTGAAATGTCTATTTTTGACAACACTAAACCAAGTTACTCTAGTTTGAATGGCTTTAGGTGAATCTGGCAGTTTGTCACCTCAGTTTTTCTGAAAATGTCTGTTTAAATTTTTAACACATCTTGGCTGCATTCAGTTTTATGTCAAAAAGACAAGGTTAGAACAGTTTAGAAGCTAGCTTCACTAAGCATGAATCATCGTCCTGCAACCACTCCACCAGCCCAGGCCACCACCAAATTTGATCTTCCAGCTCCAGTGCAGCTGGAAGGCTATTGATTAAAACCTTAAAACTCATCTTCATGGATCAAAGTTATCACCTCCTGCTTTAAAATGGCTTCAATGTAACTCTACACTGTTACCTCTTCAAGAGCACCAGCTCATCTACAACTCTGCTCAAACAATACAACACATTGCACAATGCCAAGTGGTAATATTGGAGTAATTCAGGCATACACGTTTGAACCCAGAGAAGAATAATGATACGGAACACCACTTTTTAAGTATAGCAAACCAGATATTATCTAGTACATAGAAAAACATAGAAAACAACACATGAACATGCTAACAAAGTAACACAACATTAGAGGGTTTTTTTAAAAGACAAATTTCCTCTGATTTGCTCAGAACAGCTGCTGTCCTCTACAGTCAGACTTAAGCGAAAAGGTGATATATTCTGAAAATGGCTGTCCATATTTCCCTTCACAGCCAGCGGCTGTCACAAGGTTGCTCGGGGGAATCTGTAGTGAACCCAGATAATTTGCCAGGCCAGCTGCGTGTGACATCTGGATGCTGAGCAATAACCATCAGCATACAGATGTTGCCTTGTTTACTTGAGGGTTGGGTGGCTATGCAGTCGGTGGGATCAAACAGGTACAGGGCTGTAATTAGGACCCCACTCCCACCATCCCCTCCTGGGCAGGCTACAGGGTTTGGGAGTGGGACTGATGATTGTATGCATACTTCAACTCCACGGCTGAATTCCCCAAACACTCCTTGAACTCAAGAGCCTGCTCCTCCTCGCTACTCTGCAGTTTTAAAGCCGTTCTGTCCTCTTCTTTACCCATCAGCACTTCTGCCTCTTATTCATCCACGGGTGAGAGGGTGAGAGTAATGGTATTGTTTGGACTGTCGGGCATTGGAGTATCTTGGTGTGGAGGACCACATGTTGCTAACCCATAGCTTAGGTTGCATGTATACTTGTGTGTAAGCACATCATCCACAGTCTTGATTAAACATCATTAGGAGCTGTGAGATGAATGTTAATGGCAACCGTCTATTTTACAGCAGGAAGACTCATAAACATTTGGTTAAAAGACAAACTCATTCAATCATCCTTCCACTGGCTACACCTGCTTTACCTTTTAGAAGGTCACAGTGAGCTGGAGCCTATTCCAGCTGTCACTGAACAACAGGTGGGGTATCGTCCCAGACAGGTCAGCGTAGAATCACAAGTTAGCCTGCCATGCATGTCTTTGGACCGCAGGAGGAAGCCAGAGCTCTCAAATGAAAACCCACACAGGCACAGGGAGAACATACAAACGCCACACAGAAAGACCCCAGCCGACCAGCAGGTTCAAACCCAGAACCTTCTGGCTGTGAATCTGTAATAAAGTTACTGCCAACTTCAAAAAGGACACGTTTTTTCCTGCATTTCCTGCATCCTTCTTTTGAGCAAGAGAAGGCTTCTGTGAGAAGCACTGTTGTCTATTTAGGTTGTCTTTAATGCTCACACTATAAAACCAATTTCACCTGTTTAATCCAAATACATTGGGAATGGGACAGTTTGTAAGGACATGGGGTTGTCTTTACTATGTATATACAGACTATGGTAAAATAAAAAATAATGATGACTGAATGTAAAACTTGCAGCCATGTTGTTGGTTTTCATGATGTGGATACTGTTGTTGCTATTGGTGATCCAGTGTATTATCAGATCCTTGACAGTAGAAAAGTATTTCTACTGTCTTCCTGTAGACTTTGTCTGGCTAAATACTGCACAGGCAATCTTTCCATGTCTATTATATACTAAATAACCTGACAAATCTATTGAGGCAACTGCTTTAGTTGCTTGGTTGTAACAGATACCAGGCACTGCGGTTGGGTTTTAGCACCGTAGTTCTTAAATTTTTTTTGTGTGTGACTCCCTTATGAGAATGAAAATGCTATGCAGAACATGCTGGCCTCATTATGGGTACATGAGAGCAGCTCCACTGAGCTGACCAGAGGAGGAGAAGAGAGAGCCAAAGTTAACCAGTCAGAATTGGTTTTAAGTAAGGTTACTAGTCTGCAAACTTATTTTTAGCAGTCTTCCTAAAGCTGTTGGTCGGATAGCCGTTTTGTGGTATTAGACTGTTCTATTATAATATGCATTTCAAGTATTTTGACAATCGCAGTTGTATGCAGTTAAATATGGGAGCTCAAAGCAATGTAGCATTCAATACACAACACACAGACTCTGTAACCTTGAGAAAGAATATGCTTAAAGAACCAATATTATACACATTTATTAGCTTCTAACTTTATATTTGGGATCCATATGTTTACATGCTCCAATGTTCAAAAGACACGTTTTCTTTATGGTTGCTGCAGAACCTCTTTTCATCCTCTGTCTGAAATGCTCAGTTTTACCTCCTGTCTCTTTAAAGACCCCCACCTGAAAAAGCCCAGTGTACTCTGATCAGTCAGCTGGCCCTGAAAAATCAGGTAATGCCCAATACACCCCTTAACCCCAGATCTCTGAGCACAGGCAAAGAGACATAACCCCAGTTGAAGCAGCCCCAGTGAGTTGAGGGTGTGGCCGAACTAACCGCTATAGGCAGGTGCTATGCAAATGTTACATGGTGATGTAAACAAGTAACAGAAGAAAAGCCTGGACAAGCAGTTTCAGGCAGGTAAGGACAAGGGTCTTCTCTTTGGTGTGGACTTCAGGCTTTGTAAGTTTGCAGATCTTTTGCTTGCAGAAGAAAGCAGCAATGCAAGTCACTAAAGGAAAAGGAAAAGCCATAAAGTATATTACTGGGTGTTTAATGTTTACATTTGACAAACCTATGAAAGCTAACACACTTTCTATTCTGTTTTTATAATAAAACTTACTCGTATACTGGTGATGACTATAGAGAGGATACTGTGTTGGTCAGTCACAGGAAGATTTCAGTACACAGATGTAATAATGCTGTATTTAAGCACTGCTGGTTAAAGAAGGGTTCAAATTGTTGTTGATGTTCACCAACAGGATTTGTATTTAATGTCAGTAGCTCTCTGTAATTATTATGGGATAGCTGGATTAAAATGATTCTGTCACAATAGCACTGATTGGTTGTATAAGATCCCTTCCATGGCATATAGTATGTTTGTATGTGTCTGTGATAAGCAGCCTTTAGTAGGTGTGTGAATAATGAAGCAGTGTGATGTTATAAAGGCATCAAACCCGTTTTATGACTTTTACATTGTACATCACATTTCACAATGCTAGTTTCTTCCAGTTATGAGCGTAATCTTTCCTTAACTTTCATCAAGTATTTGTAGTTGCCTAAACTTTATTCAGAGAAGTATTCAAGAAATGCTTGATTGCGTCTCTTCCTCCCATCGTTGACACACACTGTATATATGGCAGAGTAAGAAAAGTGGACTTCAAAGAGAGATGTGCTTTTGCATTGGAGGGATTGTTTAGGGCAGGGACTGATGTGCAGATTATAGGCCTGCATCAACACACTCACTTTCAATTGCTGATTTGTGTGTTGAAAGAGTTGACTCCGAGCTTTCTTACACCCACAACCTAGTTCCTGTTCATCCAGCTTCCTTGGGCGGCGCTCACTAAATGGTAGCTTCTTGGACCACCACGACTCCACAAGTATGCTGCTACCCACCACACAGCTGTAATTACGTTCAACAATAAAAAAGGAAAAAATGACCAATATTGGGTAGCTTTTTTTCTTTCACTTTTCTGGAAGGTTTTAATTTAAGCCTCGGCCTTGATGTCACAGAGCTGTGGATCCACCCATGGTCCCCTGTACAAGCAGGCAGACAGACGGCAATCAGCCAGTCATCTGTTGCCTTCTTTTTTAGAGTAACGAGGGACTCAAGTGTGTAACTGCAGTGTTTTAGCCACTTCTTTGCCATAAGGTGAACTCTTGGTACTTTTAACTATTACATGCATTCTGCTGTAAGTCATCATATTGAATTCCTGGTTATTAGGTTGAATGAATATGTGAGTCTGTCGGATGCATACATGAAGTCAGAAGATTTTTTTTTTTAAACCTGGGATGATTCTGGCCTCTCCTGTTTGTGGATTGGTAGTTTTAGAGGAAGGATGAGTGAAGACAAAGGAAGAGACTGTATTCTTCCTTCCACAATGAAGTCTAGCATATGCACATCCTAGTGCCTGTTGTTCCTCTGTCCTCTGTTGTGTCCAAGTGCAATATTACACCACATGGCACTGCGTCTGAACAAAAGCCAGACTCTCTGAAAGTCTAGGCATCCATCCTCTTACTGTCACCACACCAGCTTGTTCTCTTTTTGCTTGTCATTTAAGTCTACATAAATGTTTGCACAGGGTAATAGATTCAGGGTCAGCCTGAAGAGGCCAGTTCATAGCTTGCTTACAAAGCCAGTGGCCACGCCAAGCTTGTCCTTAAGGAGACAAACACAAAGAGTCATAACTAAATATATGACTATGGTTTCTTACGTACAAGATTGAAGTGGGTTTGCCTCTTGAGTTTGTTTTGTTTTTGGTGTTTGTGTTGATCGGGGTGAGAACAGTCTATTTGACGTGTGATGAAAGTGACTGGTATTTTCAGTTATACTGCCGCTGAACCGACCCTTCCCCCTGAACAATCACTGTGTTGCATCTATTGTCTCAGTTCCTCATTGATCTGATTGGTTACACATTGGCACGGGCACAGATGTTTTGGAGCAGAGCAGTATTTAAAGGGTAGTCAAAAGGACACAGAAACCTCTAAACGGTGGGTGTTAAGGGATACTTCAAGGTTGTTACACCTTGGGTCTTTTTTATTTTCTGTTTCCTAAACAGTGGTATTATGAAGTTAGAGTTGAGCAGTGAGCAGTAAAATAATTACCCAAACTGTCACTTGTCAAACTCCATCTTGCTCTTGACTTTACCTGCTGTAGTTGTGCACACAGTTTGACTGACTTCATTGCAGCAAAGTCACAATTCTCCCATATCTCAGTAATTACACTGTTTGTAATGTTAGCATAAGTAAACAGAAATTATGAACAGAACTACAAAAATAAGACCCATGGTGTAATGAACTGAAACTGTTCTTTATTTGTAGACTGTACAGTGCAGGACAGAAGTGATAACTGGTTGTTCAGTAGATGCAAAGAAATGTGCTTTGTCAGATTGAGATATGAGGATGAGATAAAAGGAAAGAAGCCATGAATTTGCACAGGTAATGTGCTGTACATGTACTTCTGGTAGCAGTCCTTATAGTAACAGGCGTATTAGCAGATCTCAGATTTTTTTTTAATTATTATGTTGCCGACTTGTAGCTGACCAAGACTTCTGTGCTGTCGCCTGCTTGTAATGGTGAATTCTGTGAACTCTGGCTGCTCAGGTAGCAGATATTAAGAGTCGAACTGGCTGAGCACTGAGTGGATCTGTTGAAGTGCAGCCTCATCTTCATGGAAGTGAAGCAAGGGCCTACTTCTGCTTTTGCCTTGTGGAAGGTCATTGTGGTTGTGCTGTCCTCTCCAACATAGCATGTTGGGGTAAATAGATTACAGAGCAAATTTTACACACCTCTTACTATGTTCTCACGACACTACAAAGTGGGCATCATGTATGCAACATACACACTCAGTTTCACTTTACGCTGGAGAGCAAAGAGAAAGGGGCTCAGATAACTAAGAACCTCTCTCAGCAGGTGCCATTTTGGACAGATGATGTTTTTGTAATTCTCATTTTGTGTGACTGCATATGAAAGAGTAGTAAAAATATATGGTGTATTTTAATCATTTTAGTTTTTGTAATTTGTCCCTGGCCTGATGTCATTTCTAAGAGGGAGTCATAATAATAACATGATCAAGTCAGAATTTGATGAAAATAGCATTTTGGTATTTTAGTATTGTGTCAGAGCTCACACTTTATTGTTGGAGTTCTAGTTGAGGGGGGATCTGAGATCAGAGAAGACTTCATTCATGTGGCCTTAACTGGCTCTTGTAATTGAGTTGGTGTAACAGTGCATATCCCCCGTCTTTCCCTGGGAACCTGTGCTGAAGAAGACATCTGGATAGAGCGGCTGGCTGGAGGGAACAAGGAGCCTTTTCTCCTCCCTGTCACCCACTTCCATCCAACCCTCAGATGACACACAAACCAGAGCCTGTTCACATTCCTCCTTCATCAGTGCTGGATTAATCAGATATGCAGAGGCAGCATTAAGTGATAATGGCACCTATCAAAGTGATCATCTCCTTGTAAAGTGGAATACACAAATTGAAGATGAATCAAACGCTGGTTTGTGATTAAAACTGAAACTGCTCTGACACCAGCCTCAGTCCTCGTGAAACTCTCCCAAGTTCTTGAATCAACTTTTCTTTACAATCCTCTCAAGGTTGTGGTCATCGATGTTGCTTGTGCACCTTTTTCTACCACACTTTTACCTTCCAGTCAGCTGACAGCCAGCCTTTTCAGCAGTGAAGAGGGTGTCAATGATCATCTTCTGGACAGAGTTAAACTCAGCAGTCTTCTCCATGGTTGTGGTTGCGTGGACAGAACTAGACAGATAGACATATGGTATTTTGACAGTTTGAATGTTAATTTGAGATACAAGATTCCTGATTTTCACAAGCTATAAGTCATAATTAGCTAAATTAAAACAAGAAAGGCTTGAAGTATGTCACTCTATTCACTTTCTTAAATAACTGATGGAAAACAGAACAGTAAGAATTACTGGGACAGCTCTGCAGCTCTTCTAAATCCCAGAGGAGATTATTTAAACCAAAAGATACCTAGAGGTCAAAACAGATACATTTCTTTCTTCCTGCTTTCTTTCTAGTTTTGGTTATTTGGAATGAATGTCTTTCCATCGGCGCTTGATAACTCCAAGCCCTGAGTGAAATGATTCTGCTGTCCTCTGTGGTTTGCAGTCTCATGTCTGTCCAATGATAAATCTGCCTCCTGTCTTTCTAATATCCTGACCTCACCCTTTTCAAACTGCACCTTGCCTTTGTGTGGTGCTTCATCAGATTAAAGAGTTCAGTCCACAGGCTTTGTAAGTTCCATGTTTCACTTTGTTTATACTTGACTACTCAGTGTGAAATTACTACTGAATAAGTTGAGGTGTGAGTACATCTTCTATTTGGATTGTTCCACATAGTTTCTGACCAGCAGTTTTTAGACGACGCTTTGCAGAGGAAAAGCAGCAAAATGCAAACTATGACTTTTCATTCTGCCATCAAAAATCTCTTGCTCATTCAGTTCTATGGTATAGCAGCAGTTTATTCACTAACACAACTGCACATCATGTTCTAGCCAGTGTTGGTCACAGTTCTTGGATGAATGAAGTAGAAAACAACTTTGTAATAAACCAGCTGAGATGATTGATTGACTCTCCTGTGTGTCGGGGAAGCTGTTCCCAACTGTTGTCACCCCTCTGAGCACTTTTTCAGTCCTACTCTGTGTGGTGTTTACTTCAGGCTGGTATATTGTTACTTCTTCAGTCTTTGCGTTCTTAAATATAAATAAATATAGTTGGGTCTGATTTTTGCACACTTGCACACTTATTTAAATGCTGTTTAGAATCTGTCCGGTTTTAGCAGCTTATGGGGGACAGTCAAACACTAGTCTCCATCTGACACAATGAAGTATGCTCAATAAAGTGTAGATCTGGACTTGACAGACTAAATCAGAAGCTGTCTGTGGATTGTACGGCCTCACTTACCCGCAGTTCACAGGTTAAATTCATCAGACTGATGAAGTTGTCTGATGTGGTGATGTTCCTGTTGGTACAGTCACTTTCTATCACACACATCTATGCCACACCTATTGAGGAGCTGTCCCTGAGTTGAAAAATCAGTTTCGACATACCACCTCTGTTACAAAAGATCCAATTACAGGCGCATAATGCCGTTTCCAATTAGATTTGTATGGCCCACTCAGAGGCAGGCACTTCTTATTGTACCTCAGATTAGTCCCTGGCAGAGCAGCAGCCGGGCTACTAAAAGTGCCTAATTGAGGTGAGAATGACCAAGGGACATTTAACCAGATATCAGACTGCTCTATGTAGATTTTTGACTGTCGTATGTCTACAAGACCTGTAATAGATCTATGACAGAACCTAAATGCATGATAGTTTTTTGTGACAAAGGTGCATGTGTTTAATTCATTCCATCATGAAAAAATGAAAAGTTATTGGATTCATTGGAAACTCAAGGCTGCCATGATATGCATGGTCTCACAAGTGTGGGTAAACTTTTGCTCATGACTGTACATGATATCTCAAATCCAAGAAAAAAGCTATGTCAGTAAGTTTAATGAGAGGTGGGGCATGGGCACAAGTAGAACCATTTTAATTTTGAGATCTGGACCACTTTCTTGAAAATGGAAAATGCAGCTGGGCTTGAAATAAAGCACACGCGGCTTCATCTTCCAGGAATAACTTACTATGGCTTGCATTTGTTCAGGAACCATTTAGGCTGATTAGCGTGAAGGGATGTTGTAAGGTTAATAGCTGTGATGAAATTGCACTAATGAGCCATAAGTTGCAACAGTGAGGTCATATAATTAGGAAAGGTGCTAATGACGGCGAAGCCACGGGAGAGAGACAGAAAAACATCCTGACCAGTTGGCTGTCAGCTGATGACCATCGGTATTACCCTGCTGGATACAGTCTGAGCCAGCACAGAGCTCTCATTCGGCATCACGATCAAATGAGCTAACTTGGAAAAGTACTTTAGTGCAATGGGAAAACTTTTCAGCCTGTTCTACACCTTGTCAGTAGCTGAAAGCCTGTTTTTGATGCGAGCGTCACAAGTTGAAGGACACAGAATTAAAACATCACTGAATACCACTATTATTATGAGATTTCCTGTGGCACGCACATACATGCACACACACACACACGCAATGCATAATTACTGTTGTTCTTTTTTATGCCATCTCTTGACATTTTTATCATCTTATTCAGTTTCTTAATTCCACTTAATATTTTGGGGGAATTACACCTTCCTTGATGCTTCGGCAGTATTGTGAACCTCATATTAATACCAATTAAGTAATACTGAATTGTGAAATGTGAATTGTGGGACCTGTATCTAATCCTCTTTCACAGATGCACCCCTTTATATTTTTCTGACTGCAATTTAATGTCTGTCTCATGTCTTAATAAGCACCTTGATCACATTTACATAAAAGTCACGGCAGCCTACAGTATTACACCATCCTTGTGTGAAAAGGCCTCCGCAGAAACCTTGTTAGGCGAAACAAAGTCTTTTCTGTTCTAAATATGATCCATAAGTTTCTTAGTCCACAAGCAGTAATCTGCTTTCAGATGTAAAGGCTGTCCCATCAGCCTTCGAAAAGCAAAGATGTGCTGGTTCTCTTCCTGCAGTCGTATGGATTAGTAGCTGTTTTCCAGAGCTGTCCTCTTGAATTCATTGCTTTTTTTGTTTTATTTTTGTTTTTTTGTAGCTATTCTGATAATACTTTCTCTGGATGACAACATCACAAAGCCTGCTTTCTTTAACAGGGTTGAGGTAACACTATTCTAGTATTTACACTTTAAGCTCCCTGTGATATGAGGACCTGGCAAGTCTGCAAGAAATACTCACTCACTTGTATTAATAATTGTTTATAATATTCATATAACGTCTTTTGAAAACAAAGTTACAAAGTGCTTACTTTACAATAAACACAAATGTCAAATCAGACAATTAGTAAAACAATTGAAGAGAAGTAAAATAAGATTCTAAACATAAAGAAGATAACGGGTACCTTCAGCTTTCTGATAAAAGTGAGCTTTAAGAAGAGACTTGAGTTTGCCTGCCTGAGATCTTTAGGCAAGGAGTTCCACAGTTGAGGAGCTCAGACAGCAAAGGCTCTGTCACCCTTGATGACTGTCGAGAGTTTGGAACCGTTTGTCAAGTTTGCACTGCAATCTTTGTATGTTCTGTTTGCAAGGTGCATTTCAATCATCCAGTCTGGAGGAGATAAAAGCATGGATGACCTTTTTTCAAGCTTGCATGGGAAAGAAATGACCTGATCAAGGTTAGCTGTACAAGGCAGGACTGTAAAACACTGGTTACCTGAGTGTCAGTAGACATATTGAGTCAAAAACAATCTCTACATTGCTGGACTCCTTTAATAAATTATTAGATAATGCAGTTAGAGACTAGAGAAGAGATAGTTTATGCTGCTAGTGCCGGGGCTAGAGGGAATAATAATAATGGCTTCCAGTGTGGGGCTATCCAGCTGCAGAAAATTGTGTGACATCCATTTTTACATTTCCACCAGACAGGATATAATATGAAAAACCAGTGGTAGCAGTAATGTAAGCAATGGCATTTCAGGGGATTTGACTGTTGACAAATCGGTCAAAGTGGTGACATTTCTGCAAGTTTATGCTCTCTTTTTTGCCCTTGTGAATCACTAGAACTGCCGTCAACTTGAGCGAAATACAACCTCTGTTCAGTTGTTGACTCAAACTCTGACTCTGTTCTAAACGTGCATGGCCTCAGTAACACTAACGACAATCTATGTCATGTCTTCACAGATGCAGCAGCTCTTCTATGAGAACTATGAACCAAATAAGAAGGGCTACATACGAGATCTCCATAGCAGCAAGATCCATCGAGCCATCACCCTCCACCCCAACAAGAACCCTCCCTACCAGTACCGCCTACACAGCTACATGCTCAGCCGGAAGATTGCAGACTTGCGCCACCGAACCGTTCAGCTCCACCGGGAGATCGTCCAGATGGGGCGCTATGGAGCAGCTGAGCCCAGCCGAGAGGACCTGCAGCTCGGCATGCCTCCTTCCTTTATGCGCTTCCACCCACATCAGCGAGAGGAAGTTCTGGAGTGGGAATTCCTGACAGGGAGGTACCTGTTCTCCTCATCTGACAGCCAGCCACCCCGCCGTGGGATGGACTCCTCTCAAAGGCAGGCCCTTGATGACATCATTATGCAGGTGATGGAGATGATTAATGCCAATGCCAAGACGCGGGGCCGGGTCATTGATTTCAAAGAAATTCAGTACGGCTACCGGAGGGTCAATCCATTATATGGGGCAGAATATGTGCTGGATCTGCTGCTGCTATACAAGAAGCACAAAGGAAAGACCATGACAGTTCCTGTGAGGAGACATGCCTACCTGCAGCAGACTTTCAGCCAAATCCAGTTCAGAGAGGAGGAGGAGATAGACGCCAGAGGTCTGGCCAGCCACATCAACAAGGAGTCAGACTCTCTCTCATTTCTGTCCAACTCCCTCAAGATGCTGGTGCCCTTCAAGCTGACCACCTCTGGACAGGACCAGAGGGAAGCAAAAGATAAGAAAGTCAACATCTTGGTACCTCTGTCAGGGCGCTACGACATATTTGTGCGCTTCATGGCTAACTTTGAGAGAGTCTGTTTGATCCCCAACCAGAATGTCAAACTACTGATCCTGCTCTTCAGCACAGAGAACAACACCGAACGGGTCAAACAGGTGGAGTTGATGAGGGAGTATCACATGAAGTATCCCCGGGCTGAGATCGAGATAAAGCCTGTTGCTGGCTCCTTTTCCAGGGCTGTGGCTTTGGAAGTGGGTTCCTTGCACTTCTCTAATGATTCACTGCTCTTCTACTGTGACGTAGATCTGCTCTTCTCCAGTGACTTCCTCAAGCGATGTCGGACCAATGCTGCCCTGGGGGAGCAGAGCTACTTCCCCATCATCTTCAGCCAGTACGATCCCAAAGTAGTGTATGCTGGGAAGGTCCCTAGCAACAACCACTACGTCTTCACCTCCAAGACGGGCCTGTGGAGGAACTACGGCTTTGGGATTGTCTGTGTGTACAAAGGAGACCTGGTTCGAGCTGGAGGCTTTGACACCTCCATACAGGGGTGGGGATTAGAGGATGTGGACCTTTATAATAAGTTTGTCCAGTCAGGGATTAAGTTGTTCAGAAGCACAGACACGGGGATAGTGCACGTCCACCACCCGGTCATATGTGACCCCAACCTCGAGGCAAAGCAGTATAAGATGTGCCTGGGCTCCAAAGCCTCGTCACACGGCTCCACCCAGCAGCTGGCCGAACTCTGGTTAGAGAAGAACGACCTCAGCTTCAGGAGGCTGGCGAGCAATAACGGCTCAGTTAGGACAGTGTGAGAAAAGCTGAGCTAGAGACTGTCATAGACTGAACCCGGACATGTTCTGTGCTCACTTCCTCCTCTTCGTGTTGTTTTCACTACTTAATTTATTTTTTACTGAAAAGACTTTACATGGATATTTTTTGAAAATGTCTTTTTAAAAGAAAATATACAGAAATGCCATAATAAGAATAATGAACAATTCATAGATACAGTCTGGGCTCTAGTGTTGAAGTACATGTTACGATTTGTGATGAAAGAAATATTGACCAATGTTCTTGTGTGAGACTGATTACAGCGGGGACCCAAGGCTCCTTTTGCCGGTCAAATGTTGAAAAAGGGGCGGCATACATTATTGTGTACCTCAGTCACAGTCATGCCGTCCTGGGGAGGGGAGGGGGGGCAGCGTGTCTCGTGTGCAGAAAACAGACTGGTGTAAATGTCCTCTAAGACCATCAGTGCTCAAAAGAAAATTCAACTCCTGATTGTGAGTGTTTACAAAAGACTGATTCTGAATGAAAACTCAAATCACAGCAATGTCAGTAATCACTAAGGGCCATTTAAATGTACTCCTTTGATTTACAGTGGTTTCTTTTCCATTTGCTTTTATGGTTTTGGTAATATGAGTTAACACTGTTACTGTTTTACTTCTTTATATTTTTCTATATTATTAATTTCTGTGAACCCAACTGCTGGATTTGATATCTGCAATTCATTATTTGCTGTCTAATTTATTGAATTTGCAGGCTCTATTTTCTACTCTCTGACTGTTGAAATGTGTATATTGGAAAGATTGTATAACCATGTCAGTTGTGGGATAGTGTTTTTTCATGTTCCTCTTTCTTAAACTCATTATCACCAAAGAGTTTTGCACAGTCTGCTTTAGGCATCATGTTGCCTGTGTGTGAGCGAGCGTGTGTGTGTGTGTGTGTGTGTGTGTGTGTGTGTGTGTGTGTGTGTCTGTGTGTGTGCGCGCGTGTGTGTGTGGCAGGCACAAACATGAAACTGGCTGTTTAATCCCTGACCTTTTTGATGGGGGAAGAGGGAGCCAGCCTGGCCTTTTTTGCCAGTCGGTTGAAATTAGAGCAGTGCTCTGTTTGGCCAGTTTAAGTCACACATTGCTTTCTTTTTATAAATCACTTCCTTTTATGTTGAAATAAAAAGTGTTGTGGCTCATTCCTGTCTACAGAGGTGTGGCTTCGGTGCTATTTCCATTGAGCAGTGATGTGAAAGTTCCCATTGTCTGCTCCTGTGATACAGTGTGAGAAAGCATTTCGTCGCAAGAACTGCATTTAGTAGCACTCCGTGTGGTTAATGAGCCGGTTTCAGCCTTACAGTATGAATACATAACAGGATGACTTGCTGTACTGCCATAATGGTTTCTTTTTTATTTACTCTTCTTGTGATATTTCCCTCAGTTATATTCTCAGTTATCACCAGCCAGGATGATGGTCCCGACAAGAGCAAGTAAGATGCAGAGCCTTTATCATTTCACATTTGAATCGTACCTACTGCCAAACTAATGTAGAGTTTATCTGCTAAAGCAACCGTGTGAATCAGGAATCAGGGATGTTCAGAGCCCAGAGAATGTCCACTTGGCCTTGTTAGTAATCCAGCCTTGGGGACATGTCTGTGCTGGCATTCCTAATCAGTCCAATGAAAGAATTTAAGAAGATAGTGCAATGAAATAAAACAGTATTATTGTGAAGGTGAGTTTGAGGTAATGTAAACCTATAAGTGGTTCAGTGATCTGTGTTTCAATGAAAACAACGAGCAGCAATCTACCATGCTTCAGTCAGCAGCGCTTTTGATACGTGTGAAGTCAGACCTGCTCTTCCAGTTAGGAAGCCACTGCAGAGTCAATATAAAAAGGCCTCTAACGTAAAGCAAGGGCAAGTCTGGGCTGTGTTTTTGTGATCATCTACGATAAGTATGTTACAGATCAAAGTCATGCTTGCCACTTTTAATTTAATTGGTTTATGCGTTTAATTATTTGTGTACCCATAGGCGTAGTGATTTACGACTATGACAGATCACTTCTAAGATCATTCGGGTGACATGCCTTTGATGGAAGGTTGTGTCTCTGCTTGTGTGTGCAAGAGAGAGGATAAACTTCACTTCACGTCAGCGTTGCCCCTTCATGAGAAGCTGCAGTAGCTAGGGTCATTGTGTTTTATAGTTCAGAAATGAGGGAACATGGGAAGAACAGTTTGATGAATCCTGGCTAGAAGGTAAATAGCTAATGGCTGTAAAAACCGTTATTATTAAATGCTTTCTAACATGCCAGTAAAACTTCCACATTTATGTAGTTACGGTTTCTAAATAGGCAGTTCCTCAGACAATGCTGAGGACAATAGAGAGGAGCATGGTAATTATTCTTTATCTGTTTTACAAAATAAAACATCCCAACCTAACCTAAGGCATTGGAAAGTTACTTTCTGATGTTCTGATACTGAAGTTTCACAGAGACAGGATTTGATTTATTAGAGGGCTACTGATACATTGCAAAGTACTACAGTGGAAGTTTTACTGCTCAGTGTCGTCTATAGACTGTAGTGTACCGAGTGTAAGTGCATTATCAGGACCAGGGTGGAGGATGTGCAGCTACTGAGCTTCATTCTTGAGCGTGTTCATTCTTGAACTCAGGAAGAGCAGTTAAAAAAAGAAGTCTCAACTGAAGGTTTGTGTTTATGCCTACTCAGGGTTGGTGAGTAACGGTATGCCATTCCATGCATTGCATAATTAGGACTTTTTTAAAAGGGCAAGGCAAGCTATTCCGATAAAGTCACAGAAAGAAAGACAATCAGATTACCAGTGCATTTAGTGAAAATGGGGAATACTGGCAGGGTCACAGTACATTCCAATGCCAGGGTTTCCATCTCTTTTGGCCTGAGACACCTGCTTTGTCTGCCCAAACACCACCAGCATTGCTCTATAATCACTGCAGATGGTGCAAAAGCCATCGTTCAATTTCCTTGATGGCACAAAAAAAGCACTGTGAGCTTTGCCTCGTGCACTTTACAGTTTCAGTCTGAGCATCTTGGCTTCACCTCAGACAGGTGAGCTGTCACAGCTGAGAAACTACAATCTAATCTTTAGCTACACATCGGCCCTCCTCAGACTGAGTCCTGAGCTCCATCACAGCTTTTGGGATGTTTTCATTTTACTGGTGGAAAAGTCTGATCTGTTTAGTAAAGTCCGACATATTTTCATGTCCAGTAGGGGCGTCACAATTCCAAGGAAGTCTTCAAATACCACTGAAATTCTACGATTCCTCATATTCAGGTCTATAACACTGCAAAATGAATGAAGGACATTATAATGTGTTGCAGCCGCTAAGTAATATGAAAAAAAAACTTGGTAAAAGTTTTCAAATATTAAAAATACTTTAATTTAAAATAATATTATGCCAACAATTAAAATAAATTACCTTTTTATGCTGGCATTAGCATTTCTACTGCTGTTTTAACATTTATTGACTCATACCCAACCCCTCCGTTGTTTCTAAAATTCTTGAAAAAGCTGTTGCAGGACAAAAGGTGACCACCTGCACAGAAACTGTTTGTTCAAAGACTTGCAGTCAGATTGTTCACTGGTAAAAAGCACCAATGATCTTCTTATAGCCTCATACAGTGGACTAGTAACTATGCTTGTTCTACTGGATCTCAGTGCTGCGTTTAATACAATTGATCACAACATTTTATTACACAGACTGAAATGTGTAATTGGGATTAAAGGAACTGCACAAGTCTGGCTTAAATCATATCTATCAGGTTGGTTCACGTCAATGAAGATTCTTCCACATACACCAGAGCTGGTTATGAAGTTCACCATGGTTCTGTGCACAGACCAGTATTTATCACCTTCTACATTATAAGGTAAGTATTATTAGAACACTGTACAAATTTCCATTGTTTTGCAGATTAAAACCCATCTATGTGAAGCTAGTGAGCTATAACCATGTCTGAAGGACATTAAGGCCTGAATCGTCTGTAATTTTCCTCTTCTAAATTCAGACAAAACTGAAGTTACTGTATTTCGCCTTAGACATCTTAGAACAGACATTCTATCTAATCAGTACATCATGGAACAGAAAGTGAAGGTCACCACCAGGGCTGCCATCGAGGCAGTGCCATACTCTGGATGGTCTATTGTAATTCTTTATTACCACGAAGCCCTGATGGACTTCCTCGGGCGTTTTTTCCTACAGATAATGCTGCCAGAGATTTGTGTTGGGGTCGGACAAAAGTTAAGGCTTCTGCCTATTTTTAAGTAAATATTTTTGTTAAACTTCGTATATATGCCTGTGATTTACTGTATCCTGACACACTATTAGCAGAACACACAGCATACAGTATGGGAAAGAAGTCCAGAGTTCAGTTTCTGGCTCATCATCAGGTAAAAGCCTCTACCTTATATTGGGTTTTATAAAGCTGTAAAAGAAAACATACATTACATAACAAACAATGCATTTCTCATGTCATCCTGGGTCAGTGGGCGACAGTCAGTGTTGAAATAGGAAGCTGTGCTGGTCACTAAACTGCTAGTGGATGCCAGAATGTGTACAGGGTATTATGTCTGTACGGCAAGAGGACAGGCAGCATAAGGATGTATAAGTGAAGCCAAATACATTTTCATTATTATTCAATTAGTATTGTCTTGTCCATCTCCAAGTGTAACTTACCATTTTCTTACAAAAGCTATTGCAGGTTCCACTCATAATACATAATGTGACATTTCAAACTTTGCACTTTTCTCATTGGTTGTTCATTTACAAATTAACACCAAGGTATACGACAGTACCAAAACAACAACTGCATCAAAGGTGGATGAGTTCTATGGATTAATCCTCTGTGTTGTCACTGGGTGGTGCCAAGGTCTGAATCTGGAAGCAGCTTCTGTAATGGCATGAATGAAGAAAAAGAACAATAAAATCAGTTGTAGTCATATGTGAAGCTTTTACCTCAAACCTGAGATGAGGTCTGGCCCTCATTATACATCTCTGCTATGTTTTTTATAGTAAACTAAAATGAAGTCAATGGTAACTTTATGTGCTGATGTTTTAAATGAAACTAGAGATTAAATCAAATTAGAGAGTTCTTGCCACTTTAATCCCTGTTTACTGGACGTTACATTGTCCAGCAAGTCTAAAACATATAGTTCATAAATAAATTCCAGATCTGCAGAATCTACCTTCATGGATAATGTAGTTAACTGTCATATGATCGTCAGCAGACTGGACAGCAGCACTGGATGAGATGAAACTGATGCTATTAACTGGAACAGGCAGAACGAATTTGAGAAGCATAAATTGTATTGATAGTTTGTAGATCAGATCTGGAAAAAAACTAAAACCACTATACAGTATACTGCATGATGAGAAAAAAGAGGCTGTAAAACAAACATGTAAACAATATTTTCTTAGCACATCCCTGTAGTGTGCAGGTGAATAGCCAGTATTCTGTGCTGCCACTGCAGAGTACTTTTTGAGTCCTCTGAACAAGGTTTTAGTTGTTTTTTTTTAAACGGTGAGCCTGTGATGATTCAGATTCTCATTTTGTCCTGCTGTCTGTACACATCTGCCGTCATATTTGATAATGTAATCAGACTACAGTAGCATTAAAACTAACAGGCCAGGTCAGATAACTTGTCTTTGACCGTTTCAAATCAAAAGAGCTTCAACAGCTCACTTCACATCCTACAACCCGTCTGCAATTAGCCAGCCCCTTGGTGTTTCTGGTGCTGCCGTGGGCGAGGCGTTGCCTTCCCCCCTTGGCCCAGTGGGAGCCGCCTGCCTCTGTCTCTGCTGAGGCACTGGTCCTGCTGGGCTGTCCACCCTACAGCAGTGGTTAAGGTGAAACTGAACGTCCTTACCATCTACTTTCACTGCTGTTCTGGTGGCTACGACTGCTAGCTTTCTTCCACTATCTGCCAATATTTTTAACCATACTAGTCTTTTAGGCACCATTTGCTCATTCAGCTGACCCTGTGATTGGGGGAGGTAGACACATCCAAACTTTTACTCAATGCCCAGCTTTTTCAATGTCTCTCTCATCATTCTCGACACAAAGGTATAGGCCCATTGTCTGAGGAAATGCTGTCTGGCAGTCCAAACCTTGGAAAAACTTCTTTGTACAAAAACTCGGCAGCTGTTTTGTCGTCCTGACTTGCAGATGGGGTGGCCTTCACCCACCTGCAAAATCTGCATACCACTTGGACATACCTCGACCTGCCTCAACCTGAGATTCAGCTTTCATGTCGATGTAATCCATCAGCAGGTGTTTGAATGGTCCATCATCAACCAGGATGTGAGCTATGGGGTCTAAAAAGGTTTTCCTGACAGTATAACATGCACTCAGAACTCTATCCACTATGGCCATACTGCCTGCAGCTTCGTCAGGATTTGCCCACATGATGTAGTACTGAAAATGTTAACTTGAAATGCTCAGGTCTACTTCTTTACAGTCCGTGTGGGATTGGGTCCTAATGCCCCCCTCTTTGCCCACAAGCATTTTCTACTCCGTCCTCTGCTGGTATTAGTGAATCTACTGTGGTGAGTGGAGGACAGTCCCATATTTGGAGTATAGGTGCCATGATTTCACCTTCTGCTGCTTGTCTGAGAGCTTCATGCCCACATTGTTTCCTTAGGCTTTTAGAGGGTTAGACTTCTGATGTGCTGGACACTTACGGCTATTGTTAAAGGGAGCAGTAGTGCGTCCAATCATCCAGAAATGGCTTCCCCATGTGTTACTGGGGTCTAATTGGCCCTGAGAATTTCCCTCTGTTTCAGGATATTAGCGTGAACTTGACACACTCTGAGGGGAAAAAACCTCCAACAGAACCAGGTTCAGGGAAGGCGGCCATCTGCCTCGATCGGTTGGGTTGGGAGTGGAGATGAGGGGGGAGGGGATAGCAGCAGAGGTTGGGGTGGGGATGGGAGGACAGAAGGTGGTAAGGCCAGCGGCTGAAGATCAGGGATGTGGAGCTCCAGATCCAGAGACAATCATGGAGAGAACAAACTCAGGACCTCGGGGTAAGCACAGAGTTGGTGATATGTAAAGGTGATATATATATATAACAGCAAAGAGAGAGGACAGTAGGGGAGAGGAGCATTTTGAACCCCCCAGCAGTCAAAACCTATGGCAGCATAACTAAGGGACAGCTCAGGTGATCCTGGGCAGCCCTAACTATCAGCTTTATCAAAGAGGAAAATTTTAAGCCTAATCTTAAAAGAAGAGAGGGTGTCTGCCTCCTGAACCCAGACTGGGAGCTGATTCCACAAGAGAGGAGCAGATAACTGAAGGCTCTGCCTCCCATTCTACTTCTGGAGACTCTGGGAACCACAAGTAAACCTGCAGTCTCAGTTTCCTTTTATCTGAAGCAGCATCAGTTGCGGAGTTAGTGAGCATCTACACACTGAACATACGTCAGAGACATTTTAAAAACATGAGCAATTTTTGCAGTGTGTCATTTGTAAACACAGTTCAACCCAACTCCATTACAAACTGTTTCACCCTGTTGTCTGTTGATTGTTCCTTCACCACTGATAAAGGTGTGTAGGTGTTCTGGCCATATGCCGTCTTCCTTCTCTTTACTAATGATCTCTTGAGCTCTTCATTTGTTCTGCCCAGTTGACTGTTGGTTTGTTTCTTCCCCTTATTGTTTAGAGCTCCTGCATCTGTTTGTACTCTGCTCTGGCCACATCACTCAGTGACTCTGCATTCCAAGTCTTTTGCTGATAATCTTTCATACCATCTGTCATCTATTCGACTTCAGTCACCATCCTTTTGAACTCTTTTCTCTATGTCAGCGCCTGCTCCTTCCTCTTGTCCTTTTCTATGTCTGTGCTTTACCTGCTAGGTGCTCTGCTGCATCTTCCTCTTCTGGCCTCCGCTGTTTGTCTTACAGTCAATGAACACTTCCCCTGCAACTGACCTTCCACTCCTGCTGCTTCTTCCTCGTCATTTTCTGTGTCCCATCAGTAGAAAGGGACCAGCCCTAAATAGGGTTTTGTCATTTGGATATGGAGTGGGTCAGTGGGCTATGGTGGGGCAGTAGAGTGTTTTTGGTGTTATGACTGGTTGTTCTTTTCTCCCCTGGATCATCTGCCTCTGATTTCCCTCCTGTCCAAAAACACCCCAATAGTTCCTTTTCTTTTGATCTCTCATTTTGTTGCCTGAGGTTTCATTTGGTATATTTCTTCACAACATGCCATGTCAACGTGCCCTCTTTGGACCATGGAGTTTTACCTGTTGTACTTTCGTGCCACTTGTTCATGCAGTGCTGAATTCACCTTTAGAATCATGGATGTTGCTCTCCAATCAAATCCACTAGTGTCACTCCCCTACCTCTCTGTTTTCCTTGCGTTGTCCTCATGTAGCCTTGTCTGTCTCTGCCTGCTAGAGTTCCAGGATTTTCAGGTTGTCAGGCCCTATACGGATCCACACAGTTATTCCAGCAGCTGTAACCCCTTGTTTGTATTGCTATTTTCCCGGTAGGAGACTAGACTAGTCTTCAAATCATCTCCCCACTGCTACACAAACGGAGAGGGATGTCTATCTTGCTATCAGAGTTGCTATAGCCAGGGCCCCAACTTTGATGCCAGATTCTGTGCAGTGAGTCTGTGTGAAAATTTTGTTCCGTTTTCTGCCTCAAATTGCAAAATGTAGTGATTTAACACAGTTCTGTACTGATCAGCTGCTCATCCTCCCAGTGCTCTATCCCATCCTCATCTATGGATGCTCTCTCTAGCCAAAAATGTGTTGCCTTTACCTTGTGTCTCTATATCTCCTCCCTCAAGATAATGATCTGGTGTGATTGTCTTGTCTCCACTGCTCTCTCCTTTATCCATTAGCAATTAATATTTTAAAATGATTTTGATAATGTTTTGTTAATAGTGTTAATAGCTCACTATGTATCAAAGCACATGTTTAAATGAGCAGAACTTTGCTTAATATAATTTATTTAAGTGACAACATGTATTTTCTAAACACTATCTTATTTTCTTCAGCAATGTGTGTATGTTTTCACTTTATTACATCACAATATTATCATAATAATGTACTTCATTGCTGTCATGACTCACAGGCTACACTTTACTCCAACCAGTATTTACACACCTGTCTACCTGTCCTGTTTAGGCTCCTAAATGACGTTTAGTTGACATCCCTCTCTGCAACTTTATCTCTGCAGCTTCTCTTCCAGTGTCGTCGTCCCATTTAGGTCCCTTAACAACTTTTTGTTGCTATTTCTATATGTAACTTTACTTCTGCAGTCTCTCTGCCTGTACAGACCTCACACAGGCTTCCAGCTCACAGCTGTAGTCTCATAGTGAAGAGTGGTAACGACAGATACGGCTTCTCTTATCTATTTTCCTGGTTTACTTTAGCTACCAGATCCACTTTCCTCAACCCTTGGGTGACAGAAATAAACCACTTACCACTGGCACAGTGTCTTTACACTCTGGTGACAGAAACAGCACTTGTCTCACACTACAACTACAGCCTTTGAACAACCTAAAAGTTCTACAATCTTCACTCTCGTTTACACTCATCAACCCTCAATTTTCAGCTTATGGCTCCACTGACAGCTCTTTAGTTTGAAATGACAACCAAATCATACTACCAGCAAACAAAGGACCTGTGACCAACCAACACACAATTCATACATTCAGTAAAAGCTTGTCACATTCTTTGACATTCATACTTTCCACATCACAAGACACACAAACATATATGTGGTTACATGGCTGGTTTGGTTTCATTCAGTTTTGTTATTTAGATTTTTTTTTTTCAATTTTCAACACCTAGGAGTTTCACCACTGCTCTGCAGCCATGTTTAGAGGGTCCAATCAGTGAAGACCACTGGAGGCAACATAATCAACTGTAAAGAGTTTATCGTGCTCCATTGAGACAGCAACACACACCAACTCCCAGGAACAAACTAACTCAAGCTCTCGGTTCACCTGCACATGAGACTCCATTAGGCCTCCTCCTCTTATTAGCTAATACAGTGACATCAGATTTTACCACAGTCTAAACTGTTCAAGTAGGATTTCATTTAACTCTTGAACGTTTCATCACACACGCAGAACTGTTTTCATCTACATCGACCCACAGCTGTGGGTTCAGCTGGTTTAGCAGACCACTCAGCCTGAACGCCTGGCTCTCATCAGCATGCCATGCCCATGACGTCCATTTTATTGACTGTTTTAATCTGTGCTGTCTCTGTGGACATACAGTATGTTCAGTGTGAATGGGCTCCACCTGAACAAAACTGGGGCGTGGCTTCTTTCTTTCAAACCCGGCATACAGCGTCCACCATCAGCATGCTCCTACAGCCACCTGTGCACATGTCCCACTGTCCACCTGGCCATCTCATCATCACGCGCCCCTCCCCCTGCCCAACGTTAATGATCCCACAGTGATTGATGTTCCTCACTATCACAATGGTTCCACTTCACATTCAGTTAGACCTGCTGCTGGGGTCAGACCGTTGAACGACAGGTTTCTTGGCTGTAATTGTAACGGTCATTTTAATCATTCTGTTTGAACGAACATACCTGACCTTGTAAACGCTACCATACACCACCACCAAGAGCACCTTCATTTATCAGTGATTAAAAGGAAATGTGACTTTTTTCAACCAGTAAACCAGGCTAAAGTCTTGTGGGACAAACAAATTAAACCAAAAGGGTTGCCTGGTGGACATCTGAACATTAGAGGCATGGTGTCAAAGACTGAACAGCTTGAAACTTAACTTGTTGATTCCACTTGGACTTTATCTTTCTTTCAGAATCATGGTTAACTGAGAACTGCTTTTATGATATCGGACCATCATGTTATTAAGAAAGACAGAAAATTAGGCAGAGGAAGAGAAGGAGTTCTTTAATATGTTTGAGATGACCTTAAATGCGAAGAAGTGCATTTTTAATTCTTTATATAGCCTGAAAGCCTCGCTGTTTCTATTGTAGTGCCACCTTGAATGTCTTTTACTGTTGTTGGCATATACTGCCCCCATTCTAATAATTTTTTAAGACAAAGTGAAAGCTTCACCTGAATTAACAGTGTTAGGTAATGCAATATAAACTGGGCTGTAAAAGCAAACAGGAAAAACCTCAGAGGCATCATGGATCAGTATAATCTCACCCAACTTGGGTTCCTCAAGCATCACAAACACAGATAAATCTAGTTTTCAGTAAGAAGACTGAAAAAATCATGAAGTTTTAAACAGACATATGGGTAAAAGTCTTTTCAATCTCATCCCAAAAAACTTGTGATGAAGTGAAAATGAAAACAGTTCGACTGGAATGACGTCCTGCAATCTGATGATACAAAAAAGGTATCAAATACTAAGATCGCCAGAATTAGTGAAACTAAAAATGAATTCAGTTAATAAAAAGGCCGATTAGTATTCTCCCAGTAGCCTCTAAAATTGCTGAAAAGGTCGTCTGTGATCAGCTTGTGTCTCATTTGAATGAGGGGGATTTTACTTCACGTTAAAGTGCAGTTTGGCTTCAGAAAGCATCATTTCACAGCAACAGCAAACTGTTTTCTGGTTGAACAAATCAAATGTTATCATGACAAAGGTGCTGTTGTTGGAGCTGTGTTTTTAGACTTTAAGAAGGCACAGTGAATCATGCCATTTTACTTTCTAAGCTGTCAAGATTTAATGTATCTGTCACAGCAATGACAGAAACATGAAAGAAAACTTAAATAAAAGACAACAATGTACCAGAGTTGGTAATAAGTGTTCTCCATTTGCTAGCTGTACAGTAGGGGTCCCTCAAGGGTCTATTTTAGGACCTATTTTATTTAGTGTTTATATTAATGACCTTCCTCAAGTGAGTCCAGGTGTCACTGTCCAGATCTACGCTGATGATACTGTGATTTTTCTGACCACTGCAATGGACTAGTGGACATGTCGGACTAGTTAACTAATTCTTGCTCGGCACTTAGCATAAGCAAAACAGTTTGCATGTATTTCGCAGTGAGGAACGATAACTCTGTTACCCTGACATTGTATTTCATGAGGAAGTCATCAAACCTGTGGCACATTTCACATATCAAGGCATCAGAGTTGACACAAACCTGTCTTTCAAAAAACAGATCAGCAGGGTTAAATTTAATTTGAATGATTTTAAAATTGTCAGGCACCAGTTGTCCTCATCGGCTGCACAGCTCCTTGTTCACAATCTGCTTTTTCCTCACCTGTCTTACTGCATTATAACCTGGTCACAAGTAGGCTCACTACAATCAAACCTGTGTATTCAGTGTATAAACAAATCCTTGAGGTCTCCAATAAAACGCCAGAAGATCATCATCACTGCAAAATTCTAAAAAAAAATAAATAAAAGACAATTTCCTCAGTTTAGACAACCTCCTACTTTATTCTGATGCAGGCTGATGTTTAGAATTATTCATAATCCTGCATCTGCACATCTCAGAGGAAGCCCGGCCCATCCAGGTCAGACCTGAGCGTCTACTAGAGGTTCTCAGTCAACAAAGACAGCTTTTTGTCAGTCAGCTTTCTAAGTTAGAGCAGTGAGGAAGTGGAATTTTATCCCCACAAACCTGAAGTCAGCGCAAGATTGTCAGCACTAAGGACTACCTTCATTTATTGTTTTACTGATTGTATGTATCATCTCACACTGATGGGCCTTTAGGTTTTGTATTGTTTTATAGAGTGTATTTATTGCTCTGTGGTTGTTCTCTTTTTCTGTACCTGCCCAGAGACAACAGATGCAAATGAGCTGTCAGCTGACTCTGGTGCAGTTACTTTTAATTGTGTGCTCTCCCTGCAAAATAAATGAATAAACCAAACCAAACTAAACTAAGCATCCTTCTCTCTGGCCACTGCACCCTCTAGCTGCTTCCTAGGATTCTCTCTGCTCTGTCTAATTTCTAATTCTTGTCTAATTAACCTGCCCGCGCTCTCATCCCTTCTTGCATGTGGCAATTACTTAACTAGTTATTTTACCTCCCCCAGTCCTCCAGCTTCATCGCCATGCTAAGACTGTGATCTGTTTTCTTTTGGGGTCCTGTCCTCATCTCCTACCTTCATCTTGAATCCTGCTTCGAGGCCTCACCTCATGCTGGAGTTAGAAGCCAAAAATACTCTGTGATAGCGTGCTCAAACTTTTATCGTCCACCTTCATACCATCTCTCCTTAATAAAGTCTTTTCAACTTTACCGATGAACATTCACACTGAATGACTATGGAGCAAAATCAATACTACGAAATTAATGGAGCAGTGAAAAAGGAAGTGGAAAAAACAACAACTAATGTTCACTTGTGGTAAACAGTCAAGATATGTTCATCTTAAAAGCAGTAAAAGAGGAGTAACAATTGTAATAGTACAAAAAGTATAAACAGTTTTTGTCTGAGCCTTGTCAAATGTAACATTGCTGTACCCGAGTCAGTTGTTTTCTTCAGTTGTCCTCTGACAGGCTCAGTATGTTCTCCTTTGTCTCTCAGACACATGAGCCATTTTTCTCTAATGGCCTGGAACTGTTTATTGCTTTTCCAACTACTATTTTTACTGTTTTGCATATTAATACATGAGGCAAGCTATAAACAGGACAAAATAGGTTTAATAGAACACAGAAAGCCTTTACTGTTGTTGTTTTCAGAATACAATTCCTGCTTGGTGCATTAGAGTTAAAGTAAGGGCTAACACATAACACAATAACTATAGAGTATAAAATAATATGAGTATAGTGATGGTGTTATTGTGGGAGTGTGGGATTGAGAGTGGTAATGGCCTCAGGGAAGAAACTGTTCATAAATCTGTTGGTCTGAGTTTTCAGTGACCTGTAGCGTCTGAGGGTCAAACAGGTGGTGGGAGGGTGAGGGTGGACTTGGACAGTGTTTTGGGCTCTGGAAGGGGAGCGTGAGTTTGCTGATCAGAACATCTGGGATGACAGTATTGGATGCTGAACTAAAATCAATCAAAAGCATCTGTACGTACCTACCCTCTATGTTCTAAATGATGTAGTGCTGTGTGGACAAAAATGGTTTGGCATCCTCTGTGGGCCTGCTTGCTGCAAACTGATGCAGGACAAAGGTGGGGGGGGCGGGGGCTCATCGGGCTTCTTTGACCTGGACATGATTCACATCAGTCCAACAGCAGGCCACATGTTGTTAGATGACTGAGCATCTTTCTTTACATTTGCAGTGACACCACCGCTGTCTTCTTGCTTACAGGAGGACCAGAAGAATTCTCTGTAGCTTCTTGTCTTTTCAGGGTTCTGGATCATTTAGAGTCAAACACATGACAGGTAAAGCTCATATATTATCTCTCCCGCTGGAATTTAGAGCCAGTCGAACTAGTACAAGCCAGTCGAAATGAATACACATGTATGACATTGGTACATTCTTGTCACAGCGTGCCACGTTCTGGACAGACGACTGTAAATGATCACGAGCACAGTCCTGCTCATCTCACAGAGACCATAAAACACTGTGATAGTTTCTAAGAAAACAATGGACAGATGATGCAACTTTGCCACACATCATATTTCACTGACGTTGCTTTAAGGTAAGAGCTAAGCTAAGAGGCGTGGATGTCTTATTTAGTTAAATGCCTGTTGCCTCGCCTCCTCCTCTCACTTCTCTGATGGGAGGGAATAAGAAGCGATGAGGGGAGTTGAGGAGAGAAGTTGAAGATTTACAAGCTTAGAAATGAGATGTGGGGGTCTGTGTTCCTGGGTGTGGCTGGCCCACTTATTTGTGGCAGAAATCCTTGGACACACCTGAGCTCCATTCTTAAACAACTCCATGCTGTGTAATACTCTGGCTCAGCTCTCGTGGCTTGGCCAGTTCATTCTGCCTGTACTCTGACTTGACTCAGTCGCTTGCTCAGTGACTCAAGCTAACCTTCTTGGATTTCCCAGCTGTCCTCCTCCTTCACCGCAGCCCAGCGCAGCATCACCTCCTCAGATCCTCAACACCAACATGAATGGTATCTCTTACAACTTCCCCCTGTGTCTGCTGACGACTGCGTTTGGATCAAGTCCTAAGTCTCATTTAGGTCCCTGAAGCCTTGCAGTGTGACAGCCCTAGTATATGTATCAATAAGACACAACCTGAGAGACAGAGGATGACTTAAAGAAACATACACACACACACACACACACACACAAAGAATGCAGTATACGATATCAGTCCTAATGTTAAATTAATACTCAAATTCCAAATGTTTAGACAAATGTTTTTGATGCTTTGGCAGTAATGATTCTTGAAACTCTGAACTGGAAAAAGTGGATTTGACAACCGGCTTTTCATCCTCCCTCTAGTTCTTTTCAGCACACTCAGCGTATCATCGTGGGCATGAAGACTGCACATTTCTTCAAGTGTAAATTTCAAGCTGGAGATCTCAAGAAAGTCAAGTTCACAAGTTAAGAGACTATCCTCGGGAGAAAAGGCACAAATCAGAATGTCTCAAATTGAGCTGCTTCATTTTTAAACTGTCTCTTGTAGTCCCTCAAATTATTAGTGATGAACTACTGAATTAACAAATCATCATATTCATTCATCCGATTCTCTCTCTCTTTCTATCCGAGACCATGTGCAGCACCTGAATGTAGGTGAACAGCTGAGTGATTTCCATCTGTCTTCATAATGCCAGTACACTTTCATTTCACATTTCAGTGAATAAATAACCTCTGTCGTACACAATGACGTTATGAACAGCATAGCATTCTTTACTGGCCTCCGTAGAACTGTAAATATGCCAACAAAACGTTCCACTGAAACCACACAATTAGGCAACACTTTACCAGAGCTATTACAACATGACACTTCTTAATGTTCCCTGTGCTTTCAATTTGAATTGAATCTGCCATGTCTGTAATCTGCATGTGAGATGCAGTCTCTACATCATTTAGGTTTATTTTATTTTACATTCTGTCTGGACCATCAGTATAAGCTTCTGTTATGGTATTCTGTACCTCCGACATCTTTGGATTATAATATTTGTGTTTTGCTCAGTAAACCTCAATAAAACATCACATGTGAACAAAGATTAATATATGGTGAGTACAAGAGCATTTCCAAACTTACAGTACATTGTAAATCATCTGGTGACAGCACTGGGCTGATGTATGATGTATGGAACTTGTACTCATTAAGATACAGAGTGCTCAAGGTTTTCTCTGTCTCGTAAACAGCGTTTGTTCCAACTCAGTGGGCTTTCCCATAGAAGGTTAAGTTAATCTGGACATTTTAACCAAGAAAATAAACTCTTCATTTTTACCTTCGCCAAGGAGGTTATGTGATGGCCGGCGTTGGTTTGTTTGTTTGTTTGTCTGTTTGTTTGTTTGTGTGCAAAAATAACTCAAAGTAATGGACGGATTTGGAGAAAATTTGCAGGAAATGTGTGAAAAGGGACAAGGAAGAAATGATTCAATTTTGGGACTGATCCGGATCACCGTCTGGATCCAGGAATTTTTTTAATGTAAGTGTAACCGGGTGGACAATTAAATGTGGTTTACTCTAAAAGTCACCAGAGGGCACTCTTATTTTTGGGGTAACCCCCTGTGACCACATGTGATTTTGGGTCTCCACGTGACAGACGGCGACAATGACGGAGTTCTCTTTCCTTCCTGAGCGACATACGCACGGTTGGGCCGGCATTTTATCTCCGGTTGTCTAAGAAGCTGGGAGGCCGTTAGGAGCTGCCGAGCTAGAGGCTGCGCCTGTTCATTAGGTTGAATGGGGTGAAGGCCGCATTGTCGGTAGGAAATTTGAACTGTATGTATTTAAATTTGTATCTGTAACGTTCCATACAAAATATGTGAATTGGGAGATTGTGTAAAGGACTGAAGCTCCTTGGTGGAGGTATGCGCTCTCTGAGGGCTTTTCTAGTTGGTTCTGTTGGTTTTTGACAACACAAAAGTTATTGATATGTTGTCTAAGCCTCATGAGAGCGTAAGTAAAGAACTTTAACTTTGTTTAATGAAAACACTTCCAGTCTCAGCTGATCTGGTGACACTTGAACATAATGACATTTTACTTTAGCAGTCCAGGGCCCAGAATTCTCTTACGTTTTTGAAATTACACACGTATTAAACATCAGGTGAATTGAACAGTAACTTAGCAATAAATCTGAACACGTATAATCTGTGTTTCATCCCAGCCAAAGAAACTGCAGCTGAGAGGATTCATCACACATTGTTGTTTCAATAACGCAATGTCCAGTACGTTCTGCCTCATTTCCTGCAAATTGCTTGTGATGTAATGTGGACCCTGTGGAGGAAAAACAGGCTAATAATGACAAAAACAACTTAAAGGAGAGGTAAAAAACAAAAAAACAAACGAGCAAGTTTAATCTTTTCAGATGATTTACAAATCAGAAGCAATCGATACAATGGAGTCTTAGGTCAAAAGCTTCATTTACTTACAAAAAAGAAGAGAAACCTGTGTTCTTTAACCTTTAAGAACATACCAACAACATCAATGTCATAACATGGGACAAAATGATCTGTTAAATAATGTTGCAGAGGACACAGATGTTAGTTGGTTGCATACAGGCCTCTCAGTGGGAGCTGTGGCTAGCATGCAGATTCTCATGGCACAGTTTTGGGATGGCCATGGTTTAGGTGATAGAGCGAGCTGTCCACCAGTCATAAGGTTTGCAGTTGATCCCAGCCCCCCCCCCACCCCCCGATGTGCCCAAGTGTCTTGGATCTGAAGCTGCTCCCAACGTTAGGTGAGTACCATTTTTGGGTGTGAGAGAGAATGAGCAACACATTGTAAAGTGCTTTGTAGAACATAACTCAGGGTAAAAAAACCATTTACTATTACTATTATGTAGAAGATTCTGGAAATAGACACGGTATTCTGAGTATGTGAGAGTCTCTTTGCCACTGCCATAAAATGTCAACAAATGCCCCTGTCCAGTGTCACCTCCAGAGGGCACAAACAACAGTCTGCTAAGCTGAAGTGAAGTCACTCACTAAGGTATCTGGGCTCTGTTCTGGCAGCCTTGTGACTCAGTTTTGTGACTTTTGGTGTCTTCTGTGGGATAATTGATTTTTCAGGTCTTAATATAGTATTGGTACTGTGGTACTGAGGTAGTGGGGGGACATTGCCGCTTTGCACAGCCTGAGGCTCAGCCCTCATGGCAGACCTCCTCTCCCTCCTACGTTGCCCTGATGTCAGTGTTTGGCGGCCCCCTGCTCTGAACACTGGCAGTCTGTTAGTGTAAATTCCCCTCGGTTCACCCACCATACAGAGTCGCGATTCTATGCCTCGCTGTCGCAGTACAGCAGCTACCTTCTTTTTCTCATGTTGGTCTCCAAGTGGCTGAGTTCCTCGTAGGACTGGTAGAAGACTTCCAGCTCGCAGCAGCCCCAGCCCCTCCAGACACACAGGCACCACTCCATGTTTTTCTTCTGAAAGCCACATACAACTGTGTCCTTTGCCACTAGCGCTGCCTCTTTCAGTATCCTGAGCGAAAGATAGAGAAGAGGGATGAAGGAGGGAGTGAGAGATACAAGAAAGAAATCTATCTTCAGAGGGAAAGAGTGGTATGCAGTGTGGGGAAGGAGCTAAAGTTAGTGGAACATCTTTGTGCACTGTAATTAGCTCTTCCTAGAAACTAGTGGGCAGTTCTAGGAAGCTGTTTCTTTGAAAGCCACTGGGTATACTAAATGCACTGTTAGTATAGAAGTTACTATTTGCCAAAGCGCAGGTAAAGAACTACACTCCTACACTCAAAAATGTTGGCTCCAAACCTTGCTCTTGGAAATAAACATTTTTAAAATGAATCGATGAATAATTCTACAAATGGGACAAACCAGTTTACTTAGAAACTTTCTGTAATTTATGAGCACTGTGACACAAAGCATTCTGTGAGGAAGAAGGGCATTTGGTGACCCTGTGTCTTGAGTTCAACACACCAGTGTATCACCCAGAACAACCCTGAATTATCCACTTCCATTGTTGTTTCATCTTTCTGAGGTGTATCATTATCCTCTCCTAATGTTAGCTCATGTTGTGTGATATACAGCCTCATGACTACAAGAACAGGTGACGCTGCACCCTCCGACGTCAGAGAAGACCAATGTCAAAGGAGATCAAGGCCAAGCATGAGCTAACTAACTAGTTCGACAATACCTTGGGGCTTAAACATTGCTTTGGTAATTGAGGGAAACTGGTCTAGCAGCATTGTGGTCGTTCACTGTGAAACTCTTCCCGTCAGTGGAAGCTCACACAGACGTATTTTCTGCAAAGAACCAGCTGCTGGCATCTTTACAGAAATAATTACAGACTCAGCAAAGCACCATGAGTACCCAATGAAGGATTTTGCTAAGCTTTATTGAGGCTGCATTAGTAAATTAATATACTTAGTTCTGTGGCTTTTCCTTCCCCCGTGGTGGATAGTGTAACTGAAAATGGGTCCCATGCATTTGGAAGAAAACCTCCATTTGGAACTCACTAAGATCCTTCAATTTTAGAAGGAAATTCCTCCTTCCCGCACAGAAGCAAAAAGGCCCAAACCTATCCTACCCACCAATCTTAGCAAGCACTTTGAGGTCTACATTGTCATCATAAACAGTTAATAAACAGTTAACAAGGTCACTTCATGTAAATGTGTGATTGTGCTTAATTTGAGACTGAACATGCCAGTCATTAGATTTCTAAGAACAGAAACCTTTCTCTGCCACAAATATATTTTTGCAGTATGTTGTTTTCACATATCCCAGCTGGGGTCAGAGCACAGGGTCAGCCATGGTACGGCGCCCCTGGAGCAGGAAGGGTTAAGGGCCTTGCTCAAGGGCCCAACAGTGGCAGCATTGGGGTTTGATCCTCTGACCTTCTGATCAGCAGCCCTGAGATTTACCTGTTGTGCAGCCTCTGCCTACTCTCTTCTTCTCTTCTTTCTTTTTTTATATTACTTCACCATTTGTGGTACAGTAATACTTTCCTACAATGCAGTATAATCTGTAATTATTATTATAATCTATAGTCAGTGTATGAGTAGGTTAAATTAGGATGAATATACACATGATTGTTTATTGTGACAAAACCCCATGTTTTAATGATCCCATCATAGAAAATTAAGAGTTATAGGAGTCATTGGAAACACAAGAATGCCATGGTATACTAGTTCACAGCTGTAAATGTTGGAACTGATTTGGGTGCCCCTCCATGTGCCAAAGTGCCCTTGGGCAAGGCACTGAACCCCAACTTGCTCCTAATGGTAGGGAACCTTGCATGGCAGCTCTGTCACCACTGATGCATGTGAGTGTGAGTGAATGGGTGAATGAGAGTTTATATGCTGCACATGTACATAAAGCTGAAGAGAAATTTCCACATTTTCAGGCAACAGTGGGATCAAAATGTGAGATGATTTACTTACTATAAATCAAGTCAATAGAAAAATGTTGGAAAACAATTAGCTTTCATTTATAAAATCAGTAAATGAACAAGGGAAATCCTAATTTACTGACTGAACCAAGGGCTGCAAAAATAAAAAAGGGAGGGAACACAGACAAAGTTATGTGGCGTTAAAAATGCCATCATGTTTGGTGAACACTGCTTTTCAGGGCAGGAAATGAGCTCACCCCAAAGAGGAACATCCAGGTGGGCGAAGGACAGCAATGACACGTCCCTGTAGCTGATGAGCATGTGACTGCATTTCAATGACCATCACATCACCTCCACGCCTGTCAAACAACAACAACACACACATCATCCAGCACATGTAGGAAACACAACCCTTTATACTGTACATGAGTAACACTATGTTATGGTGCTGGAAAAGGTTGGATAAGCTTTTAAAGAATTCAGACCTATTATCCTAACTAGTTCCTAAACAGGAGTTAGTACCGGTAGTTATTAAATATTTACTCGTACTACCTGGAGGTGGGACTGTTCTTTAGGTAATGTAACATGTAGACTGAATAGAACAGTGAATTTAGTATTACAGAATATGGTGGACACAGACTTTGATCCAAGTATTGTTAATGACTTATTAGTTACAGTAAACAGGCTCCAAAGCCTGCGAGCCGGTCCAGTGAGCCCACCTCAGAGCCTGGTACACTCACTTGACATACTTTCCTAATGGCACTAACTAAACAGCTATGCTGCTGCATGCTGAGGCAGCTGCTGTCAGCATTTCAAATGCCCACCACAGCCTTCACTTGTAGATCTGAGTACAACTTCTCCATTAGGGAGAATTCAGTGTTGTGGCTTCCCACCCTCTGCTGAGCTGAGCTTGATGTTACCTTATGGAAAGACAGAAGGCCAGAACAAAGACATAAAACAATAATGCAAATATATTCTAAATTTAATTAAGAATCTCTTCTGCATGAGATGACTGACTGAAGCAACTTCTAAACCTGTGGGCAACTTTTAAAACTGTGATTCTAGATATATTTTTTAAATTTTGTAAAACAAATGATCCAGGAAATTCAACTTTCCTTTTTATGATTTGTTGCATTCTCACTGGCTCATATTGCACAGAAAACATTTTTCAGTTTCCCCACTTCTAGTTGCTTGTGCTGTTTTTATCCTGCACCTGTGTCCATAGAGGAGCAGGATTTTGTGTTGCAGTGAAAAATGAGCCCACAGCAAGTGACGTGCTATTTTGTACCTGGGAATCCACAGAGTTCCATTCACTAGGAGCACCGCGAAGGCTTGCAGCTGAGACGTTGTGAGGGTCATTGTCAGGTCACACTCAGGGTTGGTGGATGCTTGTTCATCCTGGTCGCTGCCCGGCTGGTCCAGGTCTGCAGCCAGTGACATGCCACTGCAGCTGGTTAGTAAGCTGGTGTCTGTAGTGCTGGAACAGTCTGAGTCCACAGGCTTCAGGGAGCAGTTTGATGATATGGAGCAGTAGTCTGTTAGTGATTCCTGGTGCTGGATGATCTGAGTGCCCGCGTTCTCACTGTAGATCAATGTCATTTCTCCATCAGTCCAGTCGTGCTTGTCTTTTTGGTTTAGGATGTTGAGATCAGTGGCTGCCACTGTGGTGAGCCCTGCAGGACGCTGCACAGTGAAGACGTCTCGTAGAGGGTTGCTTTCTCTGCAGCTGAAACCATGACATCATCTTAAAAACAGACACTCAAATCAAAACTCACTTAAGGTTCAGCTGATAAATGAGAAACATAAGGAGAAAGTTGTGTTCCGTCTTTGTTGTGAGTGTGCCCCTTTCTAATTAGCATTACTGAGCCAATGTGAAGAAACAAATGTACACCGCTACTTTAAATAATCATGGATGAGGAAGGTCAGACACTGTTTCTGTTTTTTTCAGCAGCTAAAGTGCAGTCCTTCATGAGCAGATCAGGAGTGAAATGACACAAATAAAGATGTAAGAGTGAACAAGTCCAAAATAGAATAGAATAGAATAGAATAGAATAGAATAGAATAGAATAGAATAGAAATACTTTAATAATCCCAGGTCTGGGAAATTATTTTGTCACAGCAAGACACATAGCACTAAACAGAGGACATAAAATAGCAATAGAAATATAAAGTGAACAGAATATAAAATATACAAGTACAAAGAATAAAAGTGAACAGAGTGGACTGT
Source organism: Dascyllus trimaculatus (assembly GCA_024666655.1). Classification (NCBI taxonomy): domain Eukaryota; kingdom Metazoa; phylum Chordata; class Actinopteri; family Pomacentridae; genus Dascyllus; species Dascyllus trimaculatus. The sequence continues at coordinate 3,494,921 of CM045445.1, read as the reverse complement.
GCAAAATATAGGTTGTGCCATGTAGTGGTAACGGTGTGCAAAATACACTCAGTGCAATAAGAACAGCAAAACAATATGCTAATATCAGTTCCTCAAAGTATAAGAACCTGTTTATTCTAGCTGATAGAAAGTCTTTTCTCTACACCGAAAATTATGATTTTCAGGCTCACATAACTGGCAAACATGGCAGCGGAACAGTGGAAGCACAGGCTTCAAACTATCACACAGCATCACCTATGTTCCCTCCTAGCCTCCCCACAGTATGATGTTTTAGAGTGTTATTAACAAAGTCAGTGTGTGTAAAGCAGTAGCTACAGGACAATGTTAAGTGATGAGATTGTGCTGAACACAGTGAAATCAATTTTTGATTGAGAGTTAGAGATTTTGAGTTGAGGCTCTGAGATTCTGTCTGATCTCTCACTGGACACAAACTGTGTAGTTTCTGTATTTTTGGATTTATCGCAAAAGGATTCTTAGTTTTTTAGAAGAGGAACAGGTTTCTCACAGGGCTAACAGGAAGAGCTTAGTGGATTTATAAAGCAAAGGCCCCCAGTTAGTTACAGGAACTCAACAGGGTGCTCTATCATAATTGGTGGCCATACCGCCTTGTGGATGCCTGATCCGTCAGATCTCAGAAGCTAAGTGAGGTTGGGCCTGGTCAGTACCTGGATGGGAGACCATGAGGGAACACCAGGAAGCCTGGGTGGATGCAGTGTGAGAGTGAGTGGTTGGTGGTGGTCAGAGGGGCCGATGGAGCAGACTGGCAGACTGGCCTCCATCAGTCTACCGCAGGGCAGCTGTGGCTACATACGTAGCTTAGCACCATGGAGTATGGAATAAATGAATAATGCAATGTAAAGTGTCTTTGAGTGTCTAGAAAAGCGCTGGATAAAACCAATCTATTATAATGAAGGCTCTGAAATGTTAAAAGGAGCTTATCAAAATAAAATGCACTGCCTCATAGCAGCTACAGTGTCAAAATAAAAGCTCCCAGATGTTCCAAGGAACTTACCAGACCCAGTCCTCTCTGTGTCTCTCTCACACACAGTATGAATGGACAAGCCATCTGCATGTTTGTAAGAGTCCAACCTGTGCTATAGCTTAGTGACAGGCTCGAGAGCAGACATGTCAACCCATATGTAATATATTATTATATATATATATTTTGCAGCACAGATAATGGATAACATCATATGTCTATCATAACTGGCCTGCCTGTATGTAGCACACACACCACTGATACCACAAATCCCAGAATGCACTGCAACAGCAAGCATGCCAAGAACTGCAAGCTGAGCTGCACCTCCTTGATGCTCTGTTGACACACTCATTAGAAGGTAGTGGTCTACCAGGCTCACCACTTTCAAATGACTTTAAGTAAGGAACTCAAAACAAATGGCCAAGCTCAGGGACTTTCTAGACAGGTGGGAGCAGATTATCTGTTTGCTAGCAATAGCGGTAAACCTGTTTGCCTTTTTTGCAGAGCTGATGTGGTCGCAACTAAAGAATATGACTTATTCACTATGAGACAATACACCAGGACAAGTACAAGGACCTGAGCAGACAGCAGAAGCTGCAAAAGTAGGAGACTTAAAAAAGAAGTTTGTTGTCACTTTACTAGACCTAACAGCAGCCTCTGACACCACTGATCATGCCATCTTCTTAGACAGGCTTCACAACTGGGTCAGTATCTCTGTTACAGCGCTGGACTGGTTCCATTCATACTTAACAGACACTTCAACATCTGCATCAACAAACGTGATTAAGGTTATTAGATACATTTATGTCAGTGGCTGTCAGCGCACACTGAGGCTGTTGAAGTGGCTGGGATCAGAGTCAGCACCTCCAAGTCTGAGGCCATGGTTCTCTGCCAGAAACCGGTAGATAGCTCCTTCTGGGTTGGTGGTGAGTTGATGTGCCATGTGAAGGAACTTAAGGATTTTTGAATTTTGCACACAAGTGACAGGAAAATAGAGCATGAAATAGATGGGTGAATAGGTGCACCCACCTATACAATGGCAGCCGTTGTAATGGACATTGTATAGGGCTGTCATGGTGAAGAAGGAGATGGGCCAGAAGGCAAAGTTCTGAAGTTACCATCTGATCAATGTTTCAACCCTCACCTGTGGTCATGAGCTCTGCGTAATAAGTGAAAGAACCAGACTGTGGATGAGAGCAGTCAAATTGAGTTTCCTCTGTAGGGACACTAAGTCGACTGCCTCACCCTGCTGCTAGGTCAGACCTTAGCAAGATGTGCAGGGCTTAGACGTATTAAAGTTCATGTTCAAAGAAACCAGTTGAGGTGTTTTGGGCATCTGATTAGGATGCTTCAGGGCATCTTCCTTTGGAGGTTTTCTGGGCGTGTCCAATAGTAGAGTCAGTAGTAGTACACAGAGAACTTGCTAGAGGGATTACACACTGCATCTCATGTGACCTGGGAACTCAAAAACTTTGTTCATTTAAAAAACCACAACCTGGTATTTTTAGACTCTTTTTTGAGGGGGAGAGTTTTTATGGGATAGAGAGAGAGACAGAGTGAAAGTGGGAGAGACAGAAGAGTGACATACAGCAAAGGGTCTTGAGCCGGACGCAAACTCATGACCACTGCTAAGGGACTGAGCCCATGTGGTATCACCTTCACTCAGTGAGCTAAACAGCAGCCCATTTAAATTCTTAGTGTAAAAACAATCCTGTCACAGCTCTCTAATGGACAAGCTATGTAATGGAGATGATGTTTCAAAATGATACATCAATGGTCATTGTAAAGACTTAAATGTTTATGTTTATATGTTTATAGGCACCTTTTTTTAACTTTCCAATTCCTTGGTTTCTACACCTGATAAAGACATTCATGGCAGCAGTCCTGTACATTAAAGCTCCACTCACCAGTACTTAGCACAGAGCTCGTAGGTGGCAGCGTGGTAGAGCAGCAGGGTGTTGATGTGGTCATCCAGGGTCCACACTGCTTCCTCTCCCCAGAAACTAAAGCTGGTTGCCATGGAAATAATAGAAGATGGCAGGCTGTAGGACTCCAGCCTTTGCACTGCCTGAAGACGAAGACAGTCGATAACGAGCACAGCTGGACCATTGGAGAACCATAACTGTCAAACACATGGACAGGGACAAGAGTGACGAGGTAAGGACAGAGTGCTAATTCAAAGATGTAAATGGCTTTGACTGATGGGTCCTTACATTTGAACTTCTCAGTAACATCTCAACCACGACTTTATAGTCAATAATAATACATTTACAACAGATGATCTGATCACCTGGGAGCCACTGCTGACCAGAGCCATGCTCATGACTGGGTAGGGTCTCTGCCTGGGATCCGAGTCCTTCAGACCAAACACTGTCTTGTTTAAGGTGTGAGAACACAGGTAGGTCTCCCCGTCCAGAGGTAGGTCTTCCACCACGCTGTACACTGCCACCAGGCCATCAGACATCCCTGCAAACACTTTGGCCAGGCTCTTCAGCAGGGGAGGAAGAGAGATCGTTTCACCTTTTACTCATCATCTTACATTTTAAACTAGTAAAGAAAAAGTTGTGTGTTCCACTGTCTTAATATTTTTTCAGGGGTGATTTACTCTTGATGAGTGTAACATTGTTGTACTATGCATTAAGAACTGGGGCTGTATTCAGAACATCCTCAGCCAAAAAGTAGCTCCTGACTGGCTAAATCAGGAGAAACCACTGACAACAGACAACTGTTTGCACAACATTCACAGTCCTTGTTTTGTACAAAACAAGGCATAAGCAGTTTGGAGGAAGGTCTTTTTAGAACTAACTGCATGAACAGTGTGTGGTATGTTATGGAACAATCAGTTGTTTCCGTTGCATCACATTTTGCATTTACTAGGCTGAGCAAATGAAGAACTAACTAACAACAAGTTGTATACTTACTTGTGCAAGTTATAAATAATATTATTCCAACATCTGCTGGCCTCAAAAGATTCTTGGACAGATTTCTAATGTCCAAGAAATGATATCTGGGTCATGAACTGCTGCTCCAGTCTTACAGTACTGCCACAGTGACGAACAACAAAGACACTAGTATACTGTAGGTTTGAATGTGTAAATGCGGAGACATGAGCTGACCTGTTCTCCTGCTGGAACAGGGAACAGATAGGTGATGATGGCTGGACAGGAGAACTGTTTCTGGGGTTTACTGAGTGGACACATGTCCTTCAGACTGTAGATGAACACCTCCTGTTCCTGTCACACAAACACACAATCACACAAGTAGTAGTATTAACTTTACAATCTTAACACATTTTCTCTGAGGATATACATCTTGAACCTGTGGATGTTGATGTGATGTTTACACTGACAATAGAGTGTAGCTTTGGATGATTTGATATGATTTCCCTTTAACAGGCCTGTCAGTCAATCTCAAACACTCATTTGAAGCACACTGCTGTACTAGTCTGGACTGTCCTAACATCAGCACTCTCTTCTCTCTGTTTCCCTCTCCCTCAAAGATTTTTCATGGAATCTTTACGTTACAAGAAAAGAAATCTCAAAGGCGATTAGGTTCTGAAAAACACACATACTCCTAAACTCATCCTCAAGCTCTTCTATCAATGCTTTCTAACAGTACAAGCAAAGTTTCCCCACATATTTCTTTACATGACATCATTTTTCTGGGAAGCTGCATTGAAAAACAGGTATTCCAGGTTTTAAAGGAGCTGTAAACTGCGCTCAAGTAGAATGTGTTTTCTGATGGTGTTGGCTGGGTGGTGTGTACCTCAGTGGCCATCCACAAAGAGTTACCCATCTTCATCTGGCAGCTAATCCTGCTGCCTGGACAGGACATCCTCTCCACCTCCACCTGGCCTTTCTCCACATTCACCACACTGTAGTTCCTAAAACACACACACACACACACACACACACACACACACACACACACACACACACACATACACACACACACATTTAATTGCTGAGACCATTTTGTCTGAACCACTAAACAGGAAATAAAGATCATTTTCTGAAAAAAACACAGTAAAATATTTTTGTCAGGGCTGCACGGTGGCTCAGTTGTTAGCAGTGTCGCCTCACAGCTAGAACATCCCTGGTTCACGTCCCGGTTAGGACACATGGGATCTTTCTGTGTGGAGTTTGCATGTTCTCCTTGAGCATTAGTGGGTTTTTACTGGGTACTCCTGCTTCCTCCCACAGTCCAAAAACATGCTGAGGTTAACTGATGATTCTAAATTGTCTGTAGGTGTGAATGAGAGTGTGCTTGTTAGTCTGTCTCTATGTGTAGCCCTGTGATAGACTGGAGACCTGTCCAGGGTGTCCCCTGTCATCGCCTGAGCTGACTCCAGCCCCCCGCGACCATACAGAGGATTAAGCGGTGTATAGATGATGCATGGATGGATGGATATTTTTGCCACAAAAATAAGGCCTGTTGATAAAAGTTTGGAAGACGGAATTGCTGGTGGATGAAGTTTAAATAGTTTAAACAGTTTATCACTTTTGAAACAGGTTTTAATATTTTGTTTCAGGAACAACAAGGAGCATCATGTTGGATGGATGTCTTGACCGGCACATATGAAACAGTGCAGTGTAAAATTAAAAACATAACATTTAAATGATCCTAAATTCTTATTTGTACAGTATTTTAACTATTGCTTACACCTATATGTACATTATGCAGAAAACATACAGTAGAGCTACTAGTGTGACACACAATAAGCAAATGTGTGAATTTCTTTTCCTTCCTTCGTTACTTACAAGTAATTTTAAGTAGCTCTTCACCTGTTACTGCTTACTTCCTACATCAGTATGTTCACTGACACTTTCATTTAGTTTTCTGAGTTTGCAAATGAGTAAATGGAGCGTGCATGCAGGAGTGTAAGGAGTGTAGTCAACCAGCTAGTAGAGCAGAAGGACAAAAGCAAGAGAGGAGGATGAGTGACAGAAAGGGCAGTGGGAGAGTCGGGGGAGGGGAGGGGAGGCAACATTGTCTTGACACGGTGGAAGAGTTAACAGAGGGAATATGCCTACGGGAGTCAGCTGGAATGATTAACACCAACAATATGAAGGCATGAAAGCTGGTTTTATGGCACAGAGATGAACCTGGAATCCAACTGCTAAACACAGAAACCAAAGAGCTATTACATCAGAGTGGAAGCCATCTCAGTGAGGTGTGTGTATAAGTAAGTGTGCACTGTAAGATTTATACTGTATGTCTACATGTGTTTGTGAATGTATGTGAAGCTGCTTCTGTGAGGGCAAAAAGTTAAAGTCCTCATGTGAAAAAGGTTTTTGACCAGTGACTCCTCCCAGTTGAAGAGCTGTAGTGAGCAGCTGTGCTGAGCTATGCTGCCTGGACTTAAGGACGTTAACACCAGTTTGAAAATGCAAGATCATGTGCCATGCATATGAGGCTTAGACCCATTTAATTTATATAAATGTCATGCCCGTATGATGTATTCATTAAAAAAGGCTAGCATTTTCCCTTTTTTTAGAATATAACACTATTGTGGTTAGAAAAAAACTTGCAAACAAAACTTATTTTCCATGGAAATCTGAGAAAATGTGACACTAGTAAAACATTTCCTTATCATGATAGTTTTTCATAGATCGCTAAATAATAATGCATGAACACTAAGTCATATTAAATATGGATTGCACTTCTATGCATCTAGATTGGTCATCATTGTGCATTAATGCCAAAGACAATGAGCTAGTAGAGAGGAGAGCTGGAACTAACCTGTCGTCCTTGTCTCCATCCCAGAACACGGCGCTGTGTCCCTGCAGCTGGGACAGGAAGAGCTGTGAGTGGCTGTCACAGGATAATAAATACCGGAGGCAGGGGAAGCTGGGCTCCTGCATCTGCCTTACACACTGCACTGCCACTGGCCTCTGCACACACACAGACAAAGACACACATACACACCATGAGGGGGCGCTATTTTAAATACACAGTATTAGTTTCAGCTGTAAAAGCATCTTTGTGTATTAAAGTTACATATTTAGAATTTTTTTCCTATGGAAGGGGCTTCGTCTTAGCTTAATATGACTTTGCTTCATCTAGAATGTGTGGATATATGTACTGCTTGCCTCTCTCTACACTCATCCTTCCCCACTCACTCAGGCCAATAGCCCAGAGACTATCGCTGATCCACTGCAGTTCTGTCATGATTTTTAATGAATAACTCATTCTGCAGCTTTTTGAAAACTTCTGTATCAAAACTTGCAGCTTAATTGGGAATGCTGTGCCATGACGTTTTAACAGTGTTTACAAAATGCACAGGCTGTTGAGGTTAATATCCTTATAAAAACAATGGGAACTTGCTGTGACAAGTGAAAAACCCCAGCCCACAGTTCTCTTGCAGACTGCATCAGGTTGTCCTCCAGGAGTCCCCTGTACCTTTACTGCACTCATTTTACCCTCCTTTTTACAAGCCTTCCAAGGCCTACTGCCTAGAAATGATCTCTCATCATGATGCTGCCAACACCATGCTTCACGGTAGGGCTTGTGTGCTCGTGATGATGTGCAAACATAGTGTCTGGTCTCATAACCAAAAAGCTCAACCTTGGTCTTTTCAGACCAAAAAGGCTTATTCCAGTTGACTTCAGTGTCTTCCACACACCATCTGGTGAACTTTAGTCAGCTCTAGTGAGCTTTTTGACTGTCAAAATAAAATCTCCAAGATGTTCAAAGCTTACCAGAGCTTAACATCCTACTGTCTCTTTCTCACATGCACAAACATTGACAGACTAACCATCACCGACAGGTTATGGGTTCACTTTCAAAGTCAGTCTATTTCCTACAAATACAAGCAAACACGTAAACTGGTAGTGTGACTATCACTGTGCCAGCCAAAACAAGCTGTGTGATCAAGCAGAAGTGCTCACCTTCTCTGGCTTGGTGTCCCAGCATTCAGTCAACAGGCTGTGGAGGCTGTAGAACTGAACCTCCTCTGGACTCCCCAGCATTGGCCGAATGCCTTTGGAGAGCTTCTTTGCTATTTGAAGCTGGTGAGATCCCAGTGCTGGCCTCTGCCCAGACAGTAGTTCATACATCACCATACCATAGGAGAACATGTCCACCTTCAAGTGGTGATGAGAGAAAAAACACGGAGCATTAAGGTCAGCATTACATCTGGGGAGTTTATTACAACCTCCAGAGATATTCGAGTACACTGTTGTTGTACAAAATTATCATTATTATCAGGATGTCCTACTGATCCAAAATGCTGCAGCCAGAGTTCTGATAGGAACCAGTAACAGAGATCAGGTTTCTCCTGTATTAGCTTGTCCTCACTGGCTCCCTATAAAATCCAGGATGGAATTTAAAATCCTGCTTCTAACACACAAAACTCTTAAAGACCAGCTCCATCTTATCTTAAAGACCTTATTGTACCTTCTCATCCTAACAGAGCCCTTCTCTCTCTGACTGCAGGTTTACTTGTGGTTCCAGACTCTCCAGAAGTAGAATGGGAGGCAGAGCCTTCAGTTATCAGCTCCTTTCTTGGGAATCCGCTCCCAGTCTGGGTTCAGGAGGCAGACACCCTCTCTACTTGTAAGATTAGGCTTAAAATTTTCCTCTTTGATAAAGCTGATAGTTGGGGCTGTACGTTTAGACTGCTGGGGGATTACTCATGATGCACTGGGCTCCTCTCCTCTGTCTATACTGTTATATATCACCATTACGTATCACTAACTCTGTCTTCCCCGAGGTCCTGTGGTTGTTCTCTCTGCAGGTGGATCTGGGTCTGGAGCTGCACGTCTCTGATCTGAAAAATGTTCATTGTTCTGTTTGTACTGTTTGTCTGTTGTCTATCTGCTATCCTGCTATCCCCACCTCCTCATCCCCACTCTCAACTCAACCAGTCGAGTCAGATGGCCTCCTTCCCTAAGCCTGGTTTTGTCTGAAGCTTTTTTTCCTCCCCGTTAAAGTGTTTTATTTGTTCCTTCCTACCGTCGCCAGCTGCTAGCTCATAGGGAATCCAAAAGTAATTGAATTGAATTGAATTAAAATACACCTTAGATTTTAATGATTGTTTGATGGTAAGTTAGGATATATTTGTCGGTATATGAAATGGATAGCGAGACAAAGACAAAACTGCAATTGTCCCTGTGGTGTATTTGCACACAGCAGCAGCAAACATGCATAAAGGTGTGTTTCTACTGCAGGAACTTTTAGCGGGTAACAGGAGGGAAGGAAGAGCTGAAGCTAGTGTAACAGCTACCTCACTAAGCTGCTGCAGCCGCACACGTGTCTGTGTGGACACTGCTACTAGGTGCAAACATTCTTCATGCTATGTCCACCGCCAAATGCACATGTAAATCATGCAAAGAACTCTACTCAGCCTCCACTGACTTTTTCCATCTCGTCACTAGCTCCACCCACCAGTGCATAAAGCCTTTGCATCTATTATATATACAGCCTATGCAATCTATTAATCATTCAGAATACCACATCAATGTTATCTTGAATACTTGTAAAATGGCACACTTATATGTGTCAAAGAGAGGTGGATCATACTTTCTCATCATACACAATGCCTGGTCGGACCTCAGGAGCCTGGTAACCTGGTGTGCCCTCAACTCCCAGTGCCCCCTCGTGAAAAGACTGTCGAGAAATGCCGTAGTCAGACAGTTTAATGTTGACTGGATCCTGCACCTGCAAAATGACACATTAATGAGTAAACAAACTGAATGAGATGATAGAAACAGCTGACCTGTCTGTTTCTTTATAAAGAGTTTACCTTGCTTACTTGATTCCATTTTTTATTTTTACCATTTTGAATGAAATGCATAGAAACAAGATTTTACTGTCCTTCACACCATTTAACATGTAACGCGTGATTTCAAAAAAATACAGGAATATTTTCAATAAAGCCAAACCGACAACTTCGTCATGGATTCTCAAGGTAATTCCCATACAAACCTCCAGAGACCACACCAGGATGTTGTCAGATTTGAGGTCACAGAAGATGATGCTCTTTTTGTGAAGGTATGCCAGTCCTGCTGCAATCTGATAGGCTACTTTGAAGGTTCGCATGTGACCAAGAGGCATGTACCTGGAGCCTAGAAGAAACAACACTGAATTTCAAGTTCTACTAACACAGAAACAGGCTTTCAACAGGCGTCAGCATTAAGTGGGAATCACATGAGGAAATATCTCGACTTGCTTTTGCTTTTGTGCTTCTCCTCCAGCACCGTGTTGAGGCTGCCCAGAGGGGCTAACTGCAGGGCGAAGCACAGCGGATGGATGCTGATGCCCACCAGGGAGACGATGCAGGGATGCTGCAGAGAGTGCAACATACTGGACTCCTGGCGAAATTCAGAGAAGCTCCGGCAGGCATTTGCAGACCGCAGATGTTTCATCATGGTGTCTAAAGCAATGAAAACAGGAACAAGAGAGCAGTTAAAAAAAGAATATTAGTTCTAGGAGCATCTTCCCCATTCTGTATTTCCACTTGAGTTTTTTTCTTTAAACTAAATCCTTTATTCTACTCAACACCAAAATACAGTACTGTGGTAGAGAACTAAGGCAGCAGCTACTCTATATTTAATTAGCTCACTGTGCTGAATCTACCCAGTACAAAAGAAGAATGTCTGAAGAAGATCTGCATTAGTTATCATATGTTATCTTAAGTTTGCCACTAGTGGAAAACTTCCAGTAACACTCTGGCAGTAATGAGAAATTTGCCACTACTGGTAAACATGTTCCCCAGTGGTTTGCTGCCACGGTTTGTTAGCAGAGCTGAACTTCTAGAAACCTAAATGTCAGTTTAAGTTTACCGTTAACAACCTTTCTGACAATCAGAGGGTAAACTGGGCCGAGCTCTGCCTCCTGATATCGAGATCATGCCTTGCTGGAGCTCGTTTCTATTTCCTTCAGTATCACAACATGAGCAGCTCACATACACTTCTTGAAATCCCCTTTCAGACACCATGTTGTGCTGAATTAACAAATGTAGATAGTCACCCTTTCTTCCTTCACTTGATTCAACAGCTGTAGCATCACACTGCAGCAGGATCAACATGATCTCCAGCTTGAGAGACTTGAACTGTACACAGTTTACATGGCACAGCAGGTTACGGAATAGGTCATTGTGATCCTTTGATTTACAGCTTGTACAGTCAAATCACTGGGCTGAGCTCTGGATGAATCCAGCACCATCACAGCTGTCCATACAATTCTATTTTCAGCAGTTACCGTTTCTCTGGACAGTTTTTTAGGTGCATTTCAGCTTTGCTACTTAAATTAAATAATATTGGCAGTAGTGGTTTTAATGGCAGTATGAACTCATCCAATCACTTAAAGAAGTTTAAGATAATGAGATCTAATCTGAGACATTTGACTATGGAACTAATTCAAGGTGAATGGAATTTAGTTTGTGGTAGAACATTTGAAAATGACTGCTGATTTCTACTGGAGAAATCATCCCTGTTTCTACTGTCTGGGTTAGTGTTAGGTAAGTCCTAACCTCTTCTCATGAAGCCTGATCTAACCCCTGGTTATATCACTCATCAAATGGCTTTTTACAACGACATGCAGTCTCATGTTTCCACATGACTAAAAGTAAAAGATTCTCTTTCTTCTCCAGTCACTGAAAGCAACAATTAGGTCCACGTAAAATGAAAATCTGATGATTGTGTTTTTAAAACTGCTCTTTACTAATGAAAATCAGCACCATAGTTTAGTGAATGAATGTGTTTTGCCAACCTCGTGTGAATTTTTAAGGTGCATCTAAATGATTTTTCACTTTTCCACACTCTAATTAAGGTGAGCTCACACTATAATGCTGTTGTGGTTAAAGACTAAAAGAACACTATCAGGCTGAGGTAGACTAAACACAGTAGAGCAAAACAAGGAATGGGTAAGACTATGATCGGCTCTGCTTTAGCTGCTACTGATTCATTAAAACATGCCCACATCAGTACGGCGACCAAAGTTCAAAACTGATCTGATGGGACCCAGATAAGTGTGCATCAAATACCACAAATGATGCCCATACATCAAGTAGAGTTTGAAAAACATAAAAAGTCATGCTGATAGTTAAAGAGGAAAAGTCAGAGGATCCCAAAAGTCAGTAATATTTTTCTCTTTAGGGTCTTTAATAACTGTGGCGAGTAAGAGAACAACAACAACGGTTCACCACTGCCAGTAGCAGTCATCTTGAAAGTTCATAACAGTCTATCCTATGAGTCAGCGGTAGACCATCTGACTGATGGTTCCATGCCTAGAGCTGCACCGCTGGCTGGCACGGTTAAAAAGAGACTTCTAAAGTCTGCATCTGAAACACATCTCTGATCATTCAGTTTGGATTTATCAAGCCTCTGCAGTGTATAAAATATTAAACTAACAACAGGGAACACATTGTTGTGACAGTCTGATCACAGTTCTACATCTTCTGTAAAAAGGTAAAGAGAAGACATGATGCTATGAGACATTTAGGGAATAGACTGAAATAGTGCAGCCACTGGCCTCTTAATAAAAAGGACATACTAACTAAACTCCTAACTCTGATACTGAATAGATAGAGTGAAGCTTATTGAAAATTCAATTATACTTGACTTATGTCTTCTGGAAAATGGTTTTCCTGATTCCCAGCACACAAAGTAGCAACATGTGAATATTATAAGTGAAGGTAGTAATGCAGCTTTCAGTGCACAGTTCATCTTAATCATGCTTCAGGAGTTGGCTCTTCTTCTAATTCTTGTATTCAATATAGACACCATAGAGTAAAGTTTTACATCAGCAGCTTTCACAATATTAGCATCAGCTTTCAGAAACCTATTAAACTATTGGTAACTGTGTAAAAATAATACACCATTCAAAGAAAAGAGTGTGTCTCTTTACCTGTGTCACTGCTGGCACTCTGCTGCTGACACTTCTTAAAGTGGAAGCGTTTGACAGCCACTGGCTGGTCTTTATATCGGGCTCGGTAGATGATGGTCCCGCTGCCACCCTGGCCAAGGATGTCGTTCTCCTCAGAGTACTCCAGCTGGGCTTTCTCCAAAAATAGCCTGACCACACACACATGCTCATGTTTATCATTAAGTCCAATGTACACAGCACTGACATTTAAGGTAACTTGGTGTTTAGTCTTACCCAAAGTCAAGTCAGGAAATGTTTTCACAGGGGAAACAAAGTATATAACCATGCCTTCCAAAACAGGTTTAATTTACACATTGTATCTTATCTACTTTAAATTTAAACAAGACGTCATAGTTAGATTTGGAGCCTACTTCTGCGGGGTGCAGTGACAGTGTGTCCCTGGCTTATATCTATACTGGATGCATAGAGATGAAACTCATTTTGATCTTCTCAGATGACTTTAGTTAATGTAATGTGTAACGTTTTTTTTTTCTAAAATCTCAGTGTTAATCACATTTCTATAGACTGATAAATGGTAAATGGTCCTAACTTATATAGCGCCTTTCTACCTTAGTGGTACTCAAAGCGCTTTACAATGTTTCCCATTCATCTATTCACACACCAATGACAACAGATCTTCCATATAGGGTGCCTGCCTGCCATTGGGAGCAATTTGGGGTTCAGTGTCTTGCCCAAGGACACTTTAGCATGTGGACGGACTCAAACTGCCAACCTTATGATCAGTGGACAGCCCAATCTAGCCACAGTCACCCCCTATGATGGGTCAAGAAACACAAGCAGCTGATTCAACAGGTTGGAAACAACCTCCTGGGTCAGAAGAGAAAAAATTAAACATTAAAATATTGCCCAATTTGTTCTAAGTATCACACTTTATCTTTATAGGCACTTTTTCAGCTGCATTTCTTGCCCGTCTAGAGTATCCCTTCCATTCATCTATCATTATATGCTCACAGGTCTTCACTGTGCTGCTTAGAAATCAGGGACAACATGAAACAATCAAAGTGCTGCAGGAAAACCTGAGTCCATATTTGCCATGATGAATCTCATTATAATAAGCTATAAATTAATAAAAGTGAAGTTAATGCAGTAACAGGCTGGAGGGACACTGTATTCTGTAGTCCTAACCTTTTATAGAATCATTGTTTAAAGAATACTTTTATCAGAAGTGGCCTAAGAATATTGTTGTTTCCTTTATTTTAACATCATATCATTAAAATAAATTTGAGTTGGTCCTGGGACAGATCCTGATCACAATCTGTCCTAGCACAATCAGTGATTATCCTGGATTGCGGTTCCCTCACAAACGGCCACCCGCCATATGCGGTTGCAAATTCTTGGCACTAATCATTCATCCATTAATCTAACCCCTCGCCAGCGGCCATCCTGCAAACATGGCCAGCGGCCATGTTGAAGCCCAATGTGTGACAACGGTCTGAAATGTAACTTCTGTTACATTATTGACCAGTTATTACTTTTTGAGTTTTATTACCTTTTTTTTCTAACAATTCGGGTCGTTGTTACATATCGGTCTCTAACAAGCCCCAAAAGACAAATACTTTAGTAAGTCTATATAGAAAATACAGGCCCCTAAAGTAGAAACTCAATGCAACAAAAGTTAATGAACCTGTGACCACTGACACCCAAGTTAGAAAACCAGTGATCACTGAAACACAACTACATACATGCATGATTTCCACTTAGCCAACTTGCTAGAGCATGGTTATAAATGAGCTACAAACACCAGACCTTTTTTTAGTTTGGAAACTGTGGCCTGTGTATCTGCATGTCTGCATCAGGGCACCACATGAAAAGGAATTGACAGAAGAACTGAAAAATCTGACTGTGAGACGTCATAAATACTCAAACGGATATAGGAACATCAGCATCCAACTAAAACTCTGAGAACTACTCAGAACCGCACTATCCGTCCTCCAGAAATGATGCCACAGACAGTGTGCTGCTATACAAGCACACGGCCAAGTACTTCAGACTTGGCTCAGGCGTTGTCAGTGGAATTCAGAGTTTCTGTGACAGCTCAGAGAGTGCGAAGGACATTGCATAACAACAACCTCTGTGGACGTCATCCGAGAGAAAAAACCATGTGTTCTTCAGCACAAAATCACCAGAGTAAACTACTAAAAAACATTAAAAGAAGTATGATAAATATTTGGACCAGAGTCTTTGGTCAGATGAGACCAAAATAAATGTGTTGACCCAGATGGATTCCAGGATGTTTATTGTGAACCTGGCCAGTAGAACCAGCAGTCAATGCTTTGTTACGACAGTGAAGCACAGAGGTAAGACTGTGACAATATGGAGCTGCATGAGTGCAAATGGTGCTGGAGAGCCTGTGGATATGAGATGACTCCCCATCTGCAGGAACTTGGAAAAAGTGGAATATTCCAGCAAGATAATGATCCAAAGCACACAGCCAAAATCACACTGACTGAGTTTCTGACAAAGAAAAATTTAAAAACAATGACCTGTCCAAGTACGCTGGCTGACTGGAGTTGCACTGAGGTGTACTCACTCCTGTTGCAGACTGTATAAAAGATGGATGAAGCCACCATGACAACACACACTGGTTTCTGGAATACGGTTTTGAAGCCTGGAGTTTGTAAATTGGCCGTCAACTTCTTTTGAAATCAGACATAACAAGCAGGGTGTGGATCTGACCGAGAACTCCAAGACACTAAGTCCACCCACCCTGTCAGGTGTACTGCGACCTGTCAATCAACAGGTAGCCCCACCCTGAAACATACCCTGCTTTATCATCTAGTATACTGTAAATGGGGACATAATTTACAAAATGGACATCATGCTGATGTTCAGGAAGCCTTGAAACTAGTGACTGAGACCTTAAAGGTTTACTGAGGTAACAGATCAAGAGAAAAGTAGGGTCATTGTCTCATAGACTTCTATACAATCAGACTTCTTTTGTAACCAGAGCCTTCGTTGCCTGCTGGCTGTGAGAAAGAATGCAGGTGTGAGGCATTTCCATGTTGGCTTAACATTTCTGATTTGGCAGCTACATCTGTCTTATATATACAGTCTATGGGAGCACACATGTTTATAGCAACATCCATCTTCTTTCATTAAGACTTTTGGTTGAACACATTTGCAGTTGCGACTGAACAAATATTTGGAGGAGCTGTTTAACTGTTGCAGCAAACTGGTGCGGCCTGCACACAGATACAGTATGCTTACACAACTGACCACTGACCCAACAATCCAACATACACAGTGTTCCTGGGTAGTTTATGGACTGTATATGTGTTTGTGTGTGTTTATATGTGTTTGTGTGTGTAGGACACAGAGACATACCTATTCCATAGACTGTATATAAACACTATGAATTATTAGAACAGCTAAAGGAGTGCCGTTACGCTCAAGCTCTTATGATACAAAAACAGATACTGTCACTGGCAGCAAATCTGCTGAAACTCGAAGAACTGCAGACATGGAGAGTGTCACTGTACACTTGTGTCATGTTCTGTCCATATTCCTTCTAGAGACAATAAAGACCCATAATGCAAATTATTAAACTCTAGAGTGAAGACTTGGTTGTAGTGAGGCTAACATTAGGGGGAGGGTTAGCAGTATTTTTTCAGCATCACTAGGCAAAAATTCCATCCTAACCTTGCAGCATGTTGTAACTGAAATGGAAGTCAGCATAAAGTCCTCTAAAGTGATGGATGAAGCAGCGTGTGTGACTGTATTGTAACACACATGTGACCATTCTCCACAGACTGGTTACACAGGCAGCACGACTGCCAGTTAGGGAAGATATTAAAGTCCCTCTACAGTCATTGAACAAACACATATGAACCCATCTCAGTGTATCAGAGGTACATATTTTGAAGATCACTGTGTAACTCTACACTGTTGCTTCCTCTAGGATGTGCAGATCTATGAAGTCCTCACCTCTGTCTCTGGTATTTGCTGCAGCTCGAGCACACCAGCTCAATCTCAACTCTGTTGTTCGAGCCAGGATCTGAATTTAAAGAATAAGGATACAGAATGCCCCACTCTGCAAGCTGACTGTATGAAGCCCTGGAAATCTGAACCCATGTTTATGAGACTGTCATTAGTACTTACAAGGTGGTAACACTCAGCCATGATGTTTACTGTTTATTTCAGTCATGTCTGAGCATTTACTGTAAGTATACCAATACATTTCTACACTATAAGCTGTACACTTTATCACTATTTAACAACCAAATGTTACATATTCTTCTCAAAACTGTTCATAAACAATGTTAAACTCTAACTATGTTGTAGCTGTGTCACAGCCTGCAATAGGTAATACTGATGAGTATAACTGCTATTTGTTGTTAGCACAGACTAATAGCCAAATCTAGTAGCATCAAATTGAACTGATAAAATAAACCAGAGTTATTCTTTGGCAAGTTTGGTGGAGTGTGCCTGGCAGAGGTGGACGCTCGATGGATGGATGGATGGATGGATGGATGGATGGATGGATGGATGGATGTAAGGAAGGAAATGTGAGAGTTTACCGTGCTGGGAAGTCCGTCATGAAGAATTCTGGGACCAGCTCTTGGAGGGGAACTGGCTGATCAGGGTGTTGAGGACAGATGATGTGCTCCTTGTCCATGGCAGCTAGCACACAGTCCTCCATGTTAAAGTAATGAATCCCTGCTCCTGCTCCTGCTCCTCCACTATCTTCTCCACGTCCTGCCCTCTCTCTGACCTGGCTGGACTGGTTGGTTAGGAGCTTCTGTCGGTCCAGTGAGGAACAGACTGAGCAGGGTGCATACTGCTCTATGAGCAGATTCCCATCACTCTCAGTGGCTGTCAAAGCTAGAACAGAAAGATTGAGACAACAGACAAGTACAGTGTATAATCTGTTGTTTGTTTGAGCCTCAAAATTAGACCATGATGCACAAGATGGTGTATCTCAGGTGTATGGGTACTACTTTTTAGAGTAACTTTTTTCATTAGGGCCCAAGCATGAACTGCTGCAAAGACCCTCTAGAAACTGCTGTTTATTATTAGTATCGGTGAACTGTGCTGCTTTTATCAGGAGCCCAGGCAGAGAAAGCAGCAGGGACTCTAGGGCCTTTATGGCAGGTAGTACAAAGGTAAATTGGGGTTGAAAATATTGTGATGGAAAAAAAAAAGATCCATATCTACCATAAGAGGATGCTACCATAAACACAAACCCATTTTATTAAATACACATTCCAATGTTTTATATGTGTTACTTAAATGGTGCTTATTCTGCTAACATAGGCTGCTCTCATCTTTGATTTTGTACATTATTTGCTGGCAACATGACTTTGCTTTTGGATAGCCAAGTGTAAATTTTTGCTAACCCAATATAACTTTTTATTTTTTAAAAATATTTTCTGGTGAGTTTTTCCATTTTTAATGATGGGGAGAGACAGGAAAAGGAGGTAGAGAGAAGAAAGAAAGAGACATGCAGCAAAGGGTCGTGAGCCGGACTCGAACCCACGACTGCTGCTGGTGACCTGCGCCTACACAGCAATGGCCTAACTCAATGAGCCACACTGCAGCCCAAAAAACCCCAATATAACTTATTTAAACAACCTTCAAACTACATAACATTTTACAATGTCAATAATCAAAATGTATTGTGAATGCACCTTTAGAGGGTGCTGTAAATTTTCATTAAATGCATACTTATAGCCATTTTCTAACTTCATAAGACACATTGTAGTTGCTGGTGAACCAGTCGCCTCAATCAGCTGGTTTGTTTGTGTTAGTGATCCGAGCTAACGCATTAAAACAAGAAGGTCACGCAGTTACAGAGGGACAAGAGTCTTGTTCTCGCCAGTGAAATGTACTGTTTGTATCAATGTGGTTTGTTGCTACGAAGAGAGCAGTAACCGCTTCAGTTCTCTGATGGAAGGGGCTGTCTGACGGTGAGATAAAGCAGTTCAAATTAAAAGCAAATTTGTTTTTCTTGGTCAAGAGCTCGTTTAGATTTATTATGTCAAGACTGTGTGATGCCAAAAGCAGTAATATGGCTGCATGGCCTGCATGTAGCTGTGTAATCCTGTGCCTTCCTGTTTGTTCTAGAACTGCCAATCATATCTGTTTAAACTGGACTCACAACTGTGAAATGTCTACACAGCAGCATTAACTTATTATATAACTCCCACCACTTCATGTTAACAAGTCAAAGAAGAATCATGTCAAAGAATAGTCAGAGTGACATATTTACTTGACTTAAGCAGGCCATAATATACTGAGAAAACTGGATGCCTCTGTCAGCTTTTGCACAATACCGATGATGTTAAATCCAAACGGCTAAAGCAGTTTTTAGGGGCTATGACATCCCTGCCATTTGGCCACATTTCGCTTTCAATTAAACAGATTTCAGCTTGTTTAGTTTTTGTAACCTTACAGTTTTCTTATAGTCAAATGGAGCATTTGGGTTGGTGCAGCCTTCATTTAACAAATGACTGAACTGTGGCCTGTAAACGGCGACACTCTGTGTGACAGCTCACCTGTCGGATACGAAGGAAAGCACACAGTGGGAGTTGCACTGTGTAGCATAATTATAAGTAATTATGACGTTACTTCTGTGGTTCCATGTGCACAAATGTGTGCAACTGTCTTGCTTTAGAGATCCTCATATGGATTTTACACCCGTCTGATGCTGCAGATATTTTCTTGTTGTGGCCCCAAAACTTTGGTGTTGTGTTTTATGTGGCAGCTCTCTGGCTGGGCAGAGCTTCCCATCATCATCTAATTAACCTCAGTGTCCCTGGGTTATATAAGTCAGCCTGTTGAGTTGGCATATGTTGCTCTCTCGCCCTGCATTCACATGTTCTTTGTGTTAGTTTGTCTTACACTAACAGCATAGTAACACACACTAACCACCGCCATCACACACTCTTACACACCTCTGATCCTGACTACCACACCTCACTCTCACTATGTGTGCATGTACATGTGGAGCAACAGCAGTAGCTTCATTAATGAGGTTTAACTATAAATTATCCAGACAGGAAGAAACCAGGATGGCCAGTCAGGATCTAACATACTATGAACTTTTCATCACCTCAGACAGGAAAACCTTCACACAGAGTCACAGTTTATCAGCTGCAGTTTAATACTTTGTCACATCGCAGCTGTCCTCAGGTTGAGTCCTGAACTTTCAGTTTCACTGTTTAAGAAATCAAATCAAGTGGACTGTTAGTTCTTTCAACACTTTAATCAGCTGCCATAAGCTTAGATGTAGTCTGTAAGTGCATTATTACGCAACATACATCACTTGTGTCTAGTCTGCCATAAATGTCAAATATGGCTTTCTCTGTACTGTGGGGTTATGTCTGAATGAAGAGAATGTCTTTACTTTAACGGACTAATGAAGCCAGCAATGTTCCATGTCCCATGTCTGGAAGAGGCTTTAGAGTGATTACTGGTTGATTTTATATGATTTTTCATGTCAGTCTATGTGAATTTTGGAATACTTCTTAACTAAACCTTTGAAATCACAAGCAGCATCCTGGGTTGAATCCTCCCTTAAAACCAGAAGTCGCACACTTAGTCGATCATCCACTGCAGTAGGTGGCGCTGTCTTAAAACTCTAGACTTGCAGCCCTAGAAGTACACTCCTACGAGTGCAATCCGGAAAGTGCAGCTTCCAGGGCTGCTGGCACATATTGGTCCCAGAGTAAAAGGCTTTGTATTCAAGACCTGTTGCAATAGCACCACTGTGTGGTCTGTTACAACAACACAATGCAGCAAGATTGCCAAGTGCTCGCTCTTCTACATGCTTTCAGATACAAACAAGCTTCCAATTGCTGTGCATGTTACATCTACAGGTGAATGTACCAGACTTTAAAGCCTGCTGCCGCAGCATTGACCTCTGTACTACTACTGGAAGTGCAAGACAGCTGGACCGGTTGTAAGCTTCTGCAGCTTCAAGCAAGCTGCAACAGCCTTCAGCAAACACACTGCATTTTCATCAGGTAAAACAGTCAAGTTAAACTTGACTTTTTGGTGCAGAGCAAAGGTTCTTGCAGTTCAAAGGTGGATTACATCCTGGCAGTTTGCTCTCTCTGAGGTTATTTGAGCCTCTCCAAGTGATGGGTTGTGTTAAACCACATGTTAAAACCCTATTTGGCAATATACTTCACTTACTAATTTGGCGAGTAAAGCTTAGTCTTATACACGTACACAGTTCTTACATTTCTTCACACACAAATTCTGCCTCTGTGATTGAATTAGTTACAGTGATCTTGGGTCAAACATAAATCTGTATGTGTAAAGCAGTCTCTGTATGTGCATATCAAAGTGATTCCATTTCTGTCTGACCTGATAATTCATGATTTCATGCTGCACTAACCCCCATTTACCTTCATCAAAATTATTGTATCCACTGAAACAGAGAGTAGGGTACTAACCGGGAAACCACTGCTCAATTAGAGAGTTGACGTGGTCTGTGATGAATGCCATGGCAGAGAAATCCCTCGTCTCTGACTGGCAGATGATCTTTATGCCTCCACTCTTCTTCTTCTTCCAGTTGACTTCTGATGACTCCACGCTGCAGAGACATAAACATGAGTGACCAGCTGGTCTCACTTAAGTTCAGTCTGATGTCACCACCTCTTGATTCAACCTGTTGACTGATTGTAGCAAACCTTGAAAAAGACCCCATTTTTGTTAAATCCCCTGTAGGACATTCAAATCTACACACCTTCTGGGAACCAGTAATCCTGTTAAGTAATATTGCACTGGCTGTTGTTGAAGTTTGAATTTCCTTTATCCCGTTCAGAACTTTCTCCTTTCTGAGGCTTTGAATCTAATTGAAGGTAAACATCCTTAAAGTTTGCTGAATTTCCAAACTCATTAATCTAATGAATTATACCCACATCCTTCTAGTCCCAGCTCTGACCTGAGGCAACCTCCATCAAAAGTGACCAGCAGCCCCTCCTTCCAGTAGATGGTCTTGCTGCGTCGGACTCTGAAGGTACTGCAGCGGCTCCTCTGCTGGCCTCCAGCAAAGCTGTAGATCACAGAATTCCTGCTCTGCCTGCCCCTGGTGGATTTTGTATCGGTCTGAAATGACTGCATGGACACAACATTTCAGGCCTTGAATGTAAAAAAAACTGAGAGAGCAAAACTGGTGAATGATGAGAATCTGTTGGCTTCAGTACCTGCAGGTCCATCTCTTTCAGGCTTATGAGCATCCTAGCAATGAAGCGCTCCCAAAATCCTGCAGGAACAAAGCTCATCTTGAAAAGGCGCTGGAGGGTGTTGTTTGTCTGCTGGCGAAAGGCGTAGATGTCCATGGCTGGCTTGGGGGGAAGGAGGTGGGGTAACAGATAGCTACAATAAGAACAAAAAACACATTTACAATTACACACTTGTGTATAAACTTCTTGCTTGATGTTCAGCACACCTGCATGATGTTTATTGTTTGTAGGTTGCTTTCTGACACTACCTTTCCATTTTTGGCATTATGTGATGGCTTATGTGTTGCTGCCTCTTGAGGGACATAGCTCATTATTATTAACATTGCATATGGATGCTAAGCTGGATGCTTGTTAAGTGTTTCCTAGGATAATAGCGCTATTAAAAGCAGCTGCTAAAACGTTGAAGGATTTTTACTAGGGTTTGTATGATTGTTACTAGTGTTCACTTGGACACTCTACCAGAGGGTTGCTAGGGAGTTGTTTGCGTTGTTAGTAGATATCATGTCAGTGATGCTGGAGGGTTCCTGAGATGGTTAGGATGGTTGCAATGGCGATTCTGGACATTTACTGGGTGGATAAGAGGAGTGCTGTATGGTTGCCAGTGGGGCATATTTTAATGTAATATGTCGTGTGGTGCAAAAACGGTGGGACTAAATATGCTGGGAAAAGAAACCAAAAACTTTGGATAGGATACGATCACTGCTGCTCTGAGCTTTCTGCTACGATATTTTTGTGTACTCTGTGGAGCACGCATATATAATAGAACAAAGGCCAAAATATACAGGGAACCACAATTTGTATGGGCTTGTTTTACCTATTGTTGGCCACAGGCAGGGCAATCTCAAACTTGGCCAGAAACTGGAAATACTGTTCCTCTGTCTCCTGAGTGATGCCTGTTCCCACCAACAGCATCTGCACAACAGACATCGTCACAGGCGTCACCATAGAAATCCTGTATCATCATTAACACACAAAATAGCACAGAAACATGAGCATCCCAAGTCCCACCCTGAGGTCTGAAGCTTGGATCAGTCCATTCCTGGCTATAGAGCGAGAGGACTTGATGTATATAATCCTCTCGAGGCATTCGGACAGCCACACAGGACACAGGAAGTAGAGGGTGCACAGGCCATGGCTGGTGTCAGGGAAGTGCAGCAGAGTCCCTGTGTCTATTAAGAAATGAATGGCTGGGTGTGGATGAAAACAAAGAAGAAGAAAGCCATAAGTATGATGTTTCCTGATAAATTATGGTCAGTGTTGCTCATCTGGAAAATAAGGTAAATATCCTGGTTCAGCAGCAGCAGATCTTTATCTGGACAGTCTGACAATCAGGAAGTCACTACCACCTCACCAGTCACTCCGACACCTCTTGTACTTAAATGGGCACATACATAGCACAAAGTCTAAATGAGCTTGCTGTGGTTTTTTTAATTCTCCTTATACAGTCTCTCTGCATCAGATGTTCAGTAAAACTCAGGGCAAAGAGCACAAGTCAATCCAATCACATCCATCACATATCACATACAGCACAATGGAACCAAAAGCTTTGGCCATATTGTCTCTGTGAATCTAAGCAGGTTGAACTGTTTGCCATGTTCAACAAATTATTTTGACATTTTAGGCTGAACAAGTCACAGTACCAGTCTGCAGGTCCTCGTAGTCTCTTATGTCACTTCCTGGGTTCTGTTTAATGATGTTATCCAGCTGGACATCGGTGAGATACTGGACTTCTCCCTCAGCATGTCGCCTCTGCTTTTCTGCTATGACTGCTTCCTGAAGTGTCAGGTAGCTCCTGGGAATCTGGTAGAGGAGACAAGGAGAACAAAATCTATATGTGCTATAGAAAAACACAGGAAGAAAATACTTGATCATTATGGCATGCATGGGATTTCTATGATTTTCTATGTCATTTATGAGAGGCTCTATAATAATTATCAATCTCTATGGTGTATATATGTCATCAATGCCTAACCTTCCATGCAGTGGTTTCACCTACACAGTAAAATCTAATGAAATTCTTTTTTGACTTTTGGCTGCAGAAACACAACAGTTTTTAATTCCAGTAATTATACTGTGACTTTTACAACTCTTGTTTTTTTAATGCTGTTGTGTGTCACCAGTTCTTCCTTGGATCATTTCAAGTATGCTTTGTTATTATTAAAGCTCTGGTCCTCGTTAAGAGTTCTGATTGGACAAACAGCAACAGTGGTACATGCATGTGCTGCTGTATGTGTACATTAAGCAGCCTTTCTCTGTTGGTTCAAACGGTGAAACTTAGTCTACAAAGACACACAGCTCAGAGCATCACAGGCCACACTGCATCACTCACCAGTCTGCCTAGAAGTCTGCTGCCACAGGTTGAGCTGCTGGTGTCTTTCATGGAGAGAGCCACATTGTAGATCAGCGTCTTCAGACCATCTAAACCCTCCAGGGTCTTACTGGACACTTCACTGAGTGACAACACACAAACACACTTGAATACTTTCTTCAGACAGATGAAAGTAAGCCGGATATTTACGATGCTGAAACAAGTGGCTTGACACATGCAGAAACACTGCAACAGCTTCTTATCAATACAAATGCACAAACAATAAAACGTGAAATGTATGCTTACTGCAGGTGTTTATAGGTGATGTCAGGGTAGCCAGTGGCTCGAGCCCCTGATGGAGATCGGCACAGAGCCAGAACATAGGCTCTTAGTGTTGCCAGTCTCTCTGTGCGAAACTTGGAATCAATGAGATCTAAATGTGTTCCCACAACCACCACAGCAGAGTTAGGCGCTCGAGCCTGTAGGCAACACCACACAGATGGAAACATATTTATTAAATGTTCAATATGGGAAAAAAAGCTCTGATTTGAAAAATGGTCAGTCAGATAATCAAATGAGCAAGGGCTGTGTCTCTATGCATGCCTGCATCATTGCTCTACATGGTAAATAATCACCAGAAGATTTAGAAAAATCTAAAGACTGTGAGACTTCATGAAGACAGAAAAGGATACAGGAGATCAGTCAAAACACAGTTCACTACAGACGAGCTACAGCACCACTGATCAGAGGGCGCAGTAAACTGTCCTTCTAATATGATGCAAAGGACAGTGCACTACTGTGGACTACTGTGGACTACGCTATTTCAAAAAGTTCTTGGCCTAAACAGAAACACGGGGTGTTAAGTCCCACTTTGGGCCATATTTTAAGCCTTATATCACTTTAAGTTCAAAGTTTTAGTTTAAATAGTCTCCGATCGTGTGCGAGTTTAATTAAGAAAGCAATTAAAGTTGACATGAAAAGTCCCATATTTGAGCAAACATTATCAAAAACTGATACTGCAGAAGTCAACCAGTGATATCCTCTGAATCACATGTAGTTGCATGTCACAATAAAACAAAACAAAACATATGGAATACTTTGACATATGAAATACCTGGTCACAATAGTGAGAAAAAAGTGTTATTTACAGGAGAATAACATTTTTTATTATGGGGATATTTTTTATTTTGGGACTCCACTTTGTAAGAATAAACCAGTGGTGTCCTTCATGCTGAAGAGAACTGAGTCTGTCATCAAAAATAAAGTTTACATACAAACAAGTACTGAAAAAATAAAAGATGTGAATCTCAGTAAACAAAAGTTGCACTGAGTTCTGCTTTATGAAGTTCCTACTATAGGTACTGTAGTTTTAATCTCTATCTACACTACAGCAAACATCTACTGTTTAACTAAGAAGTAATGCAATAACTGTAAGGCGACACAATTTTAAATCAGTTGGGTTTTTTTCAAAAGGACATCACTTTTACTAAATCAGATGTAAATCCTTGCAGTAGACTGGCTATTCCTCTCTGAGAACACATGTAGTTAGTCAGGTGATCATTTGAGCTCAGCCAGTGTGGGGTGGAGTGTTGATAAATGTGTTCTATTCTTTACGTTCAGTTAAGAGTGTTTCACTCCTAAGTTGACTATTTAGAGTTCAATTTTCAGGCCCTTGTCAGCTGCAGGTGAGTTAGCTGAAAAGCAGAAACTCTGGGATCAGAGACAAATTGACAGGATCACATCAAAATAATACTACATTCACAAAACTAATAGGACAACAAAAACAGCAAACAGGAAATTCTCCCTCTGCTTCAATTGAAATATCACTGCTTCAACTAACCACACTAATTAGAACAAACAACTGTTACAGCTACAGTGTTAACACTTCAATAAACAATTGCATGAAATGATGAAAACATTTTCTGCATCATCTTGCTTCCATTAGATTACATTCATTAACCTCTGGTTAGTTTATTTAATCAGGGAGTCCAATGATTGTTCCTTTAAAACCAGAACACACCTCTCACCCGCTGGAAACACAAAGACTGTCTGTTCGTTCAGCACTAAACTCTGGTCCTGTTCATACACCTTTGATTTCTCATTAAAGTCCAGTTTAAACTACAGATTATCAGCCGTCTGCAGAACAGGCAAGTTAAAATTTACCTCGATGTTGAGCAGCCATGTCTGCAGGTTGGCCACAGCCTCCTCTCCTAGAGCAAGGTTCCAGATCACCACGTACAGGGCCTTATCAGTGAAGAAACACTGGTTCACCGTGGACATGCTGGCTTGACCTCCAATGTCCCACACGTTGAACATCACAGAGTCCTTCTGTACATAACAACACATGAAATAGCTCAGCTCTAAAGAGGGGAATGCATGGGTGAATATGAGACGAGCATGAAATAAAAACTGTATATAAAAGACTCAAACTGTCCACAGTCCCCACTGTGAACAGCTGAACTCCATTCAGAAAGATGAACAGTAAAAATAAAAGCCCTGAGAAACTGCTGCCATGTTTAGAAAATAATGCATAAAAAACAGGGTTTAGAAACATTTAAAAACACAAGACATGTAACATCACATGTAAACTGAGGAAGAATTATTATGATTCTCCCCTATTTGTATTTCTCATATCAAATATAAGCAGATTTGTGGCATTGACCATATCAGCACCTTAGTAGAGAAGGTCACATCTCCTTGAGTTGCATCCCTTCAACTGAAACACTGTTATGTCTTCAAGTGCAAAAGGAGGACTCAAACATCTGGTGAAATGAACCAGAAAACTGCAATCGGGGTAGCTGGAGACCATGGTCAGAGATCTGAAGGCAGGGAAAACTGGACTCCAGAGGATGACCTGATAGCAGGGGCTGCTCAGGACCCGGAAACTGAGCATAAAGACAAGGCTGTTAAAATGGACGGTCCAGAGGCAGCTGGAGCAGACAGGACGGGTGGAGAAGGGGAGCTGGTAGCAAAGTCGAACACCCTTCAGGACCCAGGCAGGGGGCAAGTGATGAAAGAGACCCCTTCTAAAAGCTGAACTGGAGGCAGGCAACAGAGACCGACCCCTTCAGAAAGTGGGACAAATGGTGAAGACGTAATCCTTCTGGAGGTCTGGCAGGAGGTCAGCAAAAAAGTTGAAGCTCTCCCAGGACCTAGGCAGAGGGCCAACGGTGATGGAAAAAGCCCTCTGGGGGTCAAGCAGGAGGCTGACAGTGAAGGCGGAAGCCCTTCTGTGGTCAAGTGAGCAGCTGGCAGCAGAAGAGGACAAGACAGAACGTAAAATAAACCATGGCAGCCATGAAAGAGACTTTTAAAATCAAAAAGAAAAGTATCCAAAACTAAACCAAAACCATGAAAAGCACACACTAAGACAATACTCAGATCATCAGTCTGCTGAAGTTAATTAACTTGTAGCCAGTGTCTGCCTGTTATGAAAACCTGGTTTGTGTGCAAAAAGGACAATCTGTGATATGGCTGTCCAGTGCATGCAGATCCAGTATGGGACTCATGCCCACCACGGAATCCAGCCATACAAAGCCGATGTTGGCAAAGGAGACGGTGCTGATTTACTGGGAGGTCACTCTGTTCCCTTCACCATCAGTCGCACTCAAGGGACCATGTGTTTTTTCTTATTGCTTGAAAAAGTGCAGCATGCCAGTCGCTGACATTCTCATCTGTCATGCAAGGTGGGAACAGTGGCACAGCATTGTCCAGACCAGCAGCT
Organism: Dascyllus trimaculatus; assembly: GCA_024666655.1. Lineage (NCBI taxonomy): Eukaryota > Metazoa > Chordata > Actinopteri > Pomacentridae > Dascyllus > Dascyllus trimaculatus. The sequence goes on along the minus strand of CM045445.1, from coordinate 3,466,830 downwards.
TGTGACTGAATGAGACAGTGGGGGAAGCTTCTGAGCAGCTGAGCCTGACCTCTGCTTTCAGCAGTCTCCTCCTTGGCAACAGCAGCTTCAACAACATTAAGTGCTGACTAGCATCCTAGTCCCTTACCATCTGATCCACATGAGACCAAGTGGTCTCATTCCTCCCATTTTCAATTGCTTCAGTGCTGAAACAGCCAAAGAACAAGGTAAATGAAACCTTGCAAATGTTTGAGGTATGTTTAGGGTCATTATCCTGCTCCAGTATAAATCCTTCTCCTCAAAGCCAGAGGGTGAAGTATGTCTGCAGAACAGAGTAGTACTTCTCCGTGATCGGTGGGTAGTCGATTCAGTACTGTTGTCCAACTCCAGAGTAGGAAAAACGCCCTCAGTCTTGAATTTTCCTACCACCATATAGATATCACTCTCTCTCTTCATAAAGTATAATTGAGGGTGATGGGAAGATCATTCGTTTTGGCAGTATTTGGTCATAAACCACAGTTGTGGACAAATTGTGTTAGGGGATTAGAGTTCATCCTGAAGGGAATGTGAATAAGTGCTGAATTTCATGACGATCCAACAGATCCATACAATTAGGACTTTGTGCTGTCTGTTTGTTTGTGTCTCTCCTTTTACTACAAAATTCAATCTATTAGTAGTGCAGGAGGGAAAGCTGTTGGACCAGTCATTAGCACTGAGCCATGACTGTTTGTACATAATCAGTGGCATAGAGTTTGGACCAAAGTGGACGATTGTGGCTAAAATCACTTTAAATTTTCCTGAAATGCTCTCAGTTCTAGAAATCCATTGAATCCAAAAGCAGACTGAACTCATCAGTCCCATAGTACAGGTACACCAGAACTACAGGATTTTAAACTACCTTCAAAAGGAGCTTTCATGGTCTGAAATCTAGACCATTTACTGTGTGTGTGTGTGTGTGTGTGTGTGTGTGTGTGTGTGTGTGTGTGTGTGTGTGCAGTGAGTGTATAGCACACGGATGTGCTGCTTCCCTCACATTGTTTTTGCCTCGGTTGGGTTTGTCCAGCTCCCAGGTGGAGGTAGAGATGCTGCGTTCTGATAGGGTGAAGGGGAATGCCCTGCCGGTCTGCAGAGCCTCCAGAAGGGCCGTCTTCCCCTGTCTCGATGGGCCGATCACAAGCATCTTCAGCAGCTTACAAGGCTCTGCTTTTCGAAGGTCTGCCCGGAGGAAAGCCAGGACAGACGCAGGACCTGATCAAGCAGAGAGGCAAAGATCTGTTTTTGAGGATATTACATTATATTACATTGCAAGTTACCAAGAAACTACAGAGAGGGCATCAGCGCAACAAACCAAATACATTACAATAAAGGTAAATACACATTTAACTGTACCTTCTTTTCTCACTTCCGGGGGGACGTTAGTGATGTTGAGATCTTCAGTGTCCAGCTGCCACAGGTTGGACAGCTGACCAAGCTCTGCTGGAAGTTCCCGGATTCCAGGATTACTGTTACCAGAGTGAGAAAACATAGGTCAGCCACTCACGCTGAAGGGAGGATTTCAGAAGACATGATCTACATTATTTAGTTGTCATGATCCTTTATTGAAAGAACCAACCAGGAGCAGCGGTTAACAAGGAATGACCTAATTTAGGTGGCCAACCTAGAAATACTGGTAATTATTTTTGTTTATTGTTTGTTCAAATAACTTCTAACATTTCACTTTAATGGCAACATACAGTTTAAAAGTGACACATTTTAACATATTCACATTCCAATCCATGAGCACTCAGTAGCCATTACTATACTATGCATCATTATTACTGCATTATTCCAGGAGTACTCAGTCCTCAAGGTTTGGCCTACATCTGTCTCAACAACACATCTGTAAAGTTCCTTGCCTGGATCTTGCACAGTTGTGCTGCCATCACATTGACAAAATCTCCCCACAGATTAAACAAATAAAAACCTACCAGTGAGTTTTTGATTAACGTATAACTCTTGCAACTGATTTCACTGAACACTGTTATGTTTTAGACGTTTGTCTTGAGCATAGACAGAGAAAGACTGAGGGACTCACTTGGAGAGGTAGAGCTCAGTGAGGCTGTGCAGACCACACACAGACTGGGGAACACACTCCAGCTGGTTGTCATTTAAGAAGAGCACTTCCAGTGAATCCCGCATAACAGTGGAGAGCTCTATGGGGCACACTGCCAAAACACAGCCATGCAGAGGGTCACAGCATGTGTGCTCAAACACATGCACAAACTCACAAAGAAACATAATCAGAACCCCGCTACTACTGGAACAAGTTTATACACTAGAAGCAGCAACTTCCACAGAACTAGATTCTTGATATGATGCCATTCCTCTGAAACAGCATGTGAAACACGCACTTACATTAAGGTCAGTGAGCTCAAATTATAAATACACATATAAAAATAGATACATCTCTATAAAAACGACCAATAGTGGCAACTAATCTTTACAATTATGAAAAACTGTGAAAACAGGTAGTGATTAGTGCAGACAATAAACAATAATGAAAACAGACAAGCACTACATATCCCAATGGTCAGCCATAATTTTAACGGCGTCAGATCCAGAAAGAATATCACTGCATGGAGATACCTCTTTTAGGACTAAAAGGTCTGGCCTAAATTACAAGTTCTGAAGATACTTTTTGGACACAGTGAGGACAGGACAAAGCTTTCACAAAGACTTGGGTAAATGACTGACTTTGTGTTGTTTGTCACATTCAAGGTACAAATGACTTCAATGCATTTAAAGCACATCTACCTGGGTCTGGGTCCCTTCTGCTCCATGTAGTCAGGAAGGCCATTCTCCTGGATTTGGGCACCTCCTCTGTTCTAAAAGACACCATTTGAGGTGCAATAAGAAATCCAGTCATGTTAGGTACAAAAGCAATAACCAGGAATGACAACAGCCCTCATATTCAAAATAATAAAATAAACTGAACGCTACTTTTTGACATGACATTCCAATCAGGAGTGCACTGTGTGTTTTTGTTGGTCAATAGACTAACTTTAGCTCAGTCGTACGCGTCAATTCAGAATTCAGGAAATAACCATGGTTCCAGTTTTTGACTACTCTGACATGCCAAAAATGATGATGTAGACTCATTTGTTTGACTAGACCAATCTGTTTTTATCTGAAGACAGTATCACAAACATCCTTCAAAGGTGACAGACCTAATGTGATTTGCATTAAAACAGCGGACTCCAGCGGACACAAAGGAGTGTGTACATGTGGACCTACTTGCCCAGCTGGTTCCTCGAAAGATCCAACATCTTTAGCTGCGAGCACTTCCACTTATTGGTGGCTGGGAGTGTTGCAATGTGATTCCCAGACAGCCTCAACAGGACCAGAGCCTAACAGGAAAATGAGTGAGAGGAGGGGTGAGATACTGTAAAACACACATTTGCATTTACCTCTTAAGAACAGACACTTGACTGACTGGTTGACTGAAATGATGAGAACATTGCAGTTTGTGGTGCCCCAAGCTAATAATTATTCCACAGCATGAAACACACTAGTGGCTATAAATTCTACCCAGTATACCAGTGTGAAAAAGACATAATGATGAAGCAGTCACAGCTCCCACAATAAAAATGTAGATAGTGTTTATGTGTGTTTATGTGTGTGTGTGTGCATGTGATTTCCAGCATGAATCCGTTCTCAAACTAATAAGTAAAGTAATAAAATTAAATGTATTTGTTCTTTCAATCCATATATTCTTTTTAAACTGCTAATTTGGAATATGCTTATCAGAAAAAAGCACACTAACTAAGGTCTGCTATAATGACTTCTATTTATTCTCTCCTATTTGCTGGTTCTGAACTGGGTGGTAAAAATTCTTAAGAAATACAGATTTTGATCGAAACATATCCCCATGATTAAAAAGTGAAAGCCAAAGTGCAAAAGGGACATTGCGTTGGCTGAAATCATAGACTGTAGGAGAAAGATGGACATACAGTTGTGTGCAAAAGTCAGGGCACCCCTTTAAAAACAGCATATTTTATATATCAAAAAATTAATATCCATATTTATAGTCTTTCTGGGATATGGGAAAAAAGACAATATTATCAGGAAACATTAATGCATAGTTACATTTTATTTTATAACTTGAACAAAATTACAAAAATAAAAAACATCATTTTGGCCTGTGCAAAAGTCGGGGCACCCTGAGAGTTTCAATGTGTCAGATTCTTTTAACAAATTCAGACCTTTACCAGCTCATTAGTCCTGAAGCATGTGTCAACAATTGTCATTAGGGAGCGCCAGCTGGTGTGTATTTCAGGGTTTCTTAAATATGGCGACTCCACAAACCTGTGCAAACAACAGCAATCATGGGTTCCTCTAAGAAGCTAAGTAAGACAGAAAAAATGAAAGTTATTGATGCCCACAATGCCGGGGAGGGCTACAAGAAGATAGCAAAACGTTTTCAGCTTGCAGTTTCCACAGTGCGAGGTATAATTAAGAGATGGCAGGTGAGGGGAACTGTGGAGGTCAAGATGAGATCTGGAAGACCAAGGAAACTCTCGGACAGAACAGCTCGTAGGCTGGTCAGAAAGGTAAATCAAAACCCACATTTGACGTCAAAAGACCTGCAGGAAGATTTAGCAGACTCAGGAGTGGTAGTGCACCCGTCCACTGTGCGGCGATACTTGCACAAACAAGACCTTCATGGAAGAGTCTGCAGAAGAAAACCTTTACCTCCGTCCTCATCATAAAATACAACGTCAAAAATATGCAACAGAACATGTACAGAAGCCTGATGACTTTTGGAAACAAGTGCTGTGGACTGATGAAGTTAAAATAGAACTCTTTGGCCACAATAAGCAAAGGTATGTTTGGAGAAAAAAAGGAGCAGCATTTCATGAAAAGAACACCTTGCCAACTGTTAAATATGGGGGTGGATCCATCATGCTTTGGGGTTGTGTTGCAGCCAGTGGGACAGGAAGCATTGCTCGGGTGGAGGGAAGAATGGATTCCATTAAATACCAGCAAATTCTGGAGGCAAATATCACAGCATCTGTAAAAAAGCTGAAGCTGAAAAGAGGATGGCTTCTACAACAGGATAATGATCCAAAACATACTTCAAAATCCACCATGGACTACCTCAAGAAACGCAAGCTGAAGGTTTTGGAATGGCCTTCACAGTCTCCAGACTTAAACATAATTGAAAATCTGTGGGTAGATCTTAAAAGAGCTGTGCATGCAAGACGACCCAAGAATATTGCAGAACTGGAAGCCTTTTGCAAGGAAGAATGGGGGAAAATCCCAAATGATAGAATCCAGAGACTTGTCGTTGGCTATAAAAAGCGTTTAGAAGCTGTGATATCTGCCAGAGGGGGTCTTACTAAGTACTGAAGGTACTGACGCTGTAGGGTGCCCCGACTTTTGCACAGGCCAAAATGATGTTTTTTGTTTTTGTAATTTTGTTCAAGTTATAAAATAAAATGTAACTATGCATTAATGTTTCCTGATAATATTGTCTTTTTTTCCCATATCCCAGAGAGACTATAAATATGGATATTAATTTTTTAATATATAAAATATGCTGTTTTTAAAGGGGTGCCCTGACTTTCGCACACAACTGTAGGTGATGTCACCTGTTGGTTTCTGGATTGAGAAAGTCAAGCCTGGGTAGGGTCCGAAATCATCCCCTCATTGCCTACTTCCTACTCCCTATCTAGGTACCAAGGTTTATCCTCTGTAGAGTCACAGGGGGGTTGGGGTCTATCCCAGCTAACTTAAGGCACTGTGAGACGACACAACCACTGCACAACCCTGTTAGCACTATAAGATAGCCCTCAGAATCTGTGGAAATGCCACCAATCCTCATTTTTTTCTTTATTTCTTCTAACAATCATGCAAATAATTTTAATGAGAAAAAACCAGGATTGAGTGAGGACTGAGAAGCTGTGTTCATGTCCTCAACAAAAGGTCAAACACAACTACAGTGGGTGTTGGACTCCACAAGGGTTGCAGTTTGTCTGGATCTTGTTTATTATAATAATGGATCTCCGTGCACATGGTGAGGAGGTTGACTAGCTTGGGAACCAGAGCTGTGTCATTGCTCTTTGTGGATAGTTTGGTTCAGTTGGCTTCATCAGGCCGTGACCTTCAGTATACACTGGGGAAGTCTGCAGGCCAGTGACACGGCCAGGATGAGAGTCAGCGTCAGTCACCATGAGGTCATGGATACAAGCGGCCAAAATGAGTTTCCACTGTGGGGTGGCTGGGCTGAGCCTTAGGGACAGGCTGAGCAACTCAGACACCTGAAGGAAGCTCGGGGTAAAGCCACTGCTCCTTCACGTTGAAAGGAGCTATCTGAGGGGGTTTGGCCATCTGATTAGAATGGCTCCATGGTGCCTTCCTCTCAAGGTTTTCCAGGGAAATGCAACTAGAAGGAGACACCAGAGTAAAGACTGCTGGAAGGATTACACATTCCCTCTAGCCCACAGGTGTCAAACTCCGGTCCTCGAGGGCCACTATCCTGCATGTTTTAGATGTTTTCCTTCTTTCAACCCACCTGATTTAAATAATCAGCTCATCATCAAGCTCTGCAGAAGCCTGGTAACGATCCTGATCATTTGAATCAGGTGTGTTGGAAGAGGGAAACATCTAAAACATGCAGGATAGTGGCCCTTGAGGACTGGAGTTTGACACCCCTGCTCTAGCCTATAAACACCTTGTGGTCCACCATGAAGCGTTGCTGGGTAAAGGGACGTCGTCACGCCTTGCTTAGCCTGCTGCCACTGCAGCCCTAACCTAGATCAGCTGAAGAACATGGATAGATCTGACAGCCATAGGAATGGATGATAGAATGCAATTGATCTGATGTTGTTGTTTTTTTTTAAAGGAATGTTTTCAAGGACATTAACTTGCATAAATTTGTGAGTCAAAACTGTCCAAAAACAACTTAACTGTATAATCCACGTAAAACGCAAATTTTTCAATATTACATTTGATTCAAGTACCATATCTAATCTCCAAATTCAATTCGATTATGGCATTTAAAAAACAGAAAAACACTATGGTAAAAGGCAGACTATCTGCACATGATTACAAATGTGAGAAAATCTGAAATCCCTTGTAAGTGCGACCACACTGCAGATGTTTGATTAGAATTTCTTCCTGTGACCAAGTAGAGTCAAACATACAGCAACAGTGCCATCCAGACTTTTCTTGATAGATTATACACAGCAGTCTGACTACTTTGCATATGTTTGTGTTTTTTATTTCTAATTTTACTGAATGCATATTTTTAACTAATAATTTCCCTCCAGCTCTATGATGGAAAACAACAGATCCAGATGGTTCCTACCTCCAGTTCAAAGATATATGAAGGAAGGCTCTTCAGGTTGTTGTCAGAGAAGTCCACCTCTTGTAGGTGTGTCCTCCAAAAGATGGAGATGGTGTTTGGAAGACTCTCAATCACATTGGAAGAAGCTTTGCATTGCTTCTGCAGGGAGAGGAAACAGAAAAACATCAATTTGTGTTACTATGCTGAAATGTTATTCTTGTGGTTATGAATATTTCAATACATGTTTTTATGAGGGACGTTCAGGCCGATCTTTAGATCAGAATCATCAAGAACCAAATAAGATGCTTTGTTTATGTCCGCTGCCTTATGTGTTTGGAAATTTCAATAATGTATTTAACTGCAGTATCAATCAATAATTGATTAATTGAGAGTGCAACCCCTTTTTATTGATCATGCACGGATACAGCTGGATGCAGACCAATGGAATCCTCAAAAACCCCCAGTACACATACTACTGAAATACAGGACTGATGATCTAATTAATCCTAATTTGATTTATTACATTATGTGCTGACCTGAGGTCATTAACCCTCACAGAAGACTTTCTTACAGCTTCCCTTCATCAACTGAACCCCACAATACAAAGTGTTAATGCTGTTAAACAGTACAAGACTCCACCTGGTGGCACAACCAAGTAATGCAGCTAATCTACAGCAACTGAAGTGGGATTTATGAAAATGGTATTGGCAGAAACTAAACATTGACTAAGATAAGATGATGGGAAAAAAAACACACACACACACACACACACACACACACACACACACACACACACACACACACACACACACACAGATATACAAATTAAGATAATGCTGTGATATTTGCCACTGAGTATATACTGTCAGTGAAAGCTCTCTGGTTACTCAGAGCTCATAAGTCCAGCAAAGAATTTAATCTATTTTCTGCCATTCATTTTAATTTCTCTATTTAAAATACAGTCAGTTTTAGATTTTTTTTTCCACCAGGAGTAGACTAAAACCAACAATGTGTTAGCATGTCTCCCAGCAATTCAATATCAATAATAAAGACAATCATGCAAACATTTGTGGAATGCAATACAAAAAGTTGCAAACATTTTGTGCGACCATTCATTGTTCTCCTAAAACAATATGCTTGGAATGGTGGAAAAGCCTCAATGAACATTTACAAAGTCTATCAGAACCTGTGACTGAATGTAACCATGAAAACAGCAATAAAAAGCCAACTGTAATGATGGGCTACCTTAAACTGGGAAATAAAGTATACTTAGAAAAACTTACTTATTTAATAATGAAATAATTCCACACAGTTATACCCAGAGTATCAAACCTGGACAACAGCAACTAGAATGTTCTGTTATGAACAAAAGCAAAACAGGAAGTAGATCAGTATCAGTTTGGCTTCTTACCAGTGGACAAGCCCATGGGTCAGGGAAGGTGATCAGTTTGTTTCTGCTCACATTGAGGAAGCTCAAGGATTTCAAACAGTGCATGACTGCTGTGGTCAGACTGGTCAGACAATTATCAGACACATCCAGCTCCTTCAGCTTCCGAAGACCAATCCAGTTAGTAACTGACAGAATGGGAATAAAGAACACAATCAATCTTTGAATTAGATCAGTATGAAAATCAAGTGCTTTTCCAAGCAAAAATATGTTCTGGCCCTCTTTTCTCCAAGTTTTCTCTTTTACATGGCTTGAACAGCTGATCAAAATATCAGAATAAATCATCTTAGAACCCTGATGGCAACAACACTCGACAACAGAAGCAGCCTAACAAATCAGGAACATGGCAAAGAGTTCAAGGCAGGGACCTGGTCTCCACACTCCCCAGGAACCAATCTGATCAGTCACCCAGAGGATGCACCGGAAAAAGACTGATCCACAGAGGCTCCACCGTACAACCCACAAGACACAAAGATCTGCTCCCAATGTCCTGGAGCCAGACACCACAAGACACCCTCAGAGGTCTCATCTCCATGCTCCAGTGTTTCAGAGCTGTTCTGGTGGCACAAGGGGGACCTACACAATATTAAGCAGGGGGTTTTAATGTTGTGTCTGACTGGTGAGTAAGGTCCATTACAACGTCTCTGACAGAGTACAGTCAGGAGTAATTGGCTGGGGCTGCAAAAAACAAATAGAATTTTTAAAAATAAAAGTATTTTGTTTATGTTATTAACCTAGTTAATGTCCAGTTGTTTAAGTCATCTCACTGTGATAGTACCTACTGTTGTTGTGCTGCTCTCCCATAGACTGTATTTAAAAGATAGACAAAGCCACCAGGTTTAAAATGTGGTGTAGGTACCAGACGTGCCTGGCTTGCCTGAGCTGTCAGATGACATGCCCTCTGTAAGAATCCCAATTTAAAACAGAAACCTCAGTCTTAGCTATGACAAAGGCAGAGTAAAGCACCCAGCTGTATTAATAGGTAGGAATGATTTGTCACTTAATATTTTTTGTGGAAATAATTAAACCCTCTCAAGTCCTGGAGCTCTCTCCGATAAGTACGTGGCTGTCTATTGTTTCACCTCAATTTTTATCACTCTTTGTTTCCTCTGACGGGCTCTTATTCTTTTGCCAGGTAGAGATTACACAGTTACTCCATTTTATCTTTTATTCAAGCGAGCGTCACTTCCTTTCACCTTAACTAAGCTGGAATAGGCTCCAGTAGATAATGGATGGATTATCTGGCAAATCCACTACAAGTAAGCAAGGTGGATTCCTCAAAGTAAGAACATTGCATGGTCACAGCCTTTCAACGGTTTACTGAAGAACCACTACTGCTTTTACAAATACTGTCATCTCTACAGCTCTGACAGCCTGATGGAAAGTTTCAGGAAAATACTAATTCTACTGTCACATCTTGTAAATGTCCTTCCATCTGGTAAAATCCAGGTCTCCATCCTCATAAAACCTCTATTTAAAAAGCACATGGGAACAGAAAGGGCTTACACTCCTTCATCATCTCCTCCATAATAATCACTTCATGTCATTCAAAGACTTGGTCCACACTGACAGGAGAAGGGCAAACACAGCGAGTGAAAAGCAAAGGATTGACATGCCAAGTGAGGATAACGTTGTTTGAGTTGACTAACTCCTTATGGGTATTAAATATAATTTACAATACAAGTGTGGGCTAATAGTTGTGGGTGCATTTATCTATTTTTTGTTTGCTCCCATGTCCACAACCCCAGAAAACTCTTAGAAACACACTTACATACAGATTCAGCCACAGGTTTACAAGTTTACGTGTTTTAGGTGATTTAACAGGTTATTTCAGCCATCCATGGGTCTTAGGGCATGATATGATGGTATGAGTGTCGGTTGTGCTGCAGCTGAAACATCTAACAAAGCAGTAGCTTTTGGTTGGCTCTTTACTGATGACCAAGCTGAGGTTGCCATACTCTTTCAAAATGACTTTAACATGCAGCTGACTTTGTATTCTGCTATTACATTTTAAAAAACTTTATTATTATTGTTGTCTTTCTACATATATACATAGAATAGTTACATATGATGTGAGTTTGGACATACTGGGAAGGAGGTCAAACAGGACTGTGAGCTGGTTCTTGGCAGCAGAAATCTTCTGGATGTGAGTCAGATGGAGAAGTCCGTACGGCAAACTGCTCAGCTGGTTCTGAGAGAGATTTATGTGTTGTAACCTGAAGCACAGGAAAAACTGAGGTTGAGAATCAAGAGTCAGTTTCTTTTACATCAGACAAGCAGCTACTTTCTTTTATCATTGGTGTTTTAAAATCACGGTACCACACTTGAATCCACTGAGCTCCAGAGAGCGACCCATTCTTTCACAAACGTTTGTAGAAGCAGTCTAGGGGCTGGGTTTTATACACCTGTGGCCATGGAAGTGATTGCAACACTTGAATTCAGTCATTTGGAGGGGTGTCCCAATACTTTTGGCAATATATTGTACATGCTGTATGTAAAGACCATGCATGTCATTGTAGACTTGAGTTTTCAATGACTCCTATAACTCTCCTTTATAAGTTTCTGTGATGGAATCAGTGAAACCCATGAGTCACTGTCACAAATAAATAATTGTGCATTTTGGGTTTTTTTTCATAGATTTATGACAGGTCTTCTGAAAACATGACAAAATCTACTGAGTCAAAATTATACATACAGCAACGTGATTAAACACAAACTGTCATCTGCTGCTAAGAGACAACTGGTCAGGATGGTCAAGATTAGTCAATGTCCACAGTCAAGTGTGTTTTCTATCATCATGGCCTGAGAGGCTCCCATGGAAGAAGGAAGGCCTTCCTCTAGGAGCAGCACCTATAGGCACAACTGAAGTTTGCTGCTGATCACATGGACACGGAAAAGCCTTTTGGAGTAAAGTTCTGGGCTGGTAAAAAAATGGCTACATCAGGCTGTGTAGAAATAAGATTGTGTCAGAAAGGCAACAAATTAAGTTGAACTGAACCAATTCTCAATTCTCTCAAGAGCCGGGATCAAAGGTGCAACTACAAGTTTGTGGACAGCTACCAAAAGTGCCCATTTCAGGTGAAAACGGCCGAAGGACCTTTAACCAAATATTAGCATTGCTGTCTGGATGTAGATTTTTGACCCAGTAGATTTTTGCCATTTTTGCAAGAAGTCCTGTAATAAATCTATGACAGAACCAAAATTCAGAGATCAGAGATTCCACCAAACAAAATAAAGAGTTATAGCTGCCATTGAAAAGTCCAGACCGCCATGATATGGGGCAATAACACGGGCAACTCTCCTCTACATGAAGTAGCTAAGGCTAAGCTAAAGAGACACTAGATTTGTCCCCAGGTCCCAGAGGGCATACGTTCACTTAGCAACAGCAGTATCATTACAGACAAGGGTTTTCCAAATGTTGCACATAGAACCTCTAAGTAAAGAAACAAATTGCACAAGTAAAGAGATTGTTATTAGGAAACTGTAGGTCAACTTAAAAAAAGTTCTGACTGTCAGTATTGTGGTCTGGCAGTTTTACTATATCAAAGGATTATTAGTACTGATACATTAATGTGCAAGTAGTGTGTGGTGTTGTATTCTGTTAATATACTGTTGGGTAGTTTAATATATTATGTTGCAATCCTGTGTTTTACATGTGGTTATTGTTGGTGTTTAAAAATCTCCTGCTGAGTAGCCAGTACCTATATGTCAATAGATAAACTAGATCGGATAAAATAGAAATACTCAGAATTTAAAGCAAATCAAAACTGTACTTGGGGCCAGTAACTATATAAATGTACATGTTATCACTTAACTGTTCTTTCTACTGCAAGCTGGTAGTTTGTTCCCATTGATTTGCTGCTAACTTGGGGATTAAGTCAAAATCGAATCGTCACTGCTGTGTCTAGGCAGACAATGTCGAGTACCTGGAGCAGATGACCTCCTCTGAGGTGCAAGCAGGAGGCAGTTCTTTCAGCAGATTGTTAGAAAGATCCAGAGTCCTCAGGTGGATGAGGCCCCAGGGCACCACAGAGGGCAGAGCAGTCAGGCTGTTGGACGACAGGTCCAGGTGGGTGATACATGAGGAGACGTCCATGAACCAATCTAGCTCCAACCAAGGCAGCTGCAGATCACTCCAACACACACTGACAGCCTGGACGCGCACACACACACACACACACACACACACAAAAATCAACTAAAAACAGACCACAGCTTATAGGAACTTTGATTATTCATCCGTATATACATGCTGCACTTTGTTTAGTTTTTATGGTTTTACTTTTGTTTGTTTTTAATAGACAGTGTAGTTAACAGCAAACAATACCACACAACTGTGCAGCAAAGTGTGGAGGACTGCAAGTGTTATAAATATTAATGAAGCATGTCATTAATTAATCACTAACTCTACAATAAAAACAAGACTTATCAATCTGTTGTTAAAGTAATTAATAAATCAACACATAAAGAGACAAAATGGCAGTATTTTATTATTTGGTGTGCTAATGGGCAATAAAAAGAGGAGCTATGAGGAAATAAATTAAGCAATGGATTAATATAACCCCTACGGCGTGAAAAAAATACTGCAGAGCTCTGTATTTCTCAGAGTTTATTGCTGGGGCCAGAAAACTAAATGGAATCACATAAATGAATTAACAGAAAATATAAATTCTGATGAACAGTGGTGGTCTCTTTTGAGAGCTTCACATTTAAAGGTTAAGGAACACAGACCTTATCTCCTTCTGCACTGGAGGTTTCCTGGATTTTGAGTCGGAGGAGAAGTTTGCAGAAGGCTGGATGGTCCATCAGGGTGTACGAGGAGAACCCTGCTCCATTTTTCAGCAGGAAGCAAGCTATCTCCTCGTTATCTAAAACACAGAACACACTTCTTCACTCCGTGGTTCAACCCTAATCTTCACCATGAGGCCTAAGCACTACACCCTTGCATCCTAATTCACATCTGTAGGGCTCCAGTGTGTGAATTCGATGTCACATGTGGCTTGGAAGCAATGTACTGACAACGAAAAGGTGAATTTTGATTCAGTCGCACTGTCTCAGTTAATCTAAAACCTAATCTAAAATACAAACAACCCTACAAAGCTGTAAAAATAACTAGAACAGCAAGCAGCCAGATGCTGTCACTTACTTCCAGGCTGATTTGTTCATTACACCACCCATGCTTAGTTTGTGGACATTTTGTTAGAAGGCAGGACAACCACACATTACTAGAAACTATGTGCAGGGAAGTCTTCAGATATGCAGACTCATAGAAAAGGTACATAACAGTGTTAAAGTCTGCCTCATATACAGGACGCTTTGAGAGTGGGACAGCTCTGAGCCTTCATGCAGTTAGCGGGAACACGTCTCGAAACACCTCGAGTCTGTGGGTGTGAACTACCTGCCATGTAAACTAGGTTTCTTCATTATTACCACACAGCTTTCCCAGTTGTTTCTAAGTGGATTTTGTCATTTGAAGAACAGTATTATAAATCACTGAACCTGCATTCACCTTCTTCTGTGGCTACTCAGCACACACTATTTGTGTGTTCTTCTCATTTGTCTTCAATGGTTTCTCTGTATATCACACATTTGGTTGGTAAGAGTTCCCACTTTGCCAAGGCATGCAGCTAATTCCAGCTAGTAAACATAAATGTAGACAATGCTAAATTTTATATATTATAGTGTGTTTCCTGTTCATTGAGGTGCTGTAGCCCGAGTGGGTGGTCCTGCCTGCCTGCCTGCCTGCCTGCTGGGCCCAGCGTTCCCAGACATCCAGCCTGCTCTCTCTCTCTTTCCACTCTACTTGTGGCTGCGGCCACATTTGGCTTTATTTTGGTTTGGCTCGCTGTACCTGACAACACCTCTCACCACACTCGGTCATACATCCACAGTTACACCACTGATTAGAACACTCTACAGTCTTCATAATTTAATAAATACTTGTTTTTTTGTCAGAGCCTGTTTGCTGGGTTATGACACATAACCCAGACATATCTATACTATATCTATACAGGTTAACTGCATCCATAGCACAGTTGTATATGTATGTACTCAAATCTGCTATAAGAACATTCCAGTATTGATTTACTGTGGCACACAGGTTCTAAGAGTATTCACTTACGCCTTGCAACAGGTCTAATGAACTTCAAGCATCTTTTTTTATTTTATGTTGTGTTTCTGCTTGCATAGGATTCAGTCAGGAAAAAGCATGGCAGCCTTTTGCTATTACTACTTTAGGACAACACAAAAGGCAGACCATCATAAAATGTGGAACAGCAAAGCAAATTTGACATCTTACAGAAAAAGTGCTGAAAAGAAAATTGGAAAGGACACCATGACAAATAGGACTACTCATGTCTTCCACATAAACAACACATTTCTAACTTGGTTATATCCATGTCTGATGTTTGTGTATGGTGTTATTCTGTAGCAGTTTGGAGTCATTTTGACATGACTAACACATGGTGGCTGCCTTGACAAGGTGGCAGAGTGATTAACTAAAATGGGGTCTTTACATTTGAAGCATTATTCCGTTATATCCATGCTATAAAGAAACTTGCTGCTACTGTTGGTAAATTCATCACTTCGCCAAGTCTGTTCTCAATTCTTGTGCACTGGCACGGTGTTCACCAAATATCATCAGCACAGAGCCGGCTGGCCCATTAGACAATATAGGCAAATGCTAGGGGCGCCGTGGACTCCGGTGGCCGCCACAAAATTACGAAAAATTTCACCTTCAGTATAATTCTATTAAAACTAGTTATTCCTGTGGACTCTTAAAATGGAAAAGCTCACATTGATTTGAATGTAAAGCCACGTCCAATTAATATTACTACAAAACAATGCTATTCGATTTCTCTTATAAGCGTATGTAAATCCCTGATGGAGGGGGGCGCCATATAAAATCTCGCCCAAGGCACCACATTGGATAGAGTCAGCTCTGCATCATCAGGTTATCTTGATTCCTAAATAGAAATACTGGCATTTCAGGAAGCGACTAATAGCTATCAAACAACCAACAATCACACCGGTCATTTAAGTGCCAGTTTACTAACACGCAGCCCATGACCCTGAAATTGATCATCGGGTTTACAGTCTTTTCTAGAAATAATTTTCCAGGACATTTTTAGTAACATAAGTTTCCAGGATTTCCAGGACAGCATTACAAGCATGTTCTAGTCTCTTAAATGTGTCTCAGAGGAGACGAGGAGTGAGGAGACAGGAGGCTCCCAGAGGAGTTAGACGTAAGGAACCATAGCTATAGCTAATTGTAAGATGCAAGGATGACACACAAGAGAAGGACCGAAGAACGATATTCACGATCAAAAAAGCACAGATGCTACAATCATTTTGTTTGCACTTTGTTTTTGACTCCACAATGTGGACAGCACGGATGACTTCTGGACTGTATTATTGTGTGTTTCCTTACTTGCTTGTGCAGCAGAATACAGCGGCAGCCCAGTAATGACAGCAAATTCATCACTGTGAATGGAACAGTCCTTGGCATCAGCGTCATAGCCGTGGACCAGCAGGCGAACCACATCCAGGTGACCCTGCTGGCAAGATGTGGCGAGCATCCAGTTCAGCAAGTCTCTCTTCAGACATGGACCTGACAACGAGCCAGAGAGCCATCAGCAGTCAGTGGAGGATGAGACCAAACATACTAAAGGGTTATTCTACTTATATGTCTTTAACTCAAACAGGCAACAACCATTAAATCATGCACACTGGTTATATTAGCTATATTGAGCCTGATGACATACGGCATCATCAGTGGTATTTTCTCAGAACTGACACAGTTCCTCTAGAACAGGGGTGTCAAATCCTGGTCCTCGAGGGCCATTATCCTGCATGTGAGATGTTTCCCTCTTCTAGCACACCTGATTCAAATGATCAGGATCGTTATCAGGCTTCTGCAGAGCTTGATGATGAGCTGATCATTGGATAAGGTGTGTTGGAAGAGGGAAACATCTAAAACATGCTGGATTGTGGCCCTTGAGGACCAGGAGTGGACACCCCTGCTCTAGAATGACTGGAGATCTCACAACAGTTTCACAGATTCAGTATTACAAACTATAACTAGTAAACTGACGTTGGCACAAAAATGAGTCCCCTTTTAAATTATTACAAGCATTAACAGCTGCAGGACAACAACTTGCCTCTGACATCAGAATGAATAAACACATGCCTGCTCTGATCTATATATCAGGACTGTAGAACTGTTTCATTTCCTCCTACCAGGTATAGAATCCAGCAGCTCTTTGGCCAGGCTGGCGTGGCCATAGTATGCTGCCAGTATGGCTGGGTTGCTGTTGGATGGCTCATATGGAACAGGGATACGGGCTTCTTTTAGGAGGTAACTCACACTCTGTAGATCCCCATGCTGAGTGGCCACACTCAGGAGATGTACCTATAACAACACACACAATGAGAACAAATGCAGTGTGTACCTGTCATACCGTTCTGCAACAGCAAACAAAGGTAACTTATCTTTGTTTGTCCATGCATTATATATCTATGTCTTTATATACCTATCAATCTAAACCCCTGCAATGCTGTCTTCTTGCCAACCTGTAACTGCCGGCAGTCCGAGTGACTGTTTCCTCTATGCATACAGTATCGCTGCAGTCAAACACATCATTAAATACTAAGTGTTTGGTTGTGCAACCAGTCACTACAGCTAATATAAAATACATTTGCAGACATGCATGCCTTTGTCTCCTTCTTAGTCACCCACTCATCTATTATCTATACACCGCTGTATAGTCTGTAGGGTTGCGGGGGGATGGAGTATATCCCAGCTGATGTAGGGTGAAGGCAGGGGACACCCTGGACAAGTCACCAGTCTATCACAGGGCTACACATAGAGACAGACAACCAAGAACACTCTCATTCACACCTACAGACAATTTAGAATAATCAGTTAACCTCAGCATGTCTTTGGTCTGTGGGAGGAAGCCGGAACACCTGGTGAAAACCCACTCAGAGAGAACATACAAACTCTACACAGAAAGACCCCAGGCCGAGATTTGAACCCAGGTCCTTCTAGCTGTGATGCAACAGTGCCAACCACCGCACCAGCTAATATATTAGAAATCAGTTAAACTATTAACTCAAACGATCAATTATAGTCAAGATTTTTGATTCCCATTTTTACACTGAAGGTCAGGTGCGTGCATATTTTCAGCTGTACAATTTGGTTGCGTCGTTTATGGTCCCTTGACAGTCGTCACTATTGTGGGTAAATGTGTAATTCACTGATCACAACAAGGTTTCTAGTTCATTATTTATTTACAGTTAAAGTGTACCTTTAAAAGTTCAAACTGCTAAATGGGAAGCCAAGCCTTCCTTAAGCCCATTTACAGGAATCAAGACATGCGATGCACTAAAGGAAATGCCAGTAGAAAGCACACACTGCATGTTTGTTCAGTGAACTGCAAGTATGTTTGAGACAGATGACAAAACCTAGCAACTGAAACACTCTTGAACCTTTTCAGGTGATACAAAGGTAAGGTTTCATGTTTTTTCCTTTAAATCTGCCAGCCTGGTTCATGACAGTGAACTGAAGTGACCTTTATCTCACATAGATATAACTGTCAAAGGTTGCTGGATTTTCTATTTCGCCAGAACCAGTCAAGATATAGAAACACTACATGAAGCATATGCTACACAAAATAGGTGATTAAGGAGGAAAGTTATTTAAAAAAAAGTCTGTACTCAAAAGCAATCCCGACAACACTTGACAAACAAGGAAACATTCCTTCCTATCTATATTTAGCAGTGCAAAATAAATAAAAATCTGGCTCAGGATGGAATTAAGAAACAGTTTCCTGAAGTGTGGATTTGTTTGCAGTACTGTGTGGAAAGATGAAAATGAATTCTAGGTTCATAGCATTTGCCCAAGATTCTATCTACAATATCCGACAAACTCACAGAGGTTTACTACGGAATACAGCAAATATTATATAAAAAGCACTAAACGGGGTAGTGGACAGGTCAACACATAGTTTACATTGGACAGTTACATGAAGAAGAAGCATGTTGCTTTAGGTGGCGGCTTTCTCACCCCACTTTGTGAGGGAGCGCCTACAAATCTCTCTAAAGATTTCTTCTGTGCAAGTGCTTAGCAATAGTGGAAATAAAAAACTCCCTATTAACAGGAAGAAGTCTCTGGTCAAACCACTCTAAGGGAGGACAGGAATCTGCCTGAACTGGTTTGTGAGAGGAAAGTGGAGAGAAAGAAAAGACGCAACAACAAGAGAACAATCATCACTGGGCAGCTTAGTGAAGCCAGTAACCACGAATCAGAAACATGCATCTCCAGAGCCAGAGATACCTGCAGAAAAGTATGGGAGGGAAGCGAACAAAAAAGACAGAGTTAAAACTATGGAAAAGAGAAGACACACAGTTACTGATATCCAATGATGGCATAAATGTGGAAAGTGAAAGTGAGGAGCCTGATAACTGAAGGCTCTGCCTCCCATTCTACTCTATGAAACACAAGTAGCCCTGCACAGTGAGAGAGAAGTGATCTTTTGGGGTGATACGGTACTAGGGTGGCTGTGGCTCAGGTGGTAGAACGGGTTGTCCACTGATCGCAGTGACTTTCGGCAAGACACTGAACCCCAAATTGCTTCCAGTGACAGATTAGCGCCTTGCATGGCAGCTCTGTCACCACTGGTGTGTGAATGTGTGAATGAGAAACACATTGTAAAGCACTTTGGAACCACTAAGGTGGAAAAATGTGCTCTATAAGTGCAGTCCATTTACCATTTTACCATTTAGGAGGTCATTAAGATATCATGGAGCTTGGTCATTAAAGGTTCCACATTGGTCATTAAAGGCCCCTTTTCAGCAAATTAATGGAAGTCTCACATGTCTCCTGAGTGTGTTTTACTATTATTATTATTATTATTTTAAATATTTTTTAGCACAATAAACTGCAAATACGGTTCATTTTACCATGACTGCACACAGCAAAAACACAGACACTAATCTTTCAGTGTAAGTTGAAATCAGCAAAATTCAGAGTTACTGCAAAACCAAATCCATCAAATGTATAACGTTCCTGAAAGTGCTGGTGTGGATTTTGGTTCTTCCTCAGATTCTCTACTTTGAGCATTAAACTGACCACATCCTCATTTCCGTTAAAGGGACTTTCCAGAATCTGTGGTCACAATTGTTTCTTCCAACTAATATGAGCAAGTGTAATATTAAGTGTATCAATAAGTAATCTATAAGCGGCACATTCCATTTTCCCTGGCATGTCCCATGTGAGAGGGGAAAGAGAGGGGCCACACACACAGACAAGAACAACTGTGGTTTGCTAAAGGCAGCCAGTTATTATAATATATCCCCTGTTAGAGTCACATAAGGTACAGGAGGTAATAGAGTTTACTTTTTAATTAATCAATTGATTACCCTGAGCCTTTCAGTTTAAGGTGGATTTTTAGAGTAAAAAATGTTACTTATCTGAGCTCTGCTCAGTTGTTGATGGTCTATTGAGCACAAGTGTGTCTCTTGTATGAATGTGGCTTCTGAATTTCAGTGTTGTAGGTGAGAGAATACTGTAGCAGACTTTATTGGTCCATCCAATCCCCCTTAATTCCAAGACACTATTTTAATGAAACCTCTCCCTCTTGTTGATCTGTCTGGTTGTTTATCATTACAATTGTCAATACCGCCCCACATACCACATGTTATTTTAATAATGACTATAGCCAAACCAGCAAGGAAGTTGAGACTTACCCCATTAATGTAGGGAGGCCCTGCACTGCACTCCACACAGCAGGCTTGTTGAATCAGCTCCCTGGCAATCTCCTCCGCTCCATCTTCATATGCTGCCTGGATGTTCTCCAAAGTAGGAGATGGAAGTGTAGAGCTGGGCCCGGCTCCCTCCACCATTGACGCCTTGGCTCCCATTGCCTCCCCAGGGCCTGAAACACAAAGAGGGAGGACAGTGGTCAAATGAAAGTTAAACCTGCAGCATGCTGCCGCAAAAAGCCTCTGTATGATCCTATTCCCCTCACAAATGCTATTTAACACACTGTATTACTGTTGACTTCATGGAAGTATTCACCCAGAACTAGGTCATCTTATTAAAGAATGTTGCCATGGCCTCAACTAAAGCACAGCTGACTGGATTAGTGCACACTGTGAAAGAGTAATCGCCTCTGATGCCAGGTGTAACACATACCGGGTACTGAACTTGCATGACTCAGACAAATGTACAGACAAAAAAATAATACCAATAGTATCTCAATCTGTAATGATGCCAAATGAACCTTTTTTGAATTACTACACATACATTATGCATTATGGTGAATACTTTCATTTCTTAAAGGTTTTAAGAGTAAAATTAAATTAGTGCACCACCACAATGAGCAAGTCAGACACTGAACACATAACAGCATGTAAATTAGTTATAAGTTAACAGATAGATACCCTTAGGAGTTAATACAAACACACAATTGACCTAAAAGGTCAGTCACCTCCATACTTATCAAGTTATTATTCAAATCATCTTTATTCAATTAAAAAAAAAAATCTTACACAGATGTTTCAAGTCCAGTAACACTGAAAGAATAGCTACACAACAAAAACTAGCCCTCTTCATTCACCTACACAGTCTCTGTGAAGTTATGATACTGATGAATATTTACCAACCCAGAGCTACCTTTACCTGGAGGTAGGAGTCATGTGTTGTTATAAAATGGTCTCCTTTTAAGAGCTCTGTGTGATTCTCTTCAAAACTACAGCATCAGTTCTTTTTTACATTGCTGAGTTTGTAGCCATGAAACCCAAAAAGAGGAAGACGAGACACAGTATCTGGGAAAGCATTAGTTCAGGTGTTTCTTTTGAAGGGCTCTCAAGTGTGCTTCAGTCAGTCCAGTGTTTCATGGATTTCTTCTTGTCTTCCCAAACTGTGGTAACATTGAATAGTAGCTCAGCTGGGAGGTAATGGCAGTGATTACACTTTCATTGCTAGGGAGTGAACACTGAATATATGTATTAAATAAGGTAGTTTTGGCAGTGGATAGCTTAATTACGAAGCTAGAGACAACACTGAAAGAGATACAAGCGAACAATAGTGTTCTGTTAGCATCAGAATCAGATAAGAACTGGCAGCCAAGGATGTTGTGTGTTGTCTGATCACAGAGCTGCTTGGTGACAGTAACTTTAACAAGCTAATAAAGACTGACAGGAGTTCATCATAGCATGAAGCCAAAACCAGTGACAGCTGGGCTCCTGGAGGTCTTTATCACCATGATCCACAACAACTGGATCTGGTCAACATCCTCTGTCTCCGTCACTGACAACTACTATAACTCCACAAGGGCACCTGGGTCTACATCTGTCCTGTCTATACAAGTAGCACAGCCATGTGACATTAAGAGAAGCCGGTGGCCAATGGTTTACTGGTTTACAGTACCTGTTGTTCTTAGGGTTCCTACTGACAGTGAATGCTTTGTAAGTTCCCTAGGGGACCAGACTTAAGTAATTCAATTATTATACCATGATTGAATAGTGGGGATCTCACAATCCCAATCCTAAGATCCTGACTGGGGCCAATCAGGGCTATTTTAACCAGTCAATATCAGCACAAACATACATCTGCTGTCACACAGGTTGTGAACCTGAAGTGTTTCCTTTATGAATGCATCCTTAACAGTCAATAATTACTTGATGTTTAGAATACTGAACCTCTGTCCTGTGTTGATATTGCTGTTTCAAGCCACAGACACATGATATCTGCCGCAAAGGTCACAGTTACATATTCCACTGGGAAATATGAATGTTATCCTAGTTGATTCCAGCTTGATTTAACACATGCGCTTGCCAGAGACCATTGCGTATCACAGAAGACTTTGTCATGGTGCCACTGGTACTAGCTAAATCCCCACATTGCTCTCTGCTTACCATCACAGAACTGTCCGCCTCATCAGGTCACTATAATCACACAATTAGTAAAATGGAGATCATCTGAGTTCAGTGAATGTGTCTCAAGCAAATGCAGTGTAAGGACACCTGTATCTGGAAGGTCCAGTCACTGGTGAATCAGTAATCCTGGCTACAACAACACCATGAGAATAAAGCAACTCCATGGAAAGGTTACTCAAAGGCATAAGACAGGAGATGGTTACAAGAAAATCTGTAAAGGTAAAGGATAAAATGAATGCAGCAAAGTATAGGTAAGGACAATCTGATGCAGATGGCTAAAGAACTGTGACTTGGGAAAAGATTTCTTTTCCAGAAAGACAACATCTAGAAGCATACAACCCAAGATACACAAAAATGGTTTAAGGGCATTGGAGTGGTCGAGGCGGAGCCCAGACCTCAGTCCAATTGAGAATTTGTGGCTGGACTTGAGAAGGGCTGTTCACTAATATTCCCCCATGCAATCTGAAAAAGCTTGAGCCATTTTGCAAAGAGGCATGAGGTTAAATTACACTTTCAATATAAGCATGGCTGACTGAGACCTATCCACACAGGCTCAATGCTGTAAAGGAGCATCTACCAGATACTGACTTGAAGTGAATGAATACTTATGGAAAAACTTCTATTATATTTTTGAAGTGACATTACTTTTAAGAAATCTGTTTAAACTTTATGATTGTCTCATTTTGTAAATTCTTGTCAAAGAAGCCAAAATATTTTGTCCGTGGCTCAGTAATAAAAAGCAATGAAAGGTGGGTGAATACCTCTGTACCTACATAGCGCTTTTCTACCTTAGGGGGTGCTCAAAGCGCTTCATAGTGTATTTCTCACCGACCCATTCAAACATACTCTTACACACCAATGGTGACAGAGCTGCCATGCAAAGTGCCTGCTATCAGGAGCAACTTTGTGTTTAGTTTCCTGTCTCTTCAACATGCAGAGATAAGAGGAACTGAACCACCAACCCTGCCTGTTATACTAACTGTTATATATTGTTATACTAAATATTGTTGATTAGTTTGTGGTTTCTGACAGAAAAATTATATTAAATGTAGTATAACATTATTATTTCCTAAAAACATTAGCATGCAAACTAAAATGAATGAGGACAGTAGTGTAGGAGCACAGGCATCCATAGGGGAGAGGATTTCTTCCCAGCTTTGAAGGGATCAGGCATCAGTGTCCTTTCTCAGGTCCTATGCAAAGAGAGATCCCACCACAGTACGTCTATCCTGGCAAGAACTGCAAGTTAACTCATTTAACACTATTTTCTTGTTGGGGCTGATTTTGCATTAGCTGCTGCATATATGAATTGTAGATATGGCTACTTTATGCAGCCAAGTGGGCTTTCAATGAATTATTAACAAAGACAGCGTCTGACCGGCTGCAGAGGAAATTTGAGAAACCCAAAGGGGGTGAACCCATTAGACCCAGAGCAGACTCACAGACCTCCTATCCATTGTCAGTACTCCTCTATTACAGTCTTCCAGAATTAGTCTGCGAAAGCTGAAAAAAGACAGTCAGCGGGATGAAGCGGCCAACAGCTCCACCATCAGCAAATTTCTCTTTTCACTTGATTAGACATCATACACCTATGACTTCTGCTACATGAAGAAACAATAGTGGAGACTCAGCATCATTGCCATCATTAGTGGATGTGTAGAGAGGAGGTGCTGTAAAAGGAGCCTTTTGTGAGACAAATGACAGAGACTTGAAAATCATCTGCTTATATACAGTTGTGGCCAAAAGCTTACATAAGACCATGTATATCATGGCACACATATATGTAAAAACAACCATGCATTTTGGTTCTTTCATAGATATGTTACAGATTGTCTAAAAATATGACAAAATATTCATAGATCATTGTTAATATTTGTTTAAATGTACCTTGGTCATGTTCACGAGAAATAGACGCTTTAGGCAGCCGTCCACAGGCCTCTGGTTGTATGTTCAGCCCCTTCTCTGGACAGAATTAGTGGCCAAATAGCTTGTATTTTGTTTCATCTTAGAACAGACCTGTTCTCCATAAGGCATTTTCTTTATCCATGTGATCAACAGCAAACTCTGATTGAGCCTTAGGGTGCACTTCTACAGGAAGGGCCTCCTTCTTGCACGGTAGCCTCTCAGCTGAATGTGGACACTCACAACTGTGTGTTCTAATTCATTGCAGAGCTGCTTTATGGTGATTCATGGTTGACTCTTGACTTTCCAGACCATTTGTATCTAAGCAGCATGTGATAGTTTGTGTTTTCTTCTGATCTTCTGATTGTAGCAGTGACACAACTCTGCCAAGCATTTTATATGTGCAAACTATTGTTTGCACAATGATTTTGAGATCTGTGGCTGCTTTGAAATGGGTCCAAGGGTCTTTCCTGAATCAGTAATTTGCATTTTCAGGGCTGTGCTGAGTTCCTTAGACTTTCCATTTGTAGCATCTGTGGCTGAGTTTAATGAGTGTATCAAAAGGGCCCTATCTAAATAGGCTCAGAGAGGTCAGCAATCACTCACAAGAAGTTAATGATTAACACAGCTTCCTACATCACCCAAGTTGCTGTATGTATATTTTTGACCAAGCAGAATTTGTCTTTTTCCAGAAGACCTACGATAAATTCATGAAAAAAACAAAATGCATGGCTGCTGTTTGTGACAAAGGTGTGTGTTTTAGTTATTAATCATAAAAATGTAGGAGTGACATGATATATTTGGACTTTACAAGTGTATGTAAACTTATGTTCAGAACTGCAGCAGAAATTAGACAGGATTCTGTTATAGACCACAAAGACATAAAAGCCCCAGATGGAAGACTTATATACCAGCTGGGGATGCGTCAAACATTTTTCCTCCTATTTTATATTTTGATTCTTCAGTTCAGGGTATCTGCTGATGCAAAGTATCAATATGCTGCCAGAGCTCTCTTTTTCCAAAACACAATCTTTAGACAAGATGATGTGAGACATGGGCCTGTCGTGGCAAGCTATAAACTGGGAACAATTCTGTTGAGAAAACACAAATCAGCTTTGGGCATTCCTCATCAACAAATGCAGTGTAAGACACATACTTTACAGCTTCACTGTTTGGATTATGACTGGGAACCTTTACTTAATGTCATTCTCCCTCATTCTTACCCCCCTTTTTGTCCATCTCAACTGTCTTTCTGTGGACAAAAATAAAAATGCATAATAATAATCTCTGAAGAAAAACAGTGATGAATTCTGTCTAAAAGGTTGTGGAGCTTTAAGGTGCTGAAGTAGCTAATTCAATTTCATTAGTGGTTTTATTGCGTACCTGTAGCTCTTTACAGTTCTCAGTACACTGATTCAGAAGCATTTCCATAAAAAAAAACTGGTCAAAAAGGAGCCCCACAGTTCAAATTTAAAATATTTATAATTATTCACTTATACTCTGTCAGTGCTGGACCACAGAAAGATGCCAACTTCACATCCACATAGTAAAGTATTCAGTCCAATGGACAAAATACACACTAGTGGCAACCTCACTTATAAGGCCAACTACTGTGGTAAAGTGACGGTGGATTACAGCCATCACTTTACTATACACACAACCAACAGATAATATTTGCATTAAAACAAATCTGCGTCACAGGAGATTCTACTACAGGTGAACTGCAGTGCGTGTTCAATGGAATAACTCTGACCATGTACTAGAATCAAAACAGTGGAGCCACTGTCTGCTTCAATGGTCAAAACACACTTCATCTGTATGTGTAAGATATGCATACACACCAATTAGCTACAACATTAAAACCACTGACATCCATCCAATACCTATACATGGCTTAATCCTCTGTAGGGTTGTGGGGGGGCTGGAGCATATCCCAGCTGACTTAGGGTGAAGGCAGGGTTCACCTGGACTGCAGACCAATGCCACCCAACTATGGCATCATCCACTAAGACGAGGTCCTCCGCCACACCTCAAAAACTACTCAAGAGTGGCTCAAGGAACACAACAAATATCTCAAGAGGCTGAATCAGCCCATCAAGCATCTGCTGCTGAATGTACCAGAACAAACCCAATCCACAGAGGCTCCACCTGGCAAACCTACAGGAGCCAAAGGATGCCACCATGCTGGTGTCACACACCAAAACCCCCAGAAGTCCCACGCCTATGGCCAAACAAGGCAGAGCTGTACTGGTGGTCCTCAGGGAACTAAACATCAGACAGGTAGTAATAGTAATATTGTGGCTGACAGGTGTGTATATATAATAGTAATATGCATGGGGTGCTTAGTGACCAAGTGATCCCAAAAGCCCACAGACAACCACATGACAGATCTACAATACAGAACCTTGAAAAGGTAAAGCTCACACTTATCATTACTGTAAAAGGACTGTGTTTAACATAAACTCAATTCAAACCCTGTTTTTGATACTACTTATAGTAACATTTCAACTATAGCTATTCAATGTATTTAAAGTTTTTTCATTAACTCTTAATATTAAATTGTAAATTTCATTTAATTTCAGAGTATTTCCAGTGGAGCCCTATATATGACATGTAAGCTTTGAGGTGGGCTTAAAAACACGTTAAGCAACTGGATCCTTTAACTGATATCCTGCTTTGTTAAGCTATATGATGAGATGTTAACTGGCTGGGTTCAGTGCCAGGCAGTGGTACGTCTAGCCTGGCCAATGGACAAATTCCAGCGCATGTCATTTTGAAATGTGATTCATCGCATAAATCTGCAGACCACACTGGCTCATTCATTAGTCATCTGCTAGTAGAATCACAGCTCAGTGCAGAGAAGCTTTAAGGCTCAACCAGCCCTACATGTGCAGCATATAAACAAAGCTTCAGTCAGCATCCAGCTCTGCCCCTCTGATCCTCTCCTCTACCAACCTGCTTATAGCGAAGCAGCAAATCCTCCTCTTCTTCCTGCCTCCATCACATCTAAATCTAATCACTTTCATTTCATGGCTTCACTTCAGCTGCTGTGGAGTTTCTACCCAGCGTCCTCAAGCATCCGGGCTGCACTCCTTGGATGATCTCCCTCCACCAAAAAACAGAGCGAAGAGAAAGGCAGGATGCGGGAAGCAGGGAGAGTGAGGTAGTCGAACAGGAGGGGGTGGGGGCAGTGAGAGGGATGTGGGATGATACTCCTTTGTGTATAATCATGCCAGCCTCTGAGCTTCCTGTCTTTCTCTCTCTTTTACTGTCTTTACTATGATACAGTGTAATTTATACCATCTAATGGAACATTAGATTGATTACTTGATTCCTAAAGCAAATTTATATCACATCAGAATTACATTATGAGCCCAAGATGACGTCATCTAATGCCTTGTTGTTTATTAGATGAAAACCCAGAGACAATTAGTTTACTATTAAATAAAACAGAGGGGTAAAAAAAGGAAATCTAGAAACTGAAGAAGCTGCAACTGCACAATTACACGTTAAGCATGTTTAATGTTATATATATTAAATATGTTTAATACATGATGGTATATTTTCTAGTCTATTTTCAGGTCATTACATGCTGCACCTTGTTTTTTCAGAGCAGTTTGGGCTATCCACATCTTTTATCATTTGATATAATATTTTTACACTTTTAATATTAGCCTATATTTCAAGGAAAAATCTCACCAGAAAATGCTGGCACTGGAGACGTCTTTATAGTAAACATTGTCTGGAATCTGGCAATATCTGACTCATGATGGTGGGATAGTGTTTGATTTAGAAATTGGGAGGTTTTGTGTTCGGTGTTTAACAGAAAAAAACAACATTATTTTATGACCTGAAGTGTTCACATTCAGTAGCATAATTGCAAAGGTGGCAAACCAGATAAATGTTTGCCCTTCAACCCACTCCCAGTGGGCTATTCCATCTCATATGGTCATGGTAAATGGTAAATGATCTGGGGGCTGGGGATCGAACCGCCAACACTGCGATCGGTGGACAACCCGCTCAACCACCTGAGCCACAGTCAAAATCACGTGTGAACGACATTATCTCAGAACTATTCAAAATAAAAGCCTGAAATGTTTACTGTTATTTCTCATCCTGCCACTAACTCAGAGTCTGCAGTATAGGTTCTACAAATACAAGCAAGAATTTTTTAAAATTGTTTTAATGTGGGCATATTTTTCATTTTCAAACCCAACTTTGTAGGCTGAAGACACCGTTAATGTTTAACATGGGTTACCTTACCTTACCTATTATACTTATTGACATCATATACTTATTGGGAAAGATGCTTGAAGGTAAACTCTTAAACAGTTCCTATAAATGTTCATGTCCTCTCACTTAACTTTCTGTACATAGACCAGCTTGTGACATCTGTCCTGAAGGTTCACTTCATTCCTATTGGGACATGAAACACGGAGATCCTAGTCCACAATGCCAATAAATTTACCACTTAAGTCTTGCTCACATAAGTACATCAAATGACCATTAAATATAGGTCAAGGCTAGAGAAATCCAAACAGATCTATTTATTTGGTTATGGTTATATTATGCTGATGTCATTCTAATGATGTCCCTGAAGGATGGGACTTTTCATGACAATAGATAAAAAATAGATGATACAAAACATTCAAGCACATTAGAGACAGTTGAGCAGAAGGCCTCTGATGATTTGATGATTTCAGATGGAACGACCCAGTAAAGGCTGTTGAATGTAAAAGGATATGTAAAAAGAGGATTTCTACAGTTGTGGTCAAAAGTTCACATGCACTTATAAAGAACATAATGTCATGGCTCTCTTGAGTTTCCACCTATTTCTACAACTCTGATTTTTCTCTGATAGACTGATTGGAACAGATACTTCTTTGTCACAAAAAACATTCATGAAGTTTGCTTCTTTTATGACTTTATTATGGGTTAACAGAAAAAGTGACCAAATCTGCTGGCTCAAAAATGTACATACAGCAATGCTAATATTTGGTTACATGTCCCTTGGCCAGTTTCACTTCAGTTAGGTGCTTTTGGTAGCCATCCACAAGCTTCTGGTTGAATCTTTGACCACTCCTCTTGACAGAACTGGTGCAGTTCTTCTTCTAATTGTTGGCAGATCTGCTTTTTGGTGGTTCTCGGTTGACTCTTCACCCTCCTGACCAATTTTCTCTCAGCAGCAGGTGATAGCTTGCATTTTCTTCCTGATCATGGCAGTGACAAAACAGTACCATGCACTTTATAATTCCAAACAATTGTTTGCACTGTTGCTCTTGGGACCTGCAGCTGCTTTGAAATGGCTCCAAGTGACTTTCCTGACTTGTTCAAGTCAATAATTGGCTTTTTCAGAACCGTGCTGAGCTCCTTTCACTTTCCCATTATAGTGTTTGTGGGCGTTTGTATCCAATGAGCCCTATTTAAACGGCCTCAGAGAAGCCACCAGCTGTAGTCCCTCAGAATCACTCACAAGTAGTTAAGAGGCCATGCTATGAAGCTCATTTCACTGACAACTTTCTAAGTCACCAAAATTGCTAATTCATGTTGCTGTATGTTTATTTTTGAGCCAGCAGATTTGGTCACTTTTTCTGTTGACCCATAATAAAGCCATAAGAGAAGCAAACTTCAGGAATGTTTTTGTGACAAAGAAGCATCTGTTCCAATCAGTCTATGAGAGAAAAATCAGAGTTGTAGAAATAAGTGGAAACTCAAGAGAGCCATGACATTATGTTCTTTACAAGTGGATGTAAACTTTTGACCACAACTGTATCCATGAATCAGCAGATTGACTACCATTTATTTCAGTTAAATATATGTACTCACTTAAATTTTTAATATTTTGTTACACTTTAGGAAATTCATGCTTACATCTAATCTTTGATTTACTCTTAATATTGAAGTATGATTCCAGTTATGAATAGTTTAGCTTAGGGTCACTTTATCTGTCATTGTGACAGAATGTATGTGTATTTGTTTACTAGTTCAACAGGGGAAACTAAACCTTTTATTTCCCCATAAAGAAAGAGAGATGGCTCCTAACTTGAGGCACCAACAAGCTGCTCTCTGCCCTAGAGACACCACTAGACGCACGGAGCTAGAAAAGGTGACTGCTCCCATTGTTGATTTCTGGAACGTGGAATTAAAAGATTTTCCTCTGTGAAGACTTTAGGGACTGGTTTTTCTAGTCTTTTCTGCAGTCAAGCCAAGTCTACACCATTCTAAGCCTAGTATGCCGAGTGCTTCTACTAATATTGCAGAAATCAAAGTTGTTTTGTTGCAAAGGTTCGGAAGTCTTTGTAATCCAGCCGAACGCCTATCAAGATTATCTAGCAATAGTAAGGACAATGACGAAAGCTAACTGAGTGTAAACTCTTATTCATGCTTCATATAGACGTAGAGTGTTGCATGCAGATGAACATCCTCTTTTCTAACCTGGCACATTTATCTTACCCTGACACACACACACACACACACACACACACACACACACACACACAGAGGAAACTCATAACTCCCACTTCACATACTCTTTTGTACGTGTGGCCATACTCTGCATTCACACGTTCTTTCTGGCACACACCCAGCTTGCTACACACACACACACTTTCTAGTACATTTCGCTAGATTCGATCATATACATTGTGTGTTTTGCTTTTATCACCCTTAATGAATGCATTTGTATACACACAAGTATCTGTTTGTCTATTTAATGTTGCATAAAAACATTTACAGCATATAAAGGAAAGCAGCCAGTCGCTGCATTACTTACTATGACAATATATAGGAATACTGGTGATAAAATTGGACCATTTTTGTTTCTGTTGTCAAAGAAACTCTCTCTTTTCCTCTCTCAGCTCTGGCAGTCTTAAATGCTATATAATACATGTTCCAGTTTAGGCTCAAGGTGGTCCGAACCAGCAGATGTCAACAAAAAAACTAAACATGTCCCCACTTCTGGAAAGACAAACTGCAGTAGATCACAGTACTGTACAAGACTGTACTCCTTTTACCAAACCCCAGTATACTCTTCTCCTTTTGTAACCCTTCATCAGCTACTATGGACGTTTTCGTCCTTTACCAGACAGCTGTATGCTGTCATCTGATGGTAGAGATGCTAGGAAAGGCCTAGGTGTGTAATATGTGATGAAACCGTCTCCCTGTGTACAGTGAGCACAGTCTAACAATCACATACAGCTGAACAGCAGACGGTTATGCTTTTGAAACTATCTTGGTTTCTGTTCTCTTTTCTCTAAATTTAAGCAGTGGTTCAGTAGTTCCACACATAGACACATGTCAGTTTTCAGTCACATTCCTTTTGAACCTGCCAGTTAGATAACAAAGTAATGTGTGTGACAGGACTTAGAGAGGGACAGCTGACATGCTGGGAGGTCACTCACCGACTTCTTGCTCCATGTTGCTGAGAGTGTCTCCAGGGTGTTGAGGAAGGCCAACAGATCAGTAGGACATCTCTCCTGGTGTCAAGGGTTACATTAACCACCGTCAGAGCAGAGTTCCTCCACAGAGACGAGGTCTGGGTTTAGCTGTCACCCTGGATAAAGACAAAGCCCTCGTGAAGAACAAACGCAGACCGATATAAAAAAATCACTGGACAAGTTAAACAGACAGCAGCTCAAAGGTACCATAGTTATGCACATGTAAAAATGCAATACTATTTTACATCTTAATTGTTTTTAAACATCCAGGAGCCGTGCTAGTAAAAAAGGTAGATACTTAGTAAACCAGAAAAGCACTCGGAGAGCACAGACCTCTGTCGAGCAGCTCATTTCCAGAATCCTTCAAAAGGTTCCTGGATCCAGACGTTAATCCAGAACATCACCAAAATCTAATCATCTGATCCTTGTCCCATGATCAACATCTCCTGGAAATTTCATTGAAATCAGTTTCAAACTTTTCAAGTTATCTTGCTAACAGACAGACAAACAGACAGATAAACGCTGGCAAAAACATAACCTCCTGTTGGAAGTAATTCTATATTTAATGAAGGCGTTATTGTCTGACATGTTAGAATGCAATAGAAGGTACAGCTGTTCATTTTTCTGGTCAGAGAATCACTCAGTGTACTTGTGCATTTTCTAAATAAGCTAAATAACGCTGATATTTTTATAAATGATATGTGAGAATTCTAAATGAACGACGCCTTATTGGTCCTAAACCTACACTTTGTTGTACATTCCCATTGGCTGCAGCCACCATACCCATGTAAATGGTCTGCACTTATATACCACCTTTTACCCTAAGGTAGGCTCTACAAAGCACTGGACAACATGTTTCTCATTAACCCATTTGCACACAGCCACTCACTAATGGCAGCAGAGCAGCACATGGAGGGAGCTTCTCCCATGTTGGACCCAAACTTTGGAAATTACTTCCTTCTCACATCTGCATACTGGACTCCATTAGAGAAATAAAAGCGCTCTCAAAACGTTTTCAGGCTAGCTCTCTCACTTTAACTGCATGAGCTGCATTTTAGACTGCACTACTTATTCCACACCAACCTTGTTGTGTCTTATTGATAATTATTATTATCATCATTGTTATTATCTTCAGTGATAAGAATGAAAAGAAGCACCAGATGGTACAACCCAGACCCTAACTTTATGGAGTCCACCTTGATTGCATGAAAAGACTAAAGCAGGGGTGTCAAACTCCGGTCCTTGAGGGCCACTATCTTGCATGTTTTAGATGTGTCCCTCTTCCAACACACCTGATTAAAACAACAGAATAGTTATCAGGCTTCTGCAGAGCTTGATGATGAGCTGATTATTTGAATCAGGTGTGTTGGAAGAGGGAAACATCTAAAACATGCAGGATAGTGGCCCTCGAGGACTGGAGTTTGACACCCCTGGACTAAAGCATCTTACCTTACCAGAAAACCTTACTCTGCAGATAAACTGTGGAAATGCGCTTGTGAAAATCTATGTTCCAGTACCTCAGAAGTGGAACTCTTTCAAAGGAAAAGGCTGCTGACACTAAATGTAAATTTGACTGAGGTTATTCTGTTTGCTGCTGAAGTTGAATGAGAAGAAAAACTCTTCATGTCATTATTTTTAAAGCATCCTGACTTTACTCTTAGTATCTAAAAGATTTTAATAAAGGCACATGCTCAATTTTTTGTTTCCAACATTCTTTAAGCTTCTGACAATCTAAGCCACATTAGCTGTGCCCACAACCTCTTCTGAGTGCTGACTCTAACATTTAAAGTTGCTGAAAATTAGGGATGTCCCCAGTCTCAGTAAAGCCAGTACGAATCAAGGCATTTTTTAAACTGATCCCTGCTGGCTTTATTGAGCACGAAGCTGAGCTGGATTCAACATAAAAGGAGAACACAATAGGCTTGTTTGAGAAGAGTCAGACCTGCACGGATCGTTGCACAATGGATGCTGCTTAGATTTCAGTCCGACTTACTCTGATGCCTGGCTAACGCAGGCAACGATAATACTGTGAGATCAAGGGTTAGCCTGTGGCTAACTCTATCTGAAGCAACTTTAAAATCTTTCTAAAGTCACATCAACTTTAACACTGTTCTAATGGACAGTCTCTTCAGCAGACATCTCCACAAATCAGGACATTAGCTGCTTTCACAGTCGCCAAAGCTACGCTAACCATAGGAGGCAGCCACAGAATCATGAAACAGTGTCTGTAAAATAATAAATTATATATATGGCAAGCTGTTTAGGAAATCATATATGGAATGAAAGTCTGAATCTAAATAATGAAACTCTGAATATATTGAATGAAAGCTGAAGCAAATCTTCACAATCCACTATGTTTAATTGTGTTGTCAGTACAGAAGAGACTTCCTGCCAAATCTGCTAGTTATAGAAACGTCATCAGCTGAAATGTACTGATAGTTAGTTGAAGTGGAACTTTTTCATGTCATGCTCTAAACAACATTAACAGTTTGCAGTGTACACTGTGTCTGCACCGCACTGTCTTGGATCCACATTTAACAGTGGATGGATCTCTTCTTCAGTGCGGTGTTGAACATGGTTATTTTTATTAACGTCACAGGTGTTCAGCCAAGTTATGTCTGTGCTGCACGCCGATCTCGGCATTTGCGGCGAGCAGCACAGACATAACTCGGCACAACATGTCGATCTCGGCACATCTCGGCGTGTTGTGTGAAGTTATGTCTGTACGCTGAGATCTACAACAGCAGCGTGTTAATAAAGTGTTCACTCCTGAAGATTGCACAGCTTCACTCATCTTGGCACTTCTCTCAGCTGTACAAGTGAAAGTGAGGTCAAAAAAACAAGATGGCGACTCTCATTCCACATATTCAGAGCTTCATTATATATATTCAGAACTCATTCCATATATAATTTCCTAAACGCCCTGCCATATATTTATATTTACATGTATATAATAAGAATTCATGCTTTAGGATCTGGACTTTAGTGGCCAGTGAAAGTGATGGAACAGAGAGATTAACAAAGAAGAGCAGCAGACAGAGCTGCACCTAGAGCCTAGGTATAAATGACAGCCTCCCTCCGTCACATGCTGTTAATACATAACTTCTAATTGAATCAGTTCCAAATATCTCATATTAGCCTTTCTCGATTTCCAGTAATCTATATCAACATCTGCCCTAAAAAAAACGGACAAAAACAACAACAAAAAAATCATATCTGTCGATCCCTAGTGGAAAGCAAACCTCAGAGTCTGTGTGGATGATGACATTCATTCATAAAACGATTCTAATGACCTCATAATCCATTCTAAGACTTTTTTTCTGTGCAAAAGTAAGTAGTTTTTTTTTTTAGTTCTCCTATTTAAACGCACATTGTATCCATCTGTTCCATCCCCACAGTGTGTCTGTGTGTGGGGGCTTCTGTCAGAGTGTCTACATGGAGTCCTTCCAGAGGCAGGAGGCGGCCCTTCTCAGTGTAAATGTAGCCACTGACTCTCACAGTGTCTGGTTCCTGCCTGCGTGTCTCTCTGCCTCTGTCAAGTGGAACTGGCTCCACACACTCCTTTGACTGACAGCGTGCTGCTAATGTGAGAATCCACTTCTTTCTAAGATTCAGCTTCTCTAAATAACCCAGATTGAACTCCCATGACTCACCCAGCAGCAGCAGCCTCACAGGGCTGGGCTGCCACAGACTAGTTCTGGAAATCAGAGCCTCTCTCTCGACTTTACTAATGTCCTCATGAAGAGTGCAAAGGAACTAAGAAAGGAAAACATTAAGTTGATACGCAGACATGTACAGACACAGGAGTTTCTCAGACAGCGTCACATACCAGATCTAACAAAGCGAACATGAGCACTTGCGCCTGTTGTCTCTCCACCGGCAGACATGCAGCAGTGGGACCCGGCTCACCGCTCGGTCCGGGGGTCCAGCGGCGGCTCTCTGCTGGTCACAGCTGGACTTCCTGATTCCACCATCAAAACTTTCCAATCCGGATACACGCGGACTAAGACACACAACAGCGGCGTCTCCGGTCATTTTCAAAATAACGTCAATACCGTCCTTTTATTAAAAACAGCACATCCGGGACAAAATTTCAAAATAATAGCTGATGGCTCCTGTGGCCCGCAGACAGTAAGTTACATCTTCAGCAGATCTGTACTCACAATAAACATATGTAAGGACGTAAAGGAGTAAATGTCAGTGAATAGCTACTTATTATAGGTTTCCTGGCTATCACTATGTAATATCAATTACAGAAATCAATCCTAATAATTTACTTATTCCAATAAGCGTAATGTAGTTTCGTTCAGCACTGTAACATAAGTAGCTATAAAGTTCTCTCTATTACTAGAACAACTCCATATGTGGTTAATAAAATGACCACCACATGTCTGTCATGGCCCTTTAGCTTAGGATGAACATCACGGGTGTCCAATCCTGGTCCTCGAGGGCCCCTATCCAGCATGTTTTAAATGTTTCCCTCTTTAACACACCTAATTAAATGATCAGGATGGTTATCAGGATTCTGCAGAGCTTGATGATGAGCTGATCATTTAATCAGGTGTGTTGGAAGAGGGAAACATCTAAAACATTCTAGATAGTGGCCCTCAAGGACCAGAGTTGGACACCCCTGATGTACATCATGTAGTACATGGTCCATGCTACATAACAACAACAACAACAATAAAGATAACAATAATAATAATTTTTATATATAAAATATATATACTCATGCCAATATTTGACTTACAGTGAATTTGTTTTTTTCTGCCTGGAAATGACATCATGTGATCAGAGATGGTAAAACATTAAACTAGAAATTTAAATGATAAAAAAGTAGCTCTTGGTTGAGAGTCATGTTCCTACATTGAAACAACTACATATTTAGCTCATACAAGAACAAAACTGATGAGCAAACCTTTAATATTTGTCCACATGAGCTTTTCTGTGCCTTCTTTGAAGAAGTGAAGTCCTCCTTGGTCAGCAACAAAAACAAGAAGCATTCAACTCCTAGTGCACACACCCATGGCCAAGCTTGGTGGTGAAGATGCAGTAAACAGCATCATGATGGAAAAAAGGCTTACTTTAAGATTCTGGGCTAAAACATCAGTCTGCAAAAAACCCTTGGCCTGGGGCAGCTTTGGACCTTTGAATCCCATCGAGAACAGAGTGATGGCAAGGCAGCCAGAGAGCTGGAGACTGTCGCACAAGAAGAGAGGTCCAGCATCCCAGTGGAGGCATGCTTGTTGGCAATTATAAAAGCAGTTTGATTGGTGTGTTAGTGAACAAAGGTGTTGTCAGTAATTGCTGAGAAGGGATATGACTAATGTTGGGCTTAGCTACATGTTTATGTGCATGTCCCATAAAAGACTTCCCATTCATATAGATCAGGTGCAAAGACTGATACACAATGTCTCTTTGATTCCCTTTATTCAGAATTTCTATTCATGTACAAAAGTAATGTGAGAAAACCTATTACATGCTTATTTCCCATTCAAAGCACATATGTTTAATTATGTACATACATACATATATATTAAATGGCACTATGCATGTAATGACAACATTTTTGCTATTACAGTACTAAACTGTTACTGGCAAAGTCAATTTTGCAATATCTGATACCTGGGACAAGGAACAGAGCTCCTTCCAACATTTAAAAGGCAGACCCAAGTTTAAACAAATGAGTCTGCATACATCAGTTACTCAGCAAATACATGAGTAAGCTTCTTTTCTTGACCTTCCTGTATTGCCTGTGTTGATAATAGATGGCAGCATATAGATAGTCACCGCTGTCTTTGTTCAAAGATTATGTATTTAAGTCACAATGCAGATTCAGGAAAATACTTGTTACTGGAAGCTTTACTCTTCCCATTAACTGAATTATATGCTGGACAGTAGACACATTTCACATTTGTAAATGTGCTAAATTGCTGTGGTCCATGGGTTAGTTGGATATATACCAACTAAACACTGTCTCTAATTTCCCTAAAGTAGGAAAGCACATACTTGCATAGAACTTCAGAATAAATTACTGGGATATTCTTTGAAATTTTTACATACTAACATTAATGAAGCTGTTGAGTAAAATGTCATCCTTACCTACAGAATATAAACAGTGGACAAACAATGACACTAGTGCTATGATATTCTCTATAGACTGCTATACTGGCTCAACATAATGAGCTTGACTGAAGACAGCAATAGGAATGAGTGGGCTGAAGAGAACTGTGATATATCCTGATGTGACTGCAAGTGCAGATCAGTGGATCTTCCCAGTTCTTCTCATACGGTTTCACTCAGTTTGATGGTCACTGTTTTGACTTCAGAGTACTCAGCCAGAGCATACTCCCCACTGATGGGACAGAGACAACACACAAGGAGGGTTAGGGCAAACACACTAAACAGGTATAATCAAACAATATGAAATATGGGGAAACTGATGGTTCTTACAGCTCTCGTCCATTGCCTGACATCTTATACCCTCCAAAGGGAGTTTGGGTGTGAAGGGCATTATAGCAGTTTATCCTGGCAGAAAAAGAGAGTCAGTTTATTTATTGTCAGCTTTTCCTTGTTAAAAAAATTCAAATCACAAAGTAAAAAAACAACAAAAACACTTTTTTATTCCATCCACGCAGCACAAGCAGCAGTCAGCGCAGGTTGCCAGGTTGAGTTGAGTTAGGTGCATGGGGCAAAAGTTCAAAGCCACATTTGGCTGCTTCTGCTTCAGTTATGTCATAAAATGGGAGTTACAACTCTTGTTTCCAGGTGAGGCAGAAAACTTTTTGTAGTACCCCTGTGTTACCCATGTCAGGATAGGATTTGTCCAACTCAGCATGAAAAAAGACATAAATTCCACCTTGCAAAGCCAGCAGCTCTGAAGATCACTAACTGACACATGTTATCTTTTTGTTTAATCTGTACATAATAACAACAGTAATACTGGATGCCGTCTCCATCAATGTAGATTTCCAGGTACACAATAAACTGGCCTACCAGCTTATTATCTTGGCTTGTAATTCTTTTACCAAGCAGTTGTGAACAAAGTTTACATACATTACTTCTTCAACTTCTAATTTTCTATATGGAATCATGAATACACATGTCTTTGTCACAAAAAACAATCATGCATTTTGGCTCTTTCATAGATTTATAATAGGTCTTATGGAAAAATGATTAAATCTGCTGTGTCAGCAATATTCATACATGTTTTCTGTTGCCATCCACAAGCTTCTGGTTGTATCTTCGACCACT
Organism: Dascyllus trimaculatus; assembly: GCA_024666655.1. Classification (NCBI taxonomy): domain Eukaryota; kingdom Metazoa; phylum Chordata; class Actinopteri; family Pomacentridae; genus Dascyllus; species Dascyllus trimaculatus. Next base: position 3,427,544 of record CM045445.1, on the reverse strand, counting down.
CCTCTTGACAGATTTGGTGCAGTCCAGCTAAATGTGTTGGGTTTCTGAAGTTGCCTTGTCCACACATTTTTCAGGGATTTAATTTTTGACTTTGGCAAGGCCAGTCTAAAATATTAATTGCAGCCTGATTTAGCCATTTCTTCACTTTTGATGTGTGTTTGAGGTCACTGTCTCGTTGGAACCAAACTGCATCCAAGACCCAACCTTCTGAATGATGATTTTAGATTTTCCTGAAGAATGTGGAGGTAACCTTTGTTCCTCATTATTCAATTTACTCAGTGTAACCGACCAGTTCCTCTGACAGCAAAACAAGTTAGTGTAGTTAGTTGACACTGGTTGTGTAAACCACTATCCACAGAAGTAATACTCACTTACTTACTTAAGTAGCAAGGCAGTAGTTGGTGAGTTTCTCTTTCAGGAACTGTTGGTACTGGTGGCGGTAGAATCCTCCAGAAGTTTCACAAGACTTATCTGTATCTGTAACTGCTTTGAAATGGCTCCAAGTGACTTTCCTGACTTGTTTAAAACAATTATTTGCTTTTTTAGATCTGTGCTGAGCTCTTTAGACTTTTCCACTGTAACATATGTGGCTGAGTCTGAAGAGTGTATCAAATGAGCCCTATTCAAACTGGCTCATAATCACTCACACAAAGATGCCATGCCACTGAGAAAATCTGATTAACACAACTTTCTACATCACCAAAACTGATCATTCAAGCTGCTGGCTGTAGACTTTTTTTAGATTGTGTCATTTTTCCAGAGGGCCTATAATAAATCTATGAAAGAACCCAATGCATGATTGTTTTTCATAACAAAGATACATGTGGTTCAATGATTCCACCATAGAAACTAAACCTATTTAAGTCAGTGGAAACTCAACACTGCCATGGTATGCATGGTCAACTCTACACTGGGACTGTAAAGTGAATAAGGACAGTAGAAAAATGGCTGAGCAAGAAAGGCATGCTAAATATGGTGGAACCTCACACAACATTTTAGTGTGTAAGGCTGTAGTGTGCGGGTAGTAGTGTTTGCAATTATTTTACATGTAAAAATAGATTTTTTTCAAATATGTATTTGGTTGAAGTCATTATGATGTTTACATAATGTTTTATGGCATTTACATGAGATGTGTTCAAGTATTAAATAGGAAGGTAAAATGAGGTGTAAATAGGCCCAAACAACCGTGAGCAGAAAGGTGTTAATCAATTCATGCTTTAATTTGTCCAGTAATATTTCTTTTTAACTTTTACTTAATACAGAATAAGGATATCAAATACCTGCCCAGATATGTCCCTCTTCTGTCAGAGACTGTAAACAGGGACTTACCAAACAGTGCCAGTCTCCAGGGCTGCAGACACAGAGAATGCTCTGTCCATACTTGTTGTGAAGACTGCTGATACTAGGCCATATTGTGAGTTGTTTGCTCTCTCTATTGCTTCCTTTTGGCTCTTAAAGCTGAATATACACTGCACTGGACCAAAGATCTGGAAGGGGAAAGACATCCACAAAGACCAGTCACATGTAAAGAGAAATTAGTCACACTGTAGAATCAAATTATGGTGTCCGCTGTTCTCTGTGATAGCCTTCCATATACAATTAACAAAATAATGTGCAATATAAACAGAGAAAAGAATACCTGGAGTGTCGTAAAAACAGATTATAGAGAAATCTGGACAGTCCAATATAAAGGTGTTTTTTCATAAAGGTAATCACATGTGTTATTTCTATTGTTTATTAATGACATACAACAAAATGGCCGTTAACCCATTTGCAGATTAAGGGTTCACAATAATCTGAATCAGCAGATTATTGTGTTTTTGTCATATTTCAAGAAGACCTGTAATAAATCTACTAAAGAACTGAACACTGAACCATTCCCCTCCATCACTGTGTCAGGGTTATTCACAATACAATAAAAGAAGTTGCAACCTCTTCACTGGCGATGCGCATGTGGTCCTTAACCCTGGAGAAGATGGTGGGTTGAATGAAGAGGCTCTTCTCATCCACAGCTCCTCCTCCGTATTCGAGCCTGGCTCCCTCCTTTTTACCACTATCGATCAGATCCAGAATTTTGTCAAACTGTTGTCGGTCAATCTAGAGAAAGCATCAAGCAGGCATGAACTGACAGCGGAATTTAACAGTTTAATAGTGCATGTGTAATTAATTGTTACTTGTGTTGCTTGTTGTCCTATCAAATGATACTTTGATTTACAAGTGTACCAAAAGTGAAGAGGTCTGAATACAAGTGATAATGAAGGTGGTATTATTTGTAGTAAAGAATGTTTAGAGAACTTTCATCTGAATCTGTGACTACACTAAACTTTACAGAACTTTAAAGATGGTTTAAAGCTCTGTTTTTTTTTAAAGATTTATATTTGGCTTTTCATGCCTTTATTGGACAGGACAGTGGACACATTAGGAAACAGGAGACGGTGGGGAAGGACATGCAGTAAATGGCTGAGGTCGGACTCAAACCTGGCACAGCTGCTACACCTCTACACGTGGGTCACGTGACATAACCACTAGGTTATCAGGGCGCCCCTCAAGCTCTGTTTTTGGGTCAGTTTTCTGAGCTGGCCCTACCCAGTGTGGCGCCCGAGGTGAGATTTTATATGACGCCCCCCTTCATCCGCGATTTACCTATGCTTACAGAAGACATCAAATAACATTGTTTGGTAGTACTGTAATATTAATTGGGCATTGCTTTACATTTGAATCAGTGTGAGCTTTTCCATTTCAAGAGTTAACAGTAATAACTAGTTTTAATAGAATTATATTGAAGGTGAAATTTTTCCCAATGTTTGTGGCGCCCCCTGGAGGCCACGGCACCCCTAGCATTTGCCTATATTTCCTAATGGGTGAGCCGATCTGACCACAAGGGTCACTGTTCAATTGAATTCAATTAAATTTTATTTACATAGCACAATCTCACAACATATGTCATCTCATGGCGCTTAATATAGTAAAGTACAGACCTTATGAATTATAAACAGAGAACAGCAAACAGAAAACCCAACAATCCAAAGCTGCTTTTGGATTCCTCCAGGTTTAAACACATTAGCTGCGTATATGTTGACTGCTTGTTCATACCTGAGGTCCATGTGACGTCTGGGGGTCCAGTGGGTCTCCTATAACAATCTTCTTTGCATTTTCTATGCTGCGATGCACAAACTCTTCATAAATACTTTCTTCCACAAAGACCCGTGATGCAGCTGTGCAGCACTGACCCTGGTTATAGAAGGCTCCTTTCTGGATTTCCTCCACTGCCATCTGTACTGTACAAAAACACATTCACATATACACACACCGGATGTGAACAATAAACAAAATACACGTCTCAGGAAAGAAATTCTCATATTTTACTGCATATGGTCGGTCAGTGATGTTCAGTGCATTTTAGGAGTTGATGGTGCATTTATAAAGGATTGTAATCGACATTTTTGATGTATCATTTCCCTTCTGCCTGTTTTTTCTACTATACACACAATCCTTATCTATAGTTAGTTGTACTGTAGTTGTCTAATCATAATTATTCATATTGTTTAAACTTAACCAGAGCCTGAACATTAGAAACACTGGATTCTGCAGCCAATATTTCTGTAAATATTTTCCTCTTTCTCTTTCCTCTTTATGACATAATTCTTCATAATCACTTCTTCAAAGCTCCGATTTGCTAATTGTTAACGGAGAATCAGCTCTCAGTGAGCACCACATCAGATCTAGTGTAGGCACTGGGGTCAGCCATTTAGAGTTCTGGAACCAGGCTATTAAGCCCTTTCAAATTTCATTAAAAAACTGGTTGCTTCTAGTTGTGTATGACAGTGGAATATTTATTAATTTACCAAATACATATGTCATTAATGAAATGCACTCATCCCAAGATTTAGATTTTCTACTTGTGCTCTGACTGAAACTTGGATAATGATGTTGAGTTAGGTCCATTTTCCTCAACTTTGAAGTACAGCTGCCAGCAGATAGTGGTTGATGTTTATTCCCACTTTGGATTACAACTGTTTACAAATGGATTTGTCTGCCCCATTGCTGTGTGCACTGGCTTACTGAACACCCAAAACAACAAGGATTTTATTCAAGACTACGCTGAATTCAGTGGCAAGATAGGACAGTACATCCTACTGACTTCTTAATCCTAATGTCTGTTAAAAGTTCCACACAGTAACATGAACATATATTTGATTTATCTAGTAGCCTGCCACTCATAATGCATATATTACTGTCTACTACAAATGGTGTTTTATAGTGTTTTTCTTAGAATTTTACAGAGAATTTTACATGCTTCTGTTCTACCCAACCGTTTGTCACAATGACATTCAGGCATTAACATTTTTGCTACTGCTGGACGTTTTTCTATGGCTTATCAAAAATACTAACGATTCAGCAACTGATTCAAAAAGAACAAAGCATCCTAAACCAAAAACTTAGTCTTGGCTAAATGACGTCACTGGTGCTCTCAGACAGGTCTGTAGACAAGACAAAAATAGAAAGAAACCAAGTTCAGCTGCCATGTTAAAGGACTCTCTGTCAAGTTAGCAACACAAGTTAGTGTTGTACTTGGCATTATAAAAGGTGTCATGATTCCTCCTGCCACCACTTGCCATGAAGAGAAACCTCAACCGATATGGGCTGCGCTCTCAGGACATCATAGGTGCAGGTCCTGAGAATCAGAACTGAACTGGACTAAAAGGCTTTTAAATGTTCTGCCCCGTCTACCTGGAATGATGTGCAGAAAGACTTAAAATTGACACTTCTTGTAACTCTGGGGGAATGGAAGACAATTATAAAAGACAGAGAAATAAGCTTAGTTGGATCTCGTGGTTGCACTGAGTAACCCCTCTGGTTTTTCTGTAGTGTGTGAAACTGTGAGCGCATTTTATTTGTGTTCTGTGAGCTTGTTGTAATCTGTTTTATGCTGCCGTCTTGGCCAGGGTACTCTTGAAAAAGAGGTTTTAAATTTCAATGAGTTTCTTGTACCTGGTTAAATAAAGGATATAATGAAGACACTCTGCATATTCTGAAAACTTCCTTCAATGTTTTATATATAAGACTGGTATTAGGCCACCCCTGGAGTCTTACTGGCTGCCCTAGTGACCACACCAAATCTGATAGATCAAGTTTTTTCACTGAAAAGCCATTGTCCAAGTTTCAGTAAATGCAACTACAGTACCAAGTGAAAGTGAAAGCAAAATAAGATGACTATCATGGCTGTGCAGCAGCAGATAGTCGGCCCATGAGCATCAGCACAATGGACAGTTTGAGTACTTTAGTTGACAGAAGCGACAGACAGACATCAAAATGTTATAACAGGAACTGAAACTTATTCTTTCATTTATTGTCTCCAACTGTTCTTAGGAGTCTGAGTTTATTAAATATCAATGTCACTACGATTCATTTTTGAAAATAGGCCAAAGAAAGCACATTTACTTACAGTCACAGTCAGCAAACACAATGCACGGGTTCTTGCCTCCGAGCTCTAAAGTCACTCTCTTCAAATTACTTTTGGCAGCTGCTTCTGTGATTAACTGGCCGACCTGCACACAATTAGGAATCATAGCATTATAACAGGTGGAGCAGATGTGGAAAGTTGTTCCACATGTTGTGATATGTGGTACCAGGTCACTAATACTGCCATTTTCTAAGTTTCATAAAAACCCTCTAGACAAGTGCAGTAAAGTGTGGACTGTTTCTCCAGGTAGAAAAGCTCAAAGGTAGGAGAGGGAAACTGAAGTGAAGGAGAGGTGAAGCTTGCATTCACTCATATGGAACCCATACATATACCCATGTGGAGTCTAAGGGGACAATATGTGAAACCCATTGCATTACAGTTAAAATGACAGGTGAGTCCAGTGAAGCTGGCATTCAGCCCTCCCTGCTCTCCCACAAAGCTTCCTCCTCCATCCTGCAGGTGCAGTGTGTTTGGACTGGGCTGGTGTCTTTCCCTCTACCTGAGCCATGGCTAGTGTTGGTTCAGTGGTCAGGGTTCTGGGTTACTGATCAGAAGTTTAAGCCCCAGCATTGCCAAGCTTAAATCTATCTGCTCCAGGGATGCTGTAGTGTGACCTTGGACTCTGAATGTCCAAAAAGACCAAAAGTTTTCCTTTGGTTAGACTCCTAATCCAATGGGTGTCACATGAGAATACATACATTTACATTATTTATACAAAACATTTTATCTTCACAGTTGTCTCTCATTCTGAATAAATAAGGCCTTAAACATGATCAGATTTTCATGTGAGTACAAATACTGGATAAAGAGAACCCAGTTAAACAAATGAGATAAATCATTTGTCCAAACCATTCCATATCAGTTCACTGGTGTTACAGCCAGATAAGCCAGGCATTGCATTTTGTTTCATTACAATAGTCCAGGGTGTTAATGTGTCTCTGCTTTGTGGAGGACTTTCTGATGGTTTAACTATTATGGCAAAATTTGGGGGGATGCCCACTGCTAAATACATGCCACAGCTGCTTAATCTCTGTACAGGATCAGACATTTGTAATAATGTTCTTCAAGGTTTAAAACAATGTCCTGTGGTTTGTTGCCTATGTTATAAATTGTAACTCACTAATAGCAACTAACTTAATTAAATAATTAGTATTATCACACAGCACCAGCCCTATGTTCACTCCATTGTCTTCAAGTTTAAAAAAGTTATTTAACCTGTAATCAATTATTAAAATGATGAGCATGTAGCAGCAGTGTAATGTCATACACACACACATACCTCTGTAGAGCCAGTGAAGGCCACTTTGTCAATGTCCTTGTGGCTGGCAATGGCTGCTCCTGCTGTGGAACCAAACCCTGGAACGATGTTCACAACTCCAGGAGGGAACTCCGCCTTAAGTAGCAACCAAGACAGTATGTTATAATGCAGGGAACTGCCAGTGATTTAATGTCAAAAATAACATGTGGCAGTAGCATTGGAACCTACACAGACCCACCTTATCACACAGTTACCCCATTTTCAGGACACCAATGTAATGTTGTGTTACACCAAACTTACAAATGGTTGGGATTTTCCAGGCTGAATTCTGTTTTTCTCATTATATTTTAATGTTAATAAGGTCAACAAGGAAGAATTTAAAAGACTAGTATAAATCGCTCAGTTATTTCCCACCCAAATTTTATGGTGGCTTTAAAAGAGCATTTAGAAAGACAATGTCCTCTAAGCAGATTCAGAACAAACTAACTAGTAGGACTTTCGAAAAGAATACAAGCCCTTTGTTTAAAAAAAAATACAGTTAGAGGTTAGAAGTCTAAACCTCCCTTGTCTTGGACCAAGACCACTGTACATGTTGAGCCTAACATCACACCTCTTTGATGAGCGATCCAACGTGGAGGGCTGTCAGGGGGGTCTGCTCTGCTGGCTTAATGACCACAGTGTTTCCACAGCTCAGGGCTGGTGCTATCTTCCACATGAACATCATCAGAGGAAAGTTCCACTAGAACAGACAAAAGTATGTTGTTAACTGACTGTATCAGTCAAAGTTTCACAAAACAGTTCGACCATAATCCAAGTTCTGCTGAAGAGTAAACTGAATTCACGCCCCTCTTTCTGATTAGAAGGTACCTATTAAATCATACTAAGTAAAGATATATCTAAAACATTGTTAAACACATGATGTAGTTTAACCTGCTATCAAGCAATTGGGGAAAAATCAGATGCTGGATTGTTATTACGCCTCATTCCAGAACATTCAAATCCATGATATGGTTGAAACCACTTATCACTTTGAGAATGCACAGTAATCAGTCATTGCATGGAATTATATGCTATATACAGTCAAGAACAAGGGTTTATCCACACTTGTGAGTACCATGTATATTATGGCAGTCTTCTATAACTCAGAATACTTTTTCCATGATGGAATGATTGAAACACATGCCTCTTTGTCACCAAAAACAACCATGAATTTGAATTTCTCCATAGATTTAGATTTTTGAACCCTGGAACGGTAAAAACGGTAAAAATCTGGTGGGTCAAAAACATACCTACAGCAACTTTCTGATCACTTTTGGTGATGCAGAAAGTTGTGTTAATCAAATTTCCTTAATGGAATGGCCTTTTAACTTCTTGTGAATGATTAGGATTGACTACAGCTGCTGACTCCTCTGAGCCAATTTAAATAGGGCGCATTTGATAATCTCATGACACTCAAGCACAAATGCTACAATGGGAAAGTCTAAGGAGTGACACAAAGATCTCATTGACATGAACAAATCGGAAAAGTTGCTTGGAGCCATTTTAAAGCAGCTACAGATCCCAAAATTCATCTGTGCAAACAGCAGTTTGTAAGTATAAAGTTCATGAGTATAAGTTCAAGCAGTTGTGTACAGAGCAGTATACATACATATATTAAATAATTTTCCATATGGGTGGCATTTTGTGACCCTGGAGGTTTTTTACATTCTTGAAAGTAAACTAATTCAGAAAAAGGGTCATGTCTTTTCCAGTTGCTCATTTCCATGTCGGAAAGAAATGGACAAATAATTGGGCACTCGGACCCAAAGCCGACAACAATACATATTTATTGTTAGGCATAGTTAACTTTTACAACACTTTGGAAACCCTCAGGACCATTAAGGGTGTGTTGTTGTTTTTTTTAAAGATTTATTTTTGGCCTTTTATGCCTTTATTAGATAGGACAGTGGATAGAATTAGAAACGGGAGCAAGTAGGGAAGGACGTGCAGTAAACGCTCAAGGTCTGAATCGTACCTAGGACAGCTGCTACAACTTGGCACTTGGGTCACGCAACATAACCATTAGGCTGTTAGGGCGCCCCAATAACAGTGTGTTGACAGTCTTGGGATCACAAGTGAGGAGAAAGGCTTTCTGTTTACCTTTGACAGTGACTCATGCTGTGTGTACGTCAACATTCTGCAGCTCAAGTTTCATTTAGACAATATAATCTCCCATGTCAAGCAACTCGTTTGTTTCCCTGTTACCATTATGGTTCAAATTTGGAGAGTTTCAATAAGGATCCTAAACGTGTGTCATGATCATGAAAATGTGCTCACACTTTCGTAGCATTTCCTAGGTGGCTGTGGTTCAGCTGATGGAGTGGGCTTTCCACTCATCAGAAAGTTGACGGTTTGAACATTGCCACTAGTGGCAAGACACTACCCAAGATTACAGCTCCACCAACATTGGTGTGAAATTGTGAATGGAAAACACTGAAGAGTTATTCAGCTGTAACTAAGGTTAATATTTATTATTTCAAATGTATTTCATGTAGCTCTCTGGTTTTACCTTTACCTTTTACCTTTAAGCTGATATTCTAACTTCAGTGAGAAAACTAGATTTATTGTTTAGTCAGTATTGTGTGTCATACTTCTGACATCATGACATCCACGTCTCGTTCAAATTTTCCAAGTCAACTGCTGTTTTCTTTGAGTAACATCACAGAGCCTTGGGACTATAACACTATAACTGCACTGATTGAATTATGTTTGTAATAAAATCATGTAAGGCACTTAGAATTGTTAAATCTCATTGTTTTAAGTATTTAGTATGGGCAATGAGCCTGAGTATTTCAGTTATGCCTGCTAGCATCAGCCTGTTTTAATTTAACAAGGTCTTGACTGCAATGCATTTTCCTCGTTAAATTACGACTGTTATTCCACTGGTGACACATGTCAAAAAACCTCATTAATAGCCAGTTATACTTTAGCAATCAATTAGTCGAGCTATAGAGAATACGGATAGAGAAGTGGGTTAACAGACTGGAACAACTCCATTGAAATAGCAGAACTGTATTTCAAAGGTGTGGTAGCAGATACTGGCTGCTGGCGTAGCAAACACTCTAATCTTCCACAAGCATGTATGGTTTCTCTGTTATACTAAATTAAAATAAAAATTGTTTTGCTGTCATTGCTCGGCTAAAGTTATCTGTGAGAGGTTTGCTGTGCCTCTTAGCCTGTGGTTAAGTTCTCGTCTATCTTTAGAAAGTTAATCTTTCTTTAGAAAGTATTGTAAAAGACTAACAGTTGAGAAGCTAGAACTGAGGAGTTTCATTTGGAATGGATGTGACTGGCAAAAACCTTTTTCTGGGTTCCAGGGTATCATGTGACCAAGACTATGCCAAAACTGCCACACAGTCTCTGTACTGATGCCTGAATAATATGGAATAAGATAAAACTAATGCAAATATACTCTGACTTTGGAGATGATGTTAAACTGGCATATTTTTAAATCCATGATACGATAGTGAATCACGCACAAGCGTGTGCACACACACACACACACACACACACACACACACACACACACACACACTCCACCTTTAGCACAGAACTTTAACTGACTCTACACACTGTACACACACACACACTCACTCTCTCCCTCTCTCTGTCTCTCTCTCTCTCTCACACACACACACACACACACACACACACACACACACACACACACACTGTAACAGCCTGTAAACAATCATGTTAAGTGTTCTTTTATTTTGTTTGTGTTCACCCTATTATGTAAGTGGTTTTCATTTTGGCACAAGTTCTTCGCCCTTCAAGCCACAGTAAAATGAACAATAATAGGAAGTCCAACTACACGTTGGTCCCACTAGATCCCCCTGGACTTACTGGAATGATGGCTCCACATACACCAACAGGCTCATGTTTGGTTATACACATGAAGCTTTCATCTGTGAAGAACAGAGACAGAACAGTCAGTTTGATCCACTGTGCTTACAGTGGCAGTTTTTATTTAGACGATTTTATTGGTTTGACTCAGATTTTTGTTATTGTTTAATATCTCATTGCTTCGAGGGGCCATTTGTAGCACAAGAAAACACCTCTAATGTTCTTCATTGCATGCGACCAAAGTATTTTTAACACATGTACTCAAAATACTTCATTTCTGAAGCAGCTGATCAGGACACAGATATTACAGATATGCCTGATTTGTTTGGATTCGATCTGACCACAAGATGGTGCTACAATGCCTTGAGTAAAGACAGGTAACAGTGCAGGTGAAGCAGAGGATGGTACGATGACTGGATGGCTGTAATTATCCATTAGGATGCAGAGTTTACCTTCAAGCACCTCTTCCAATAAGTATATGAATTAAGTAACTATAATATGTAATGTAACAGTTCACTTTGTCTCTCCAACATACAAAATGGAAAATATGTCCGTATATATTATATTTTTTTCCCTAAGTTATATGTAGAGAACCCAGCATTATGTTCTATTTGGATGAGGCTGTCAACAAACAGTTTGTTTTTGTGGTAAAACTTATCATACCTGCTCAATTAGTTATGAAAGTTCAATGAAAATAACTTTTATTTCTGTAATCAAGTGTTTCATAAAGGACTCTGTATGTTTTGTTTTGCATTGTGACATGAAACTACATGTGGTTCAGGAAGTATCACAAACTGACGTCAGCATTATCAATTTTTTTGTTATTGCGTGCTCAAAGATTGGACTTTTCATAACCGCTTGACTTTTTAAAATTTTTTCATCTCACCCATAATCAGAGACTTTTTGATGTACTTGTCCAGTATTGATTTCAGATTCCAGATGATAGGTTCTGAATCAATGATACGATGACAAAAGAAAATCTATATTTGATAGTTTCAGAGATATTGTTGTTCAAGCATAGCCTGAAATATTAATGTGCAAAAAAACAAACTGAAAGTGAGTTGGTATGAAGGTCTGGTGTCATTTTAAATGTCTATAGTTTGGAATAGAAAAGTTTCAAGCAAATCAGAGATGGTCGAGCAGAAGGGCCCTGATTATTTCAGATGAAATTATCCAGAAGCAAACATGCTTTGATGGATACAATCCTTGAAAGAAGCGCTCTTTATGTTTCTGGTCTCCTTTATCCCTTTAGTGGTCTAATCTGATGGTGACATGTCTGTTGTCCTGTAGATCAGTTAGAGCTCTCTCTATGGAGTGGCTCCCACACTTTTTATCAAAAGCGTGATCTTCCAGTTTGAGACCATTATCTCTCTAGTTTACATTCAGAATTTGTGATGCTTTCTCTGAAAATCCTGCCTTTTCTCTCAAACTGTTTCAGCTCAAACCTGTTCGTTTGCACTCAGACTTAGTGTTGCTGCACACATATCTTGTGCTTCAGTTTTATGTGTGTCCTTGGACTCACACTGCTTCTGCACACTCATGAAATGTCTGCTTTGTGAAACAACCCTGTCAAATTCTAAAAACCAATAAAAATGTGAGCAATGATGTTGACCAATTAAACTGTCGATGTCTCCAAGCAGAATGCTCACTTTTCTTCTATCAGCGTCCCATATAGGTGGTAGCAGGTCGATCACCTCCTGCCTTCCAGGGCTTATTAGATGTACTTCACTTGTTTTATTGTAGCACTTCTATACGAGATAACATCTGAACCAGGGTCTGTGTTTTTTACTATAATAGCTCCACATAACAGTAGCCCCAAAGCAAGCTGACCTCCACTGTTCTTCTGTTTAACTGCCAGCATGGATCACCCAAATCAAGGAACTCAGTAAGTACTTTATTTTATTGGTGCTCACTGTGTTCAGATTTAACTGGCACCAGTATATTTGCAGCATGGGAATACATCCATCATGATATGCTTGGCTTTCAAGTGTTAATTACGCTTTGTAATGGCACGCTGTTACTAAGCAACAAACAACAACATGGATGCTGACGTGTTTCTCTGTTATTCTGGTCTGATCTGCTGAAGCCACTTAAAAAGTAACTGCCACAAGAGACGCTTTCAAAATCTAACTGACCTCATTCTCTCCTCTAGTGATGCAACTGGAATCAAAAGTGCTCTGGGCTATGACCCAATATATGCAGATTTGTCAGGATTGTTTCATAAACATCTGAGAGCAAGAGCGAAAATCTGAGAGCAGAAAGTTTGCTTCATCCAGAAGCAGCGTGAGCACGAGAAGACACACGGAATCATCCTCACGGTTTTGAGAGAAAGCATTTCGAACTATGACAGTAAATTTAAGAGAAGATAATGGTGTCAAACTGAAAGACTGTGATTTTCAGTAAAGACAGGAAAGTAACTCCATTCTGTGTTGTGTGGTGGAGGTGTCTGAGTCATAATCTCCTATCATGTTTTGGGGCCTCAATCTGTTCACACATTCACATTTTGGGGATCTTCTTCCTGATCTTCCTCCTGCTCCAGAGCAGGTAATGCTTAGATATGTTTGGTTTTTCTTCCCCTCGTGAAGTGGACCATGTGCTGCCTGCCATCAGAAGATACACCACACCCCTTCAGTTAAGCTCCGGCTCACCTCGGGTGCAGATGTCTGCATTGGTCACTCTTGAAGTTGGGGCCTGACAATTTCTTCTATCTGCTGTCAACTCCAGTGTCCTCTTCTCCTTCACCACAACCACCTACTACTATCTCATTGTCTCTTCCCCTACAAGCATCAGCTCCGGTAATTAAACACTCAGCTCACCTGCTCTCCATCAGCTCACAAACTGAGATCTTAATTTCTGGAGATCTAATGATCATATTTGTAACACTGATGCACTTACTGTACATGCTGTCTTTCAGGAGGCAAGATAATTACCTCTGCCAAGGAGGTTATGTGATGGCCAGTGTAGATTTGTTTGTTCCTTTTTTTTTGTTCAAAATAACTTGAAAAGTAATGGACGGATTTGAATGAAATTTCCAGGAAATGTGCGAAATGGGACAAAGAACAATTGATGAAATTTTGGGACTGATCTGGACCACTGTCTGGATCCAGGAATTGGACAATTAAATGTGGTTTACTCTAAAAGCCACCAGAGGGCACTCTTGTTTTTGGGGTAACCCCCTGTGACCACATGACATTTTGGGTCTCCACGCGACAGACAGTGACAATGACGGACTTCTCTTTCCTTCCTGAGCGACATACGCACGGTTAGGCCGGCATTCTTATCTCCGGTTGTCTAAGAAGCTGGGAGGCTGTTAGGAGCTGCAGCACTAGAGGCCGTGCCTGTTCATTAGGTCGGATGGGGTGAACGTCGTATTTTCGGTAGGACATTTGAACTGTCTGTAATAACATTTGTATCTGTAACGTTCCATACAAAATATGTGAACTGGAAGATTGTGTTGGGGGTGGACTGAAGCTCCTTGGTGCTCTCTGAGTGCTTTTCTAGTTGATTATATTGAGATAATGAAGCCTCTTGTTTAATTTAAACATGCCCTTGTACACATATGTATAGTTGTAAATAGTAGTTAAACACTAATCTTCCTTCTGTAACCTGTTGCCCTTGTTTAAATACATGTGTGTTATATTTTGAGTGAGTCGAATTCCTTGGAAGTGTTCACATACCTGGCCAATGAAGCTAAACCTGATTCTGAAATATTAACTCACAATCACCTGAGTAGCAAGAGTTAATGTTTGAATTTTGAATGTTGGGATTGTCAGTTTTTCGGTTTCAACATTGTTTCCCCAAAATATAAATACTTTACATAGCTTCTTCTGTCTATAACAAACAATGACATGATAGACCGTTGTCACTGTGCCATGTTGAAACAGTGTGACCACCGTGCAGGTACATGCTTTTTGCAATTAATTAGAAAGATGAAAATAGGAGCAGCTCAGTTACGTGTCTCATCTTGATGACTCATTGTGAGACTGAGCCACAATTTAAAAAAAGATTACTCGTTGAGTGGCTGCCGTGCTTGCTGAGGCGTTCAGCCAGCACTGATGGGCAATCCTGTCAGACTGTTGCAGCTCACTGGTTACTATCTCAGCCTCTTCCTCCCTTTTGTCCTACTAGGCCTTTCATCTGTCACCACTCTATTGGGATCTAATTGGGGGGAAAAGTCAAACGTGTTTTGTCAATCTGCTGTCCTGAAAAGAAGACGCAAAGCAGGATCTGATAAGAAGGGAAGTAATTGCAAGGCTGGGTGAGATACCGCCAAGACCTGAGGACAGTCCTGAGCCAAGTCAATACAATCTGCAGTGTTAAGTTGATTCCCAGTTATGGCTATGGAGCCCTTTGGGGTACAAAACATTCCCCATCTTTCTAGTTCACACTGAAAACTCATCTCGTGTGAATGTGTGGTTGTTGTCCACACAAATTATTTATATGTGAGAACAAATTATTCATTCTTACTCTCACATATATGACCGAATAAGTAACTGAAGAAATGAAATGAGTAGTTCTAGACATTAGCCTCTATGACTACCTCTGCTGTTACAATAACTTAACAGAGTTTTAAAAAATACAAACTAATTACTTTATTAACTTCTTATTTTTTAGGAATCAAAACAGCCATGGGTCACTCTAGGCAGCAAAAGAACTGAAACTAAAGCTAACTGCTTGTAAGGCAAGGACAGTCTATAAAAATAATCTAAGCACTTCTAGATAGCGATTTCCATGGTCCAAACTGCCATTATAAAAGGGCAGGCAACGGGAACTGTGGAAGTCCAGACAAACACTAGAAGACCAAAAAACTTTCACATAAAACTGAAGCTCAATAGGAAGCCTTACATACAACCTCATCACCAATGTCAATGTCTGACGTTACACTTCATTACAATGAGCCATAGCCAATCCAAAAACAAGTGCCGTAGACAGATGATGCTCAGACTGAGCTTGCTGAACACAATGTCCAAAGGTAGGTCTGGGGAAAAGAAGGTGCAGTACTTCGTGCAAAAAAACTACTTGCCACACATTAAGCACGGAGTTGGAAATAAATTCATTCCCACTGTCGCTGACTGCTTACTCATAAGGAAACTTTGGGTTGTTGGGTCCTCTGTTCCTTGTTTAAAATTTGTAAGGTCTTCACCTTATTATGTGAAGCACTATGAGATGACATG
The DNA here is from genome assembly GCA_024666655.1 of Dascyllus trimaculatus. NCBI lineage: Eukaryota > Metazoa > Chordata > Actinopteri > Pomacentridae > Dascyllus > Dascyllus trimaculatus. The sequence continues at coordinate 3,411,763 of CM045445.1, read as the reverse complement.
TTGTGAATTAAAGCCATATAAATGAAATGGAATTGAATTGAAAGATTCTGCTTTCAGGTTGTGTGGCACAAACACTGCACAGACAGAGAGAAAAGTTGCTTTCACTATTTATCAGCAAATTTTAGATTCAAAGCAGCCAATCTACAAAATCAAATCGAAAAGACTGATTCCATGAACCCTACATGGAACGGCCCTCATAGGCTGCCCAACATGCACAGGATGTTTAGGATTTTTCCACAGACTTTCAGCCATGCTCACTTCAATGGACCAAGAATATCTCAGAAGTTGAAGTGATCTGATGTGATTTCTAAACACTAAAACAGTAGAATAGCAAAGCTTTGGCACACACCACAAGTGGCAGGTCCTCTGATCTCTGCAGAGAACTGACAAAGCTGTGTTGGACCGACTACTGGAACGATGGTCAACTCTCTGACCAAGAGCCTTCTTGCTTAGTTACTCAGTTTGACTAGATGAACACCTCTAGGAGAAATCCTGGTGGCTCTGAATATCCAATTTTACAATTTTTTAGGCCACTGTCTACAGAGAGTTCATGGCTTAGTTTCTACCATCCAGTGTACCTCATAATTCTAATTAATGACACACATGTTTATGACTTTCTGAACTATGTCCAGTCCATTTAATATGCAGCAGATGGACTCCAAACATGTTCTATAGACAGCTCATTAATCAATAAAGCAAATAGGATCCATGTGACTATGATCTGTGGTCCGACACCTGAGGGTTTAAAGACTTTTGAAAATAAGACATTTCAGGGTTTCGTAAAAACCAGTTTTCACTTCAACATTATCAGTTAATAAGTGTAAATATATTGATACTAAACATACATTCAATAGCGTGTAAAAAGTAAAAGCAATGTAAATACTTTCTGATAAGACTGAATATAGTTAAACACATATATATATCCAACTTATATAACTTGACAGTACAAGAAGACGACACACACACACTCACCTACAGGCACACTCTTGCCATGAATCTTGTCGGTCCAGCCTGCATAGTAACGCAGGGTTTTGATGCTGCCTTCCAGGTCGATGAAGAAAGACTGCAGGAACGGCTTGCCTGTGTCCAGAGTCTCCAGAGTCTAAAGAGTCAGGAAAACTACCATCAAAGTTCCATAGGTTTCTTCTTATTTTTTGTGCATTTGTAACTAAAAAGTTGGCAAACTTCTCTAAAAATGTGATTTTAACCATAAAAAATGTGCAGGTGTCACAAAAAAGTTCCTCAGGCCCCTTGAAAAAGCTTCAACATATAGCCAAAAGGATAATGATAGTTATTTACATCTACCCATGTCTTTGGATCCTCTTTATGTTACTTGGTATACTTTGGATTGATGTCACAGAATATCTACAATCATATATGTCTTAAATTGTCTGTGGTTCAGCTAAAGAGTGCTTTTGCCTCTTTATATTGTTTGAGCTGCACATTTTTTGGCTTGTACCAAAAATTAGAAAAAGTATTTTTAAAAAAACCTGACCGAACATTTTAACATATCTCAACAACTGCTTTTACAAAGACAACATTATCATCATGAAAGTGTTGGACAAGACAACACAAGCAGGATGGAAGCTGTGATAAACCCCCAGTAACCCTTCTATAAATATCTGTAATATCTGGGGTCTCATCTGTGCCAACAAATAATAAACTGTTTGATTGTTCTGCTGTCCTCTGCAGTCAGCCACAGTAGTCCGGTGCTGCGTATAGTGTCTGGATGAAAGGCAATAGGCCAGGCATGTAAAATTAGGTGTATAATTAAATTTGTTTGATTGTGACAGATGTAATTTACATTGCATTGCTTCCCCTACACCTCTCCAAAATCAGCACCATTTTACCAGAGTTACTTCCCTTTCATTACAAAAGGAGAAATAAGAAGTGAGGCTCCACGGCTTTAGAATCCACCGTCCCTCTATACTGTGTCTCTAAATGGTCTCACTCTGGTCGGTATTCTGTCAAACGTAGCTGGGAGTTTAGTTTAATTAACCCTACCCTGCACACTACCCCTATAGAGCATGTTTGCAATTAACAGTCACATGCAATATGGTGTTATGACTTCACTTTTATCTGTAAGGGCAAATTTACAAAACTAAGTTTTGGGGCAGTGGTAGTGCAACAGGTTCAGCCCTGAGCTACTGATTGGGAGGTCAGAGGGTCAAT